>CAUYUJ010007752.1:2500-44652 GCA_963575745.1 Prorocentrum cordatum
AACTTATCGGAGGGAGGAAGGGAGAGGGGAGGGAGGGAAAGGAGAGGGAGGGAGGGAGGAGAGAGGGAGGGAGGGAGGAGAGAGGGATCGGGGATCGAGGGAGGTGCAGGTTTTTTGAACGCGGTTCCTTAGGGGGCTCTTGGCAAGCCTGTGAGATCCTGTTGGAAGCGTTTTGGCGGTCTTTGGGGGGCCCTTTGGGGGGTCTTGCGGCGGATGGGGGGGTGTCGTGGGGACATATTGGAAGCCGACTGGTGGTCCCATTCTCTGGGGCACCTCTCTGGGGGCCCTCTGGTTCGTCTTGGGCCCTTGAGGGCCCCGTTGGCAGTTTCGAGGACCTCTCGGGGCCGTCTTGGACTGGTCTTAGGAGCCAGCGCTGGGGCAGCAGTGACCCCCCAGTTAGCTCAAGCGTGTCGACACAGCCTTGGACGACGACCTGGGCGGGACCTTGGTCGGCGTACTTCTTCGAATCATCCTCATCGCCCGCCTCAGCGTCAACCTTCTTCTCCTTGGACTGCTGATCCTACCCCTTGTCGAGAATGTGCAATGGTAAAGGGGAAGGGGTGGAGCACGGTTTGAAACTCATTCGAAATTATATTGTGTGGATATCCGGGGTGAAATCGAAAGTGTCTACTGCACCCGCCAGCGCTGGGAGGCTGTGACCCCCCATATTGGCTCAAGCGAGCCACTGGCGTACCGGGACCCAACGCTGAGATGCCCCCTCCTGGGGCCCTCTTGGGCCGTCGTGGAGGCCTGTGGGGTCCTCTTCGATGGAGTGGAGATGGAAAAACTAATATGCAACAAATGCACGCTTCCCTGGGGGGCTGGGGTGATTTTGCCTTTCGGGGCCCTCTTGGGGGCCATCTTCGGACCCTGTAGAGGGGTCTTTGGGGCCTCTTGGGCCGCTTGAAACGCTGTGTGCGCTGTCTGGGACCCATCTGAGCCCCCCAGGCGCGGCCCGGCCCCGGGACCCAGTGGGGCAAAAATGGGTTGCTGGGGGAGGGAACCTGAACGAGGGGTATCTTCGAGAGGGACGAGGAAACGGATGATGAGGGATGGCACAACAACTGGAGCAGGGTGGAGGGAGGAAGGAAGGAAAGGAGAAGGGGGAGGGGGCCTTCGCCTTCGCCTGTGAGCGCACCTTGGAGGACTCTCTTGGGTCCATCTTGTGATCTTCTGGGGCCCTCTTATGGTTCTCTTGGGGATCTCTCGGGGCACTCTTGGGTCTTTCTGGGGGGGTCTCGGACTCTCTGCAGGCTCTTCGGGAGGCCCTTGGAGCCCTGTTTTGGGGCGATCGGGCGAAGTCCTGCCAGGTGTCCCAGCAGCCGACCCCCCCGCAAGGGTCTTAAGGGGGAGGAGGCGGAGGAGGAGGCGGCGGAGGAGGCGGAGGCGGAGGCGAAGTCGGAGGAGGCGGCAGAGGCGGAGGCGGAGGAGGAGGAGGCGGCGGATGAGAATGAGGAGGAGGAGGAGGAGGCGGAGGCGGAGGCGGCGGAGGCGGAAGAGGCGGAAGCGGAGGAGGCGGAGGAGGCGGCGGAGGCGGAGGAGGAGGAGGAGGAGGAGGAGGAGGAGGAGGCGGAGGCGGAGGAGGAGGAGAAGGAGAAGGAGGAGGCACGAGGCGGAGGAGGCGGAGGAGGCGGAGGAGGCGGCGGAGGAGGCGGAGGCGGCGGAGGAGGAGTGCCCTGGAGCTCTCCCCTCCTCCTCTTGCCCCCCGCGTGCCGCCCGCGGCCCCCCCCCCCTGTAATATGTTGCTCCCGGCGCGCCCCGCCCGCTGCCCGACCGGCGCCTGCACCCAAGCCTCGGCTCGCGGGGGGCGCCCGCGGGCTCAACAAAAAAAAAAAACGTTGGCCTCCTCAGGCCCTCCTATAGAGGTCAAGAATCCCCCCCCATCACAACCACCCAGACACGATCGCGTCGTAAAAAAAGCAGGGCGGGAAGGTTGTGGCTGTCTTCGGCCCCCCGGGGGGGGCCCTCGCCGGGCCTCGGGGCCGTCAAAAAACGACTGGGGACGAAGAACCGGTCCCGGGGAAAGGGTCGGGACTTCCAGGGACGCCGTCCTGGAAAAAACAAGACGTCACATGTCTGGGGAGGTCAAACATCCACCCCCATAACAACCACCCCGACACGCGAAGTCGTTCAGTAAACGCGCCCAAAGAAGGAATCGAACAGGGCAGGGCTGTGTAGGAAACGCCCAGGGCCGTGTAGTAAACGCCAATTGTCGGGTCCGGGTGGTCTTTCCTCCCTTGATCTTGAGGGTCCTCCTGAAGACTCGAGGCCCTCTTGGGCCGTCCTGGGGCCCTTCTGGGCCGTCTTGAGGCGCATTTTGGCCATCTCCTGGGGCACTCCTACGGACCTTTCGGGGCCTTCCTTGGGGCTTCCTTGGGGGTCCTCCTGAAGACTCGAGGCCCTCTTGGGCCGTCCTGGGGCCCTTCTGGGCCGTCTTGGGGCGCTTTTTGGTTATCTACTGGGGCACTCCTACGGACCTTTCGGGGCCTCCCTTGGGGCTTCCTTGGGGGTCCTCCTGAAGACTCGAGGCCCTCTTGGGCCGTCCTGGGGCCCTTCTGGGCCGTCTTGGGGCGCTTTTTGGCCATCCTGGGGCACTCCTGCGGACCTTTTGGGGCCCTCCTGGGGCTCTCTCCTGGGACCCTCTTGGAACTCTCCCGAGCCGTCTTCCGTCTTGGGGCGACTTTTGGCGCTCTCGGAGCGTCTGGGAAGCAACTTGAGCAGCTCAGGCGCCGAGTGAGCCGCCCGAAACGTCTTGGCGGCTGAAGCTCGAGGCCGCCGTTGATCGCTTTTGGCGGCTGTCTGATCGCCCTCGGCGTCGATTTGGGGCCCCCGAAGTGCGCGCGGGGCGCCCCGGGGACTCCCAGGCCGTGGTCCGGGTTCTGGCGCCAGGGGCCCCCGGACCCGGTCCACCGTCACGTGCACGTGTGTGTGTGTGTGTGTGTGTGTGTGTGTGTGTGTGTGTGTGTGTGTGTGTGTGTGTGTGTGTGTGTGTGTGTGTGTGTTTGTGTGGTGTGTGTTTGTGTGTGTGTGTGTTGTGTGTGTGTGTGTGTGTGTGTGTGTGTGTGTGTGTGTGTGTGTGTGTGGTGTGTGTGTGTCGTGTGTGGTTCTTTCTATGTGTGTGTGTGTGTGTGTGTGTGTGTGTGTGTTTGTGTGTGGTGTGTGATGTGTGTGTGTGTGAGCGTGTGCGTGTGAGCCGGTGGCGCGTGCGTGTGCAATTTTTTTCGTTTATTTTTTTTTTTTTGGGGTCCGTTTTGCGTGCGTGCAGTGCGTGCTGTGTTGTGTGTGTGTGTGTGTGTGTGTGTGTGTGTGTGTGTGTGTGTGTGTGTGTGTGTGTGTGTGTGTGTGTGTGTGTGTGTGTGTGTGTGTGTGTGTGTGTGTGTGTGTATCGCCACTGCGCATGGCGTGGCGTGCAGAGGCCATGTTCGTCAGAGTCGAAGGCGGGCACGAATGGGGGGCAACTCGCTCGCATCTGGAGGCGGAGGAGGAGGAGAAGGAGGAGGAGGAGGAGGAGGAGGAGGAGGAGGAGTGGGGGGAGGAGGAGGGGGAGGAGGGGGAGGAGGAGGAGGAGGAGGAGGAGGAGGAGGAGGAGGAGGAGGTGGAGGAGGAGGAGAAGGAGGAGGAGGAGGAGGGGAGGAGGAGGAGGAGGAGGAGGAGGAGGAGGAGGGGAGGAGGAGGTGGAGGGGAGGAGTGGGATGAGGAGGTGGAGGGGGAGGAGGGGAGGAGGAGGAGGAGGAGGAGGAGTGAGGAGGAGGAGGAGGAGGAGGAGGAGGAGGAGGAGGAGGAGAAGGGGGGGAGGAGGAAGAGGAGGAGGAGGAGGAGGAGGAGGAGGAGGGAGGACGCAACTGCGCGGCTCAGGGTAGAACCAGTTGTCCCCCTTTGCGCCTCTCCCTCTCCGTATCCTTCCCTCGCTCCGCCCTTCTCTCCGTATACAGATACCGTAGACACACTCCTGGAGTTGCAGATGTGCATCATGATGCCTCTCTATCCTTCCCTCTCTGTCTGTCCCTCTCTCCCTTTCTCTCTGTGTCTTGTTCGGTCTCGCTCTCTCTCTCTCTCTCTCTCTCTCTCTCCCTCCCCCTCTTGCAAAGCCTCGGGTCCCTGCTAGGACGGCAGCTGGCCAACCAAACATCGCACTGCCTCGGCAGAGTGCCTCGGCAGTGTTCTGCTCCTGTGGGCGAGGATGATCTCGCCCTCCCTCTCTCCCCCGAGGGGAGAGGGAGGACGAGCCCATACTCCTCTCCCTGTTCCTTCCTTCTGCTTCTCGTCTTCTCAGAGGAAAGGGATGGGGAGGGGGAGGGAGGGAGGGCGGAGGGGAGGGGGGGAGAGGGGAGGGGACCCCTCCCTCCCCTCCCATCCCCCCCTCCCCTTCCTCCTCCCGCCTCCTCCTCCTCCTCCTCCTCCTCCTCCTCCTCCTCCTCCTCCTCCTCCTCCTCCTCCTCGCCCCCCCAGAGGCAGCGTCGAACGGCCCCGCTCGGAACCCCGACGCCGCCGCGGAACTCCGACGCCGTGCTCTGCTCTCGGCGTGGGCCCCATGGGGGTCTGCTCACCTCCACCGGATCCCTTAGTCTCTGGCGCGCTGGTTGGGGAGGGGAGGAGGAGGAGGAGGAGGAGGAGGAGGAGGAGGAGGAGGAGGAGGAGGAGGAGGAGGAGGAGGAGGAGGAGGAGGAGGAGGAGGGGGAGAGGAGGAGGAGGAGGAGGAGGGGGAGAGGAGTGAAGTGGAGTGGAGTGGAGTGGAGTGGAGTGGAGTGGAGTGGAGTGGAGTGGAGTGGAGTGGAGTGGAGTGGAGTGGAATGGAGCCCGTTGCGCAAGCAAGTTCATCCCTCTTCTAACCCGTTGAAGTGGGTTCGGCTTCCTGGCCTTCTTCTCGGCCTGGCTTAGGACCTTTGGCTTTAACCCAGCCGCAAGTCAGTCGAGGTATTCTCTCAGGGTATTATTCATCTGTTCACGACACGGGCGTCTCAAGAGGCGAATTTGCTGCTCGGCTATAGCCTCGCAGCACGTGCGTAACCATATTCGAAGAGTAGTGTGCACATTGAGGGTGTGCATGGGATGAGCCCACGACCCCATGATGTGGATACGATCGCCCTTCTAAGGAGACATTGAAACACCATCTACATTATATAACTGTGGACACTGGGTGGGCCACCAGGCCTTCATACATTCTTTGGTTAGAACAGAAGCCTATCAAACACCTACGCTTATCGTCAGTTAAAGTATGGCGAGAGAAGGGAGGCGACAGCAGCAGCGGAGGAAGGGGGAGGAGGAGAGGGAGCAGCAGCAGCAGCAGAGCGTTCCCTTTTCCGCGATCCCTCGGCCTTCTCCGTGGTCGCCATGCTGTCGATCGCCGCACGGAGGAGCCTGTGTCGTAGAAGGCCCGCCTCTCGTGCAGGTAGATCCGATGTCGATCTCCCTCTGGGACTCTCGCCTCTGACGCTGCGTGTCCCGCAACTTCGTCTGCCACTGCGTTGCCTATGACAGATCCTGTGCCGTGAGGTGGGAGTGGGTGAACAGCACTGTAGCGGCTCGGCCACGTACGAGCTTGCCCACTTCCCACCATATGTCTGCGTCCTCGCCCTTGGGTCGATATACTTCTTAGAATACCAGCCCTCGGCTACCATGTCGCAGTCCGTGACGTACGTGAGGGCCCCTGAGGTATACTACAGCGCCACATGGAATGCCTTCAGCTCGCCTCTGGCCACAACCTGCCTGGAGCCTGTCAGAGGCCCCGCCACGCACGAGTGGGCCAGCGGGCGGTCTGTGCTGAGCATCCTCTATGGCCAGCCTCACTCGCCGTAGCTTGTTGGAACCCGTGTCCTTGCCCCCGCTGGCGTCGCCGCACACGGACACGGGCTCCTGCTCTGACCCATGGCCCATGCAGCCTGCGGTCAGCTCGTCGATGCCAGCATGCCACCACTGCTCCACCGATAGGGGTGGCGGCGCAACGACCCACGCCGCTGGTATCAGTCCTCGTAGCCAGAACGCCTCGGCAGTGTTGACTGGCGTCAGCGCCTGTCTCACCAACTCATCACTCATATCATATGCCTTATTACCTCGATTCGTCGCGCACTGCCATCCTCTCTGGAGGGCAGTCTCGCACGATGCCTGACACCGATCACACATTGTGTTGCCGACATACCTGGCAATATACTTATGCTCCCTATCCTTTGGTCACGCTGCACCCGTGGCTACGTTCAGCATAACCTCAGCGAGCCTGGGGCCGTCCTTCTGCTGACTAGCATGAAAGAGCAATCTCCGATACGACGCAATGCCGACCCCATCTTTCACTCCGCCCCCGCAGATCTGACTTGCCGCCTTCCTCCATACTGCACGTTCGCTGAAGTGACTATGTCGGTCAAGATGTCGCCATGCGTGTCGACCGCTTTGACACCAGTATAACTATCCTCTGGAAATTGCCATTCCTCCGTGGCACCCCCATTCACTCTGAAAAGAACATGTGCTAAGATCAGTCGGCTGCCACTGCAAACGTAGGAGCTGGGGGGTGACCGCTGAAATAAGACCTTGAACTCGCCTGACCTGCACTCGAGGTGCCTGGTCCGTCAAGGCGTCCACAATCTTTGGCCACGCATGTCGTATACTCCGCCGAAGGTCTGGATGCGACTGCCATGTCGAAGGCCATAAATCCAGAGTGCGCTGCGGATACACAACTGCGGGGTCTTGGCCTGGCGCCCCCAGGTCTAGGAGCGGCGCGGGGCACCTGCCCTTGGTAGGGTTGGCGCGCACTTGGCCAAGCCGAGAACGACACTCCGTAACCTGCTGTCCAACCATACCATGCACTTGATGTCCGTGCGCGCCAGCTGGCTGGCCGCCAGCCTTCTCGAGCCGTGCTGCGTGCTGATACCTCCGCGAGGCACGAATAAACCTGGCAATATTGGTACTCATCTGCTTATGGTTCAGGTCGCGCTTGACACGCATGGCACGACCCAGATGTCCGCAACCAGAATCCACTCCCAAACACGTAGACTGCCTCGCCGCCTGAATCTGAAAACCTCTGAATCGCACAGCTCGTGCCACCGCCACCGCGTCCTCGAACTTGGAGCAGAGCGCGACTGACTTGGGGGAGACGCGCAGCTTCCCCCTCGCCAGCGCCTTCCCCGCGTTCACGATACACTTGACCAAACTCTTGCGCGCCGCCTGCCTGGGCCCGACCGCCGTCTGGGACACGTCGTCGATCCAGAGGCGGTGACCCATGTGCCGGCTGGCGGTGGTGACCTGCCTCATCGCGCAGTAGGTCACGATGCGCGCAAAGCGCGTGCCAGCCCTGAGCCCCTGGACGACGCTGCGGCCCGGCTGAAAAGGCACCGGGGTCGCGCCGTCCTGGAGCAATCACCTGCAGTCCACGCGCTGAAGGGGCTCCAGCCCAAGCACGACGAGAGGGAAGCCCATGCGCAGAGCTCCCCGCGCCAGGGCATCCCAGGGGATGGAGTCGTAGAACTCCTGGATGTCCGTCAGCGCCTGCCCGAAGCAGATGCCCATGGTGTGGGCCAGCTCCTCGCCGATGGCCCTGAGGTAGGCCTCCTGCAGGCGTGAGTTGCCCTCGATGGCGGCACCCCACGCTGCGACGTTAGCTCGTGACCAGTCCTTGGCAATTGGCTCCCTGATCAAGGAGCACAGCCGCCCCAACATGGGGGCGATGCCGATGGCCCGATCCCCTGCCGTCTTCTTGGGCAGAAGACGGCAGAGCACCATCATGAGCTAGCTGCACTGGCCGCGTCATGGTGGACTCGGCTGCCTGGAGCACCGGCGCGAGCTCCTCGATGGCCTGCCAGGGGGGCCTCTGATAGTCGACGGGGGTGAACACATCCACCCCCAACCCTGCATTCCTCTTCACCTTGGCAGCGCAACAGTATACGCCGTTCCCCGAGATTGGTGGAAGTGGCTGAATCGCCGCCTCCTCGCCAATCATTCGAAAATCTCAACCACTGCCGCCTCGCCCAGCTCCTTGGGCGCCCAAAGATTCTTGAACGCCTTTTGCTTACCGTCGATAACATTAATATGATGAAACAAAACTGAATCTTCAACAATAACTTTATGTTGTGGAAGAGGTTGCAGCTTCAGGGATCCATGTAAGATGCCTGGTGCTGTCGGCTCCGTGATCCATTCTCTGAACTCAGCCAGCGACTCATGTAGAGCAGCCCGTCGAGCGCGTTCCATGACCCTCCTCACCGAGTCGACGAAGGAGTCAAGCGCGACCAGGCGGAACTCACTCGGGCGCAGCAGCAGCTCCAGCCACTTCGCCCACGGTGGATCGCGCCCTTCCCTGAGGATGAATTGGACTGCCTCGGGCCTGGCTCCGTGCAGGCGCGCGCAAGCCTCCTCGAACTGCCTCGCCTGTTTGGGCCCGTTCTCGCGACTCCTGTGCCTGTGGAGGCCCCTCAGCACCGCGTGTAGTCTCGCCCACCACTGGCTCCTCTGACCCCGCAGTGGTAGCTCTCGAATGTGAAGTGTCTGCCGAAGCTCTCTCACGGACAACCTAGGACCCTCTGATCGAGAGATGCCAGGAGGGGCCTGCTTCCCGCGGTGTTCCAGGATAGCCGACTCAGCGGCGGCGGCCCATGAGGCGCACCGACCAGACGCCGTCGAGCTAGCTTGAGGCTTAAGCCTGAAGGCTACGGACCTCAGCAGCAGAGGGGGGACGGAAGAGACAGGAGAAGCACCCGGGGTAAATCCCACCTGGAGCCTGGCCCTTCCCCAACATTTGGGGAGAACGTTAAACTCGACACCGTCAGGTTGAGATGCCTCCAAGGCTGGGCGCTGAGTCTGACCATTGCTGGAACCATTGACAGGTGGGACTTCTACGTAGCTGCTATGCTGCTCTGCTCACTACGTCTGGGAGGCGGCCCCACCGACTCCGAGAGCGACCCCGCAGGGCCCACGGGCCCACCAGCGGCCGACGGGGCCAGGGCAGGGGCCGACGGATTTTCCTGAGCAGTCGTTAGCATGCTACCCCTACAAAAATTAAGCTCCTCGGCCCAAGGATCCCCCCCCTCCCCGGGCCAGGCAGCTAACTCATCATCGCATCTTACTTCCAGGGGCCCATCGGGAGCTTCATCACCGCCCGGGAGGGGCCGAGAACTCCTAGACCCCTGGAAACAATCATCAAAAAAGGCGTCGTACAGCACGGGCCGCTTTTCCTGAGACACGACCCGCGCGAGTGACCGTTGCGTCCTGGCCAGACTAGACTTAGAGCCT
Organism: Prorocentrum cordatum; assembly: GCA_963575745.1. Taxonomy (NCBI): domain Eukaryota; class Dinophyceae; order Prorocentrales; family Prorocentraceae; genus Prorocentrum; species Prorocentrum cordatum. The sequence continues at coordinate 11,711 of CAUYUJ010007752.1, forward strand.
GGTGTGGGGTCCTGCTTGGGACTCGGAGCCCGTGGAAGCTTGCGCGGGAACTCCACCACCCTGGTGCGCAGACGCAGCCCCGAGCTCCGACAGTGGACCACAAGCCCCAAGTGAGCACGCCACGGCACCGCGCGAACAGCCTCGATATGCTTCACAAGCGCAAGTGCTGACTGCGAGCACATAATATAATCGAACGTGGCGTCTGGGCCCTCTTCTTTGCGCACAAGTGCCCTCGACGTCTGCTGTGCGAATGACGGCATCCAGACGCTGTGGAGATTCGAAACGACGCAAGACAAGTGGGACCATGTTGAAGTCGCCTACCATGACCCATGGCATCTTGAGAGACTTGGCAAGCGCGACTATGCGCTGAAACCGAATGCGACTGTCAGAAATCATGGCAATGGACGGATGGCCATACAGCACAATGAGCACCATTGAATAACCTGAAAATGCAACGTCACGGGCAAGCACCCATCAAGGGCAGACTGTGTACTTTCCCTGAAATGGCGTGCCGCTGCCCGCACCTCCTGCACATCGCGCGCTTGAAGGTGGGCGTTGACCAGAGAAGTCCGCCCCCTTCGTTTGAGCGGGCTTGTTTCTTCGAGCTAACTACTTTACCAGAGCTGCGCGCAGGATCATGACGCATGCGGAGTCTCAACCAACGACTCTTAGCATCCCACCCTCGCATCTCCGGCTGCGCTGCAACGTGAGTCTCGACGAGGGCCCAATACTCATACACTCTGGACTCGGATTCGATGAACTTCCTCGTCTTGTCCGAGAGGCTGGTGGCACTGCCGTAGAACAGCTTGGTGATCTTCCCATTCTCGCCTGGATCGGCACCCTCCTCATAGTGCCGTGGACAAAAACCTCGTCACGAACTGGCCGCGTCGCCACCGCCAGGCGCCTGCTCCGCCCCGCGCCCGCCGTGGCCGCCGCGCCTTTGCCGCTGGCCTTGCTCTTCAGCGCCTCCGCCTGGAACTTGGCCTGCGACAGCCGCTCCGCCTCCTGGGTCAGCCTGGCCCGGCGATCGCCTGGCTCCGCCGCCTTGGCCTCTCGGCCCGCGGCAGGCGAGGCGGCTGCGCCCTCGGCCGCTGGAGCGTCGGCTAGCGGGGGGCGCGGCCCGCCTGCCGTTCTCGCGGCGCCCGATGGGGTCGTCTGGAAAGGCCTGGCGCCTCTTCTTGGCGAGCCGCTCTTCGATATTCCGGTGTGTCTGGACTTTCTGCAACCACTGCTGGATATCCTCCTCTTTGCCTTGGAGATGAGCTTTCGCGCTCTTAAGTTGGTCACGTAGTCCCGTCAGCGCTGTCTTCTCCGCCTCCGTAGCCTCCAGGTTGACGGGGTTGTCGAAGAAGGACTCATCCCATTTCACGCTGATCATGGGTTTGTCCTGGCTCTTGTCGCCGGCAGCGGCGTCGTCGACCTTCGCTCCCTCAGCCTTGGCGACCGCCTGGGCTGCCAGGAGCTTGCTGTCCGCCGCCTCCGCCAATACCAGGGCCGCTGTCTTCTCCTTCGCCTCCACAGCCGTCAGATTGCTGCGTAAGCGAACCACGTTCGCCACCGCTTGCTGGTGCCGATGTTCAGCGTCGTGCCATGCTCCGGCAGCCCGCCTGAACTCCTCGGACACGGTCACCTTTGGCGTGGAGGTGATGTCCCCCTTGCTGAGCTTGTCCAGCTGAGCCTGGAGGTCGGTCTGGAGCTGCGTGTCCTTAGCCGAGGCGACGGCCTGCTGCAGGAGCTCCTGGACCGAGGGGGCCTTGCGTTTGCCGCCGCCGCTGCGCTTGCCTCCAGGGCAGGCTGCGCGCTCCCGAGACGTGCGGAGGATGCCTGCTGGAAGTGGCTTCCTCACCCCCTCGGACTCGCTGCCGCTGTCCACGTCGAACCACACGTCGTCGTCGCAGCCCTTCTCCTGGTGGTCGATGAAGCGGGCCTTGGACTTGGGGCAGGACAGCTAAACCTTGTAGCCACATCCTGCACACTTGAGCTGGCGCCTCTGCAGGATCTTCATTATTCCACTCGCATGTGTTGCACTCGCTGCAACGGCTCCACAGAGCCACCATCGCTGAAACTGCCTCTGTGTTGGTCGATGGCCTGTCAAATCTGACTGTGTGAAAGACCACAGTCCCTCAAGTGCTGCGTGGAAACCCAGAGGCGAGCTCTGGAGGTGGGAGGGCGCCCGCTGGGGCACCGCCACCGCTCGAGCCCAATTAGCTTGAGGGAGGAGGAGGAGGAGGAGGAAAAGGAGGGGGAGGAGGAGGAAAAGGAGGGGGAGGAGGAGGATGAGGAGGAGGAGGAGGAGGAACGAGGAGGGGGAGGAGGAGGAGGAGGAACGAGGAGGGGGAGGATCGAGGAGGAGGATAGAGGAGGAGGGTAGAGGAGGAGGAGGAGGAGGAGGAGGTGGAGGAGGAGGAAGAACACCGAGGGGACGAGCGGGAACCGAGCGACGAGCCGTCACGCGAGAACGAGCGGACGAAGCGAACTGGCAAAAAACCAAGCGCGCCGGGGTTCAAAAGAGGGCACCTCCACCGGGAACGGTACTGCATCCCGGGTCGTTTTCTAACGGTCCCAGGGCCCAATGTTGTGGTGGATGCCATGGCAAGGGACGCCCTAACAATGAGATCATTGAATTCAATTGATTGGAACATGTTATGAGCATGTAAAAGAACATGTCTTTAGGTTAAGACATGTTTGAAACATGTTGCATACATATGGAAATGATTTGGCAACATGCTTCCTCTCCGTTGATCGTCGTCCACAAGCCCAGCGAGGGCCCCCAGGAGGCCGAAATAGCGGCCCAGAGAACCTCCCGTCGTGCGGCTCGAGCACGACGCGCAGGAGGTGGGGCGGGGGGGGCTCGCCTGGCGGGCCTCCCTGCCTCCCCCCCCCCTCCCTTCGCCGAGGTCCTCGCAGTACTTCCCGACGATGGCGGAGTCGTAGAAGGCGTTGGTCTTCAGGAACTGCTCGGGGTCGCGGTTCGTGTCGATGTAGATCATCGCGATGCCGTTGTGCAGGTAGGGGTCCTCAAGCGCCGCGGCGCGGAGAGGGAGCACCGAGGGCGAAGAGAGGAGGTTGAGAAAGGAGGGAGGATCGACAGTGCATCGACGGCAAGATACCACTGTGCAGGGAGGGGTCCTCGAACTCCGCGGCGGGAGGAGGGGCGCCGATAGTGGAAGGGAGCACGAAGAGGAGGAGGAGGAGGAGGAGGAGGAGGAGGAGGAGGCAGGAGGGGTTGAACGAAAAGCATATCTGCATGAACATCTGAGTTTAGGAAGTCCACGCGGACTTTTTCGATCGCCGCTGCCCTCCCCCTCCTGGCGCGCGGAGCCCGCCAGGGGCGGCGCCCGAGGCGCCGCCAGGGGGACACAGCGCCGATTCAAGAATTTCACGCGGGCATCCGAAACCTCATGTTTATGCAAGTGGTCCTCCTTGCAGGGTTGGCGTAACTTAGAAGGGAACGGGGAGTGTGAGAAAGGATAGTGAGGATGAGGAAGAGGGCGAAAGGGGTGAGGGGAAGCGTGCGAATGAGGTTGGGCGAGCCCCCAGCGGGGATTTGAAATGCGGAGAAGCTAAATAGACGGAATGACTGCAGGAGGAGAAGCCGGCGAGGGATATAGGTGTGTGAGGGGGGGCGACGAAAGAGGGGGTAGGCAGGGAAGGGGAGAGGCCAGGGGAATGGAATGGGGGGGGGAAATGAGGGAGAGAGAGAGAGAGAGAGAGATAGAAGGAGAGAGAGAGAGAGATAGAAGGAGAGAGAGAGAGAGAGAGACAGCGAGAGATACATAGCAAACACATAGTTACCGAGAGAGGGAGAGAGAAAGAGAGAGAGAGAGAGAAGAGAGAAAGAGAGTAATATAAAAGAAACACAAACAGAGAGATCAAAACGGAAGAAACGGGGTCCTTGCTGGAATGACAGGCCAATCGGTCGCTCTTCACTTCAAGGGGGCGCGTCTCGCAGCAAAAGGCAATGGTTGTAGGACTGTCGAGGAAGGGATTTGGAATGGGAGGGTGCCTAACAGCATCGCTGCGATATCACAACCTTCAAATTAGAATCATCCGGACTATTGTTCCTCATCATCCTTCTGCTGCGCTTCCTGCTCCTCCTCCTCCTCCTCCTCCTCCTCCTCCTCCTCCTCCTCCTCCTCCCTACCCTATGAGTCGAGCATTTCCTCGCCCTCCTTCGCTTCACTCTCCTCCTCCTCCTCTTCCGCCTCCTCCTCCTCCTCCGTTGATTTCTCCTTCTCCTCCTCCTCCTCCTCCTGCTCCTCCTCCTCCTCCTCCTGCTCCTCCCGCTCCCGCTCCTGCTCCCGCTCCCGCTCCTGCTCCTGCTCCTGCTCCAACTCCTGCTCCTCCTCCTCCTCCTCCTCCTCCTCCTCCTCCTCCTCCCGCTCCTCTTCCTCGGTCGCCGCAGGCCGCGTCGCGATGGCGGGTCCTGGTTGCCCTCCGCCACCCGCGCCTCGAGCCACCTCGGCTGGCTGGCAGCTGTGGGACGGGGAGGAAAGTAGGGGGAAGAGGAGGAAGGAGGAGGGAAGAGAGAGAGAGGAGAGGGAGGAGGGGCAGGAGGAGGAGGAGGAAGAGGAGGAGGAGGAGGAAGAGGAGGAAGACGAGGAGGAGGAGGACAAAAGAGGGACGCGGAGAGGGGTAGGCAGGAACCGAAGAAAGACGAAAAGGAAGAGGAGGATGAGAGGAATGGGGAGGGAGAAGGAGGGGGGAGGGTAAGAAGAAACGAGGACAAACAAGAGCAGGAACATGAGACGGAGAGAGGAGGAGCCTGGAAGAGGGGAATGAGTGCGGAGTGCGGAGTGGGAAGAGGAGGAGGAGGAGGAGGAGGAGGAGGAGGAAAAGGAGGAGATGAGGACAAGGACGAGCAGGAGGAGGAGGAGGAGGAGGAGGAGGAGGAGGAGGAGAGGAGGACCGATGAGGAGGAGGAGGTGTGAGGAGGAGCACTGGGAACATAGCGGAGGAGAAGGAGGAGGCGGATGATGAGGGAGGAGGAGGAGGAGGAGGAGAAGAAGAAAGGGCAGGGAGGAGGGAAGAGGGGGGAGAGGTGGGAGGAGGAAAGGGAGGAGGAAGACGAGGAGGAGGAGGAGGAGGAGGAGGGAAAGAATGAGGAGGTGTAGGGAGAGTGAGTGAGTGAGTGAGTGAGTGAGTGAGTGAGTGAGTGAGTGAGTGAGTGAGTGAGTGAGTGAGTGAGTGAGTGAGTGAGGAGGGGGGAGGAGGAGTGCGGGAAGAGCTGGAGGAGGAGGAGGAGGAGGAGGAGCAGCAAGAGGAGGAATTGGAGGAGCACTGCCGAGACGCTGCTGCGTGCGCTCGTGCGCTAAGCTGGCACCACCGCTGCTGCCACCGCCAGCTGCCGCGCGCGCCAGCGCAGAGCAGAAGGGCTACCGCCGCAGTCGGGGACGCTGAAGAGCACCCCGCCACCAGCGCCGGCACCGCTTCCACTCTATACTCGTCCTCTCTCATCGTCCTCTGTCCTCGTCCTATTCCCCTTCTCCTCCTGCCCTTTTCTCCCTCCTCCCCCAACCACTCCTCCCTGCTCCTCCCCCCCGCCACCCCACAATCAGCGCCAACACCGGCTCCCCGCCACTGGCAGAAACACCGCGAGCCTCACCCACCACCTTCGCCAGAGGAGCAAGCTGAACGGCATGAGCACAACCTGTCGGACGTCACTGAGCACCTCTCGGAGCGGCGCTGGAAGCCCCTCCCCGGCGCGCGCCAGGGGCGGCGCTGGAGTCGCCGATCCAAGACATCGGCGCAGACCTCCGAGGGCTGTCTTAGTGTCATCGTTCTTCTTCGGCCCACCCCTCGGTGCCACCACGACCATCATGGCCACGGCCGCTGCGCCGCCCTCTCCTCCCCGCGCCCGACGACTGGTGCCCCTCGATCGCTGCCTCTGGGGCAGGAGGCGCCGTTCCCGTCAACCCTCGCCCTCCCACCTCCCACCTCCTCCCTCCTCTCTCTTCCTCCTCCTCCTCCTGCCTCCTCCTCCTGCCTCCGCCTCCGCCTCCTCCTCTTCCTCCTCTGCCCTCCTCCCTTGCCCTCCTCCCTCCTCCTCCTCCTCCTCCTCTTCCTCCTCCTCTTCTTCCTCCTCCTCCTCCTCCTGGGTAAAGCTTGCCCCAGCTTCGGTGTGGCCGGCTGGCAACGTAATGAAGCTGTCCAGCACAAGATGCGCCGCTTCCTTCAGGGCAAGCACCCCAAGTGCGGCCAGAGCGAGATGAGAATCGCGCACGGGCCCCGCGTAGCTCAGGTCTTCGGGGCATGTGCCCCCGAGCCATAGCCATTGGCTCGCTTGTCTCTGGCCCCTGCTTCAAGCCAGGAAACAGTTTAGCGCGAGGAAAAATCCTCCTCCTCCTCCTCCTCCTCCTCCTCCTCCTGCTCCTCCATTCCGTCTCCTTTATAGATAACTCCTCCCTGTCGCACCCCGAGGCCAGTTTTTAGGGCGGGCCTGGCGTTTCGCCTGAGACTTCCTCATAATTTATGACTCTGATGCCTAGAAAGTGACAACAGCTTCACAGATGGAGGGCGGGTCGTTTTCAAAATGTGGCTCTCGCCTTAGCGCCGCGCACATTCGTTTTCAACATTTGCAAGAGTTTCACGTCACGGATTGAGGGCGGGTGTTTTTCAAAATGTGGCTCTCGCATGAGCGCCGCGCACATTCGCTTTCAACATTTGCAAGAGTTTCACGGATGGAGGGCGGGTCATTTTCAAAATGTGGATCTCGTCTCAGCGCCGCGCACATTCGTTATCAAAGTATGCAAGAGTTTCACGGATTGAGGGGGGTCATTTTCAAAATGTGGCTCTCGCATGAGCGCCGCGCACATGCCAAAATTCGCAAAATCTTCTCGGATGGAGGGCGGGTCGTTTTCAAAATGTGGCTCTCGCATGAGCGCCGCGCACATTCGCTTTCAACATTTGCAAGAGCTTCACGGATGGAGGGCGGGTCATTTTCAAAATGTGGCTCTCGTCTCAGCGCCGCGCACATTCGCTTTCAAAAAATTACAGGAGTTTCACGGGATCCCATGACCAACGTACCAGACATGGTGTTGTGGAAGGATTCAGGATTACGCGGGTGCAACAGTTATGTTGATTCGCGGTGTTAAGTCCCCAAAACGACGCCTTGTCACGATTCCGGATCGTCAAAACGCAGCATGCGTGGCGTTGAAATCACGAGAACAATGTTTTGGCATGCTTCAGGATCTTCAAACGGTTGTCTTCCAACGAGGCACTTCCCTCAATGGAAATGAACCGTTGTGGGGGCTCATGAAGAGCGGGGAGCTTGGATGGAGGGTTGATTCCAATATCGTTGATGACTCTTGGTTTTACACTGGTCCTCCTCCTCCTCCTCCTCCTCCTCCTCCTCGTCTGCTCAAACGCACGTGTTTTTGCTCCATCCGTGGGCTCCTTTTGGCTTATCAGATCATTGGGCCCGATCCACACCTCGATACCTCGAGGTGACGCTTGAATGGGAACTCGTCGCCAGGGACGTCGTGCTCTGGTGGTGAGGCTGGCTAGATCGAGGTGAACTTGAGGCGAATAGGCGAAACGAGTAAATGGTGTTGCAACGTGCTCTCAATGCGAAGTTAGGGCCGGCCGCCACCCCGCTCTGCACAGCAGCTGCGAGGAGGGCAGGGAATGGCAGCAGGGGGTTCGCTGCTGGTCGTGTTGGGAAGGCGAAGTGGATGCCGACCGCTGTCGGCTAATGCTTGGACCCGCACGTGCGAGAATGGCGGCAGTGGCAGAGGGCAGGTTTTTCCCGAATTCATGCTGTGGTGTCGGGTCCGCGTTTTGTAGAGACAGCGCCCCGCGTTCCATTCTCATCCTTCCTCCCTCCTTCCCCTCCCTCCTCCCATCAGTATCATCATCATCATCATCATCATCATCATCATCATCATCATCATCATCATCATCATCATCATCATCATCATCATCGTCATCGTCATCATCATCCTCATCATCATCATCGTCATCATCCTCATCATCATCATGACCATCATCATCATCATCACCATCATCATCATCATCATGATCATCATGATCATCATCATCATCATCATCATCATCATCATCATCATCATCATCATCATCATCATCATCTTCACCATCATCATCATCATGATCATCCGCATGATCATCAACAACACCATCATCATCAGCATCATCGTCATAAGCGTCTCAATGCTCATCAGCACCAACGTCAACATCATCATCATCATGATCATCCGCATCATCATCAACAACGCCATCGTCATCATCATAATCATCATCGTCATAAGCGTCTCAATGCTCATCAGCATCAACGTCATCATCATCAGCAGCATCACCATCGTCACCATTATGATCATTATCACCTTCATCATCACCATCATCAAGATCATAGTCAACATCACTATCAGCATTACCATCATCGTCATCAGCATCCTAATCAGCATCTTCATCACCATTGCAGCAGCATCATCAACAACATCAACATCGACATCAACATCATCATCATCATCAGCCTCATCCCCATCAGCATCCTCATCCGAATCATCAGCATCGTCATCATCAGGATGGCCAACCTCATCATCAACAACATCAACATCGACATCAACATCATCAGCAGCAGCAGCATCGTCATCAACACAATTATCTTCATCGGCATCCTCATCACCATCATCATCATCATCAGCATCACCATCATCATCATCATCATCATCATCATCATCGTCCTCATCACCACTACCTGCAGCATCATCAGCGTCAGCAGCATCATCACCATCACCACCACCACCACCATCAACATTATCATCATCAGCAGCATCGTCCTCATCACCACCACCACGAGCAGCATCCTCAACATCAACAACATCAGCATCATCAGCATCAACACCACCACCATCATCATCATCACCATCATCATCAGCAGCAGCATCATCAGCATCGTCATCATCACCACCATCATCATAATCATAAGTATCATCACCATCATCATCATCACCACCACCGGAACGGCGCACCATGACACACCCTTCACACGCTTCGTGGCCCCATGGGAAGCACCACCGAAGAACCCAATGGCACAGTCCGCACGGCGCACCCCGCACCCCATTCGGGACACCCCTCACACGCGTCGCGGCCCATAGGGACCACCACCGAAGGCCCCAGCGGCACAGTCCGCATGGCGTATCCGCATCCAACTAGGCACACACCCCAGACGCTTCGTGGCTCCATAGGGAGCTCCACCGAAAGCCCCAGTGGCAGTCCGCATGGCGTACCCGCACCCGATTTGGCACCCCCCTTACACGCTTCCTGTCCCCATATTGAGTTCCACCGAAGCCCCCAGAGGCACAGTCCGCATGGCGCACACACACAAACGCGTTTCGTGGCCCCATAGGGGGTTCCACTGACCCCAGTGGCACAGCCGATTTGTCACACACACACACACACACCACACGCTTTGTGGCCCCATAGGGACCACCAGCGAAGGCCCCAGCGGCACAGTCCGCATGTCGTACCCGCAGTCGATTCGGCACAGCTTTCACACGCTTTGTGGCCTCGTAGGGAGCTCCACCGAAAACCCCAGTGGCAGAGTCCGCATGGCGTACCCGCACTCGGTTCGGCACACACACACACACACACACACCCACACCGCACGCTTCCTGGCCCCATAGACAGCTTCACCGAAGACACCAATGGCACAGTCCGCACGGCATACCCGCATCCAATTAGGCACACCCCTAACACGATTCGTGGCCCCATAGGGAGCACCACCGAAGAATCCAATGGCAGTCCGCATGGCGCACCCTAACCGAAGTCGGCTCGCCATAGGGAGCTCCACCGAAAGCCCCAATGGCAAAATCAGCATGGCGTACCCGCACCCCACACGGCACACTCCTCACACGCTTCGCGGCCCCATAAGGAGTTCCCCCGAAGGCCCCAATGGTACAGTCCGCATGGCGTACCCGCACCCGATTCGACACACACACACACGCGCACACACACACACACAAACACACACACACACGCGCACACACAAACACACACACACACACACACACACACACGCGCTTCGTGGCCCCATAGGGAGCACCATCGAAGGCCCCAATGCACAGTCCGCATGGCGTAAGGCCCCAGCGGCACAGTCCGCACGGCGTACCCGCACCCGGTATGGCACACCCCCCCACACGCTGCATGGCCCCAGAAACGGCGTACCCGCACCCGGTATGGCACACCCCCCCACACGCTGCATGGCCCCAGAAGGAGCTCCACCGAAGGCCCCAGTGGCACAGTCCGCATTGCGTACCCGCACCCGATTCGGCGCACCCCCTCACACGCTTCGTGGCTCCGTCGAGAGTTCCACCGAAGGCCTAAGTGGCATGCATAGCGTACCCGCACCCGATTTGTCACACACACACACACCACACGCTTCATGGCCCCAAGGGGAGCTCCACCGAATGCCCCAATGGCACAGTCCGCATGGCGTGGCGCACCCGATTTGGCACACTCCTCGCACGCCTCGTGGCCCCACCAGCAGCTCCACTCGGGGCCCCAGCGGCACAGTCCGCATGGCGTGCCCGCGCCCGATTTGGCACACTCCTCACACGCCTCGTGGCCCTAGAAGGAGCTCGACCGGAGGCGCCCCACTCCTCACACGCTTCGCGGCCCCATAGCGAGCTCCACCGAAGGCCCCAGCGGCACGGCCCGCACGGCGTACCCGCACCCGACTCGGCACACCCCTGACACGCTTCGTGGCCCCATAGGGAGCTCCACTGAGGGCCCCAGTGGCCCAGGCCGCATGGCATGCCCACCCCCGGATCGGTATACTTCGTGGCTCCACAGGGAGCTCCACCGAAGGCCCCAGGGGCACAGTCCGCATGGCCTCCCCGTACCCGACGCGGCACACACACACACACACACACCCTAACACGCCTCGTGGCCCCGGGGGTCTCCCGCCGATAGCGACTCTCACAGCTGCGGCACTCACAGCTGCAGATGACTGGGGTCCTTCGCGAGGCTCGCCGGGAGAGGAGCACGGCGCCGCCCCTCGGCGTGTCTGCACCTGCAGCGTCGGCCCAGGTGCAAGCTACTCTAGCGTGCCATGATCACATCGCTGCTTTCTGTGAAGTTGTGCATCGTGGCGCTTTTCTTTGAAGACGCTCCTTGTAGATTTTGGGCGTTGGACAGAGTTCCTGGCACTTGGACATGTGGCCTTGACCATGTCGCTTGTAAATGACGTCTTTGGGCAGGAGATGCCAGTCATAGAGTGTTGCTGTGCTAGCAGCCTTGCTCTTGTTCATCATTGTCTTCAAGGTTTACCCGCTTCTCCTGGTGAAAGGCGCTGGCCATCTCCTGGCGACTGTGAACACAGCTGGGGCAAATGTTGCGCATCGCCAACTACGCGTCGTCTGCGTGGAGGAACCTGCTCGGCAGGAGGCGCTCCGTAAGAACAGCTCGTAGCCCCGCTCAGATTCCCCACCGCCTCGGTCCCGGAGGAGTTTTGAATGGAGGTGGGGCGTTGCATTTGTCTGCCTTCGTCGGCGATAACAGCCCATTCCCAATCCCATCCCTCCTCCTGTCCTCGTCCTACATAGCTCCTCCCTCCTCCCTACCGCCCCGCTCCCTACCCTGCCCCCATTCCCCCTATCCCTCCTCTCCCATCCCCCCGGCCCCCATTCCCCTCCACCCTGCCCCTCCCCCTGCCACCAGGTTTAGGTCGGGCATGCCCTCCTACAGGAGATTTGGACGAAAAGTTAAAATTGGCAACACAAAAAAAATAGTAGAAGAATCGTCCCAAGGCTGTTTTTGTACTATGTTTGAACACTCCCCCTGTAGAGGGACAGGCCCGACACCAGGTGCCAGTACAGCCCCGCGATGCCCTCTGGGAGCCATGCGGCTGGCCGTGGCGTGCCGGGGCGGGCACGGCAGCAGCACGCGCAGGCGGTTCCGCTTCTCGACCTCCGGCGGCGGCCACGGGGAGTCGTGCCGTCTTCTCTCAGTGCGCGGCAGCTGACAGGCGAAGCATCAAGTGCCCGAGGTGGCCCGAATCATCATCCGGCGAATGGGAGGGATGGGGGAGGAGGGGGAGGAGGAGGAGGAGGAGGAGGAGGAGGAGGAGGAGGAGGAGGAGCAGGAGGAGGAGGGGAGGAGGAGGAGGAGGAGGAGGAGGAGGCGCGGCGGCGGCGGAGCGGTGTCGGGCCGAAGGTCGACAGAATTCGACTTAAATCAATCCTCCGAAAGCATCTCGAGGGATTGCGACCTACCGTGCGTGCCCCATGCGGGGACGATTCGAGAACGGCCACCCACTCGGGTGGGAGCCCCGATTTGTCATCGCTCAACCACGATTGCAAAAGCGAGGCGCACTAAGTTTGGGACACCAGGGCCGAGCGGCAAAGCGGAAACCGGGTTCAAAAACGTGTGGCAACTCGCACAAGCTCCTTAAAACTGTACTGTCTGGCAGGAGGAGGAGGAAGAGGAGGTCTCGGAGGAGGAGGGGGAACTGACGGGCGAGAGACAGCAGCAGCACGCGCCTCGAGGTCGCACTCCCCCTCAGTGCGCGTCGCCGAGGCCCTCGAGGCAATCGGAGAAGGCAAGGCCACCGATTCACTCGCAGCAATCGGAGACGACCGATTCGCCGATCCACTCGTGGCAATCGAAGTAGCCAAGTCCGCCGAGCCACTCGTGGCAATCGAAGTAGCCAGGGCCGCCGATCCACTCGCGGCAATCGGAGACGACACGGTCGCCGATCCACTCTTGGCAATCGTCCGAGGCAAGGTCCCCGTCGAAGCCCTGGCCTGGCCCCCGAGACGCTCCCCTCCTTTAATCCCTTGGGAACCGCCGAGGCGGAGGGGGTCTGCGATTGCCAGGCCCGATGACGACCCAGCAATTGACTTCCTCGTGGCAATAGACAAAGGCAAGGTCCCCGACGCAGCTGTGGCCTGGCCCCCGAGACGCTCCCCTCCTTCAATCCCTTAGGAACCGCCTAGGCGGAGGGGGTCTGCGGCTGCCAGGCCCGATGTCGACCCAGCCATCGGCCTCCCCCTGGCAATCGGAGTAGGCATGGCCGCTGGACACACAGCGAGACCGAACTCCGTAAGATTCGTGATGCCGTCCAGCCTCAGCTGCTGCTCCTGCCACTTTTGTTGGTTGACCGCCCCGACCGCCACGCCTGCCTTCACGATTGCTTTGCACGCGATGAGAAAGACTTGAACGCAAGCCGACCCCTTGGCTACCTCGGGAAGTGGCTTTGCCTGATCCTTGGCGTGTTCCTCCCTCATGGCCGCCGCTTGCTTCGCGCAGGCCCTGCCTACTGCCAGTCCTTGATGCACAATCTCGGCGTTCTCGTCGAACAGAAAGGTTTGAGAATCCGCTGCGTTCAGAGCCCGAATCTGGTGCGAGTTTGCCAGCGCGCCAGGAATCAGGATGGGGAGTATCTTGGCGATCGTCTGAAGGTCCATCGGCGGCCACTTGTTGAACACGTCGGCCTCCAGGCCGTAGGCCCTGCCGAGCTGAGCCGCCACCGCTCCTCCTGCCGACGCCTGTCCGCGCTGCTGGGCGCCTCGAGGCTCGGCGCTGCGTCTGGCACCGCGTCCCTCGCCACGCCTGCGGGAAGCGGCTGCCGAGCCAGAACGGCCTGCCCGCCCTCTCGGCTGAGAACCTCCTCGCTGGGTTGAACGAGAACGAGTCCCTGCCTCCCGCGAGGCCTCGTCGGGAAGGCGGTACATCAGAGCGCGTCCGAACCGTCGAGTAGAGAGGCTCCCGTGGGGCGTGGGTTTCGCGCAAGTGCCGAGACAGCTCGTAGAGTGTACAAAACGGCTGTTCGACGGAGCAGCAGAAAAGGAGGAGGAGGAGGAGGAGAAGGAGGAGGAGGAGGAGGTGGAGGAGGAGGGGGGGACCTGAGTGAACGGGGGATGTATCAATGCTGCTGCAATAAGCCTTCCCGTTCCAAGTCCCCTCCTCGTAAGTCCGTACAAACCTTCCTTCACGCTTCAAGTGGCGCCCCTTCGAAAGGCAAGCTTCACATGAGCCTGCCATTCACGTGAGAGCCCCTTTCCATGGACAAAAACACAAAAACTGCCTCGAGTCCTTCCAGGGAATAAGAACGAACGTGCAAAGATAGAACCATGTAAATCAAAGAAGTGTCCAGCGAGACGCCCCTTGTGAAAAAGGATCGCCCCCCTGTGCAATTATTGTACACGTTGTCGCGTCGAAAAGATCTCAATCGAAAACCCCAATTTGAAACGGAACCGCCCTCAATCCGTGCAGCGTTGTTGCATATGGTAAAGTTTCTGGCCTTCACATCAACAGAGGTCCCAAGCGAACTCCCAATGTCGAAAAGGAGCCACCTTTCATCAGCGCAACTGTTGCACATGTTCAGATTGTCTTTGCATTTAAGGCTCATGCGGGCGCCCCACTTTGAGAAGGAACCGGCCACAATCCTTGTACGTGTTGTAATCATTCAAAACGACTGCGCGCGGCGCTAAGGCGAGTGCTCCATTTTGAAGACGGACCCCATCAATCCTTGCAGCTGCTGCAAAGACGAAGATACGCGGCGCCAAGAGGAAGTACATTTTGAAAAAAACACCCCTCCATCTGTGAACCTGCTTGAAATTGTAAGACAGATGTCCTCGACGCTGAGGCGAAACAAAACATGTTCATAACCATCCCCCTCCACCCGTGAAGCTGTTGCAAAGTTCAGGGCTACAAGGGGTGAAGACGCTTCAGGCGAAACGCCCTGCTCGCACTGTCAAAACACACGGTGTGCTACACACAAAAGTTATTCATGAGGGCAAGGGATGGATTATGAGGAGGAAGAGTAGGAGGAGGAGGAGTAGGAGTAGGAGTAGGAGTAGGAGTCAAGCTAGCCAGCTCGAGCGAGTCAAGCATGGCATGCCCAGTCCCGCCCGCCCTCCCACAACATAAGAAGCAAAGCTGGCACAACTGGGGGCCGAAGTCACACCGGCCAGCCGGTTTGGTACATCTGATGCGGCCGCGATGGCGGTTGCCGACGGGAACTGGCGAGCGCGTGTTGAATGCCGCGCACGCATTGCCAGACGAGTCGAGAATGGCCCGGTACACCGCAGGAAGCCAGAGGTGGCCGAAGGAAGCCCGACGGTCTGACAGGACACCCCAAAGCATTTTTGTGAAAAAAACATTGGGTTTTTGATGTTTTTATGTTGAAATGCTTGCAAACACACGGTGTTCGGTAGGATTCTGACATGAACGCGCGAGTGTGCTCTTTGTGGTATTTTTTTGCACAGGATTCGCGGCCTGGGTGCATGACAGAGCATCGCGAGTGCACCGCGCGATGACGTGAAATCGCTGGATTCGACCGAATTCTTAAGATTCCTATGGTTTTCCTATGATTTCAGCAAGAGAGCCCGGGCGGGAAATTTGTACATTTTTTGTGAAAAAGCATTGGGTTTTTGATGTTTTTATGTTGAAATGCTTGCAAAGACACGGTGTTCGGTAGGATTCTGACATGAACGCGCGCGTGTGCTCTTTGTGGTATTTTTTGCAATGGATTATCGCCGTGGACGACAGGACGTCCATGTCGAGAGGAAAAAATAAGAAAAATGTTGATGTTGTATTGTTTTTTTTTACAAGTTAGGATGGGACCACCCGGATGCGCCCGCTATCTGCCGGCCTGAGGGGGGAGTAGGAGTATATTCTAATCAGGAATAAGGATAGGAGTAGGAGGAGGAGGAGGAGGACCAGTGGAAACCCAAGATCCATCAACGGTGTTGGAATAAACCCACCCTCCAAACTCCATCTTCATAGGCCCGTACAACGGTTCATTTCCACTGAAAGAACTGACTCGTTGGAAGACAACCGTCTGAAGACCCTGAAACATGCCAGAACAATATTCTCGGGATGCCAGCGCCACGGGTCAACCTGACTATTACGTCTTGACGATTTCAAACCGCGCCAGAACACCATTCGTGAGACTTCAACACAGCAAATCAACGTAACTGTTGCGCCCTCATAATACCGAATCCTTCCCCAAAAACCATGTTTGGCACGCTGATCATCAAAATCCGTGAAGCTCTTGCAAATACGCAAATATTTAAAGCGAAGGTGCGCGGCGCTGAAACGAAAACCACATGCTGAAAAGGAACCGCCCTCAATCCGTGAAACCATTGCAAATGTTTAAACGAATCTACGCGGCGCTCAGGCGAGAGCCAAATTTTGAAAACCACCCGCCCTCAATCCGTGAAGCTTGTTGCAACTAGTCAAAACGAATGTGCGCGGGGCTCAGGCGAGAGCCACATGTTGAAAACCACCCGCCCTCAATCCGTGGAACTCTTGTAATTCTTTAAAACGAATGTGCGCGGCGCTCAGGCTAGAACCACACTTTGAAAACCACCCGCCCTCATTCCGTGAAGCCCTTGCAAATTTTGAAAACGAATGTGCGCGGCGCTAAGGCGAGAACTACGTTTTGAAAACCCCCCGCCCTCAATACGTGAAGCTGTTGTCATGTGGTTTATTTTAAGCTCCAGGGTCATACATGGTAGAAAGTCTCAGGCGAAACGCCCGGACTCAGGCGAAACGCCCGGCCCGCCCTAAAAACTGGCCTCGGAGTGCGACAGGGAACAGGAGGAGGATGAGAGGCCTGCCCTCTCATCGTCTGTCTCCCTCCTCCCTCCCTGCTCCTCCCTCCTCCTCCCCTCCCTGCCACTCCTCCTCCACCTCCTCCCTCCACCTCCTCATCATTATCCTCATTTTCAACTTGTTCCTGGCGAGTTGGCCAGCGCTTTCTCGAGGTGCCTCCACACCACCCGCAACCACTCGTGGCATGACGGCGGGCCCTGCTGCGGCGGGCTGTTCCCGTGCTGAACGCGAGCGGCGTGACCAGCGCTTGCGCAGTACAGCGCGGCTTGTGTATTGGCTCCTGCCTGGGTGTGCTCCAGCCACTATATTCATCGGGGAGCAGCGCATGATGAAGTCACCGAACCTCGTTTGGCAGAGCTACGTACGTTGCTGAATTGTGCAGTGCATGTTCGCGTGCTGTTTCAATTGAACATGGCGTTCCCGCCTCGGCGCGGCGCAAATGTATGATTCGCCTGGTTTGGGGCCCCCGCGCGAACGGGTGATATTTTGCCCTCGCCCAAGCCCCGCGCACATTTGATGGGAAATGGAGGCGGCGCATTATTTATTCGCCGAACCGCATTTAAGCGGCAACATTTAAACGGCAACGGCCGCGGGGCCGCGCGAGAGCGGGTGAAGCGCTGGCCTCGCACAAGCGCCGGGTAGCTTGTGAGTGAAAGTTGTTTCGGCACGGCGCATGCTTCGTCGTCGCCGCGCTCATCGGAAGCGCTACCGTTCTCGTCCCTGCGCGGCCCGTCTAGTTGTCCAGATGCTATGTCGACGGACGCAGAACCGCGCGCGAGCGCCGTCCGATCGTTACATGGGAACGCGCCCCAAGCCCAGGTGGCGCCGCAACTGATTACTATGCCATGGGAGGGAGGGGTGCACATGGGCGGGGCTCGCTGACTCGATCGACCTGGCTGACTTGATCCTCCTCCAACATCCTCCCTCTCGCCCTCTCTCCTTCCTCAACCTCCTCCTCCTCTTCCTCCTCCTTCTTCTCCTCCTCCTCCTCCTTCTTCTCCTCCTCCTCCTCCTCCTCCTCTTCCTCCTCTTCCTCCTCCTTCTTCTCCTCCTCCTCCTCCTCTTCCTTCTCCTCCTCCTCCTCCGGGGCCCTGGTTCCCGATGGCCCGAGGGCTCGTCGAACGCGGCCTCCCCTCCAGGGCCGTTGCTCCTGAGAGGGGGTTGAAACATTTGGTAGCTACATACACGCTGCAGTGCCTGGCGGCGGCGACGGAGGCAGACGAGAAGCAAAAGGCGAGGGGGGGAGGGCGACAGGGGCCCGAGCCGACGCGCGAAGGAGTAAGGCGGGAGGAAAGAAAAAAGGGCCACCCAAAAAACACTGAAAGGCCGACAAAGCCCCCCCCCCCCCCTTCGGAGAAGCGAGAGGGGCCCAGGGAAGGGGGGGGGCCGAGCGCGGCCGCCGGAGGGGGGACGAGACAAGGGGGCAGAGGGGGCGCCCCCAGTGTCGGGCGGAGGGGGGACGAGACAAGGGGGCAGAGGGGCAGAGGGGGCAGAGGGGGCGTCCTTCCATGCACGGGGTTGCCCCCAGTGTCGGGCGCGCACCGCGCCGCGGGTCTCCTCCTCCTCCTCCTCCTCTTCCTCCTCCCCTCCATCCTCCTCCTCCTCTTCCTCCTCCTCCTCCTCCTCCTCCGCCCTCTCCTCTCCTCCTCCTCCTCCTCCTCCTCCTCCTCCTTCCTCGTCCTCCTTTCCCCTCCTCCCCCTCCCCCCTCCTCCTCCCCCTCCTCCTCCTCCCCCTCCTCCTCCTCCTCCTCCTCCTTCCGCCTCCGCCTCCGCCTCCTCCTACTCCTCCTCCTCCTCCTCCTCCTCCGGATTCGGGCGCTTGCTACTCCTCGGTCTTCTGACTCGCGATCTGCCGCGGGCGAAAGCGGGTTGAAGTCTGGATGCGTTCGCGCCATCGGATGAAAATTTCCTCCTCGTCCGCCTCCTCCTCGTCCCCCTTCCTACCTCGTCCCCCCCTCCTCCTCCTCCTCTTCTTCCTCCTCTTCCTTATCCTCCTGGTTCTCCTC
Organism: Prorocentrum cordatum; assembly: GCA_963575745.1. Classification (NCBI taxonomy): domain Eukaryota; class Dinophyceae; order Prorocentrales; family Prorocentraceae; genus Prorocentrum; species Prorocentrum cordatum. Next base: position 30,298 of record CAUYUJ010007752.1, read on the forward strand.
CTCCTGGTTCTCCCTCCTCCTGGTTCTCGCTCCCTCCTGGTTCTCGCTCCTCCTCCTCCTCCTCCTCCTCCTCCTCCTCCCCTCGTCCTCTTCCTCCTCCTCTTCCTCCTCCTCCTGTCCTTGTCCTTAAAAATAACTCCTCCCTGTCGCACCCCGAGACGTGTCAGTACGGTGGGCCGGGCGTTTCGCCTGAGACTTCCTCACCATCTATGATCCTTTAAGGTAAGGATTTCTACCAGCTTCACGGATGGAGGGCGGGTCGCTTTCAAAATGAAGCTGATGGGCCGTGGGTTGACACTGGTCCTCCTCCTCCTCCTTCTCCTCCTCTTCCTCCTCCTCCTCCTCATCATCATCATCCCCGCCTCCTCCTCCTCCTCCTCCCTCCTCCTCCTCTGCTCCTCCTCTCCCACCCCTCCTCCCCTCCCTCATCCTCCGCCTCCTCCTCCTCCTCCTCCTCCTCCTCATCCTCATCCTCTTCCACTCCTCCTCCTCCGTCTCCTCCTCCTCCTCCTCCTGCCGCCTCCTCCTCCCTCCTCCTCCCTCCTCCTCCTCCCTCCTCCTCCTCCTCCTTCTCCTCCTCCTCTCCTCCTCCTCCCCCCACCAATCCTCCTCCTCCTCCTCCTCCTCCTCCTCCTCCTCCCTCCCTCCTCCTTTCCCCCCTCCCTCCTCCTCCTCCTCCTCCTCCTCCCCCTCTCCTCCTCCCCCTCCTCCTCCTCCTCCCTCCTCCTCCCTCTCCTTCCTCCTCCTCCTCCTCCTCCTCGCTCCTCCTCCTCCTCCTCCTCCTGCTCCTTCCCTCCCTCCTCCTCCTCCTCCTCATCCTCCTCCTCCGCCTCCTCCTCCTCCTCCTCCTCCTCCTCCTCCTCCCTGGTCGCTCCTCCTCCTCCTCCTCCTTCCTCCCTTCCACGCCTCATTCCTCCTCCTCCTCCCTCCTCACCTCTCCTCCTCCAGCCTCCGCCTCCGCCTTACAGACTCCTCCTACTTCCTCCTCCTCCTCCTCCTCCTCCTCCTCCTCCTCCTCCTCCTCCTCCTCCTCCTCCTCCTCCTCCTCCTCCTCCCCCTTCTCCTCATTACGTTTACCCCTCCCCTGCCGCGAGTGCGCCGCGCCCTCGCCTCGACCACGAGCGGCTCGATGGGGCAGGCCGCGCGAACGTTCTGGAGCAGGTTCTTGATGAAGTCCTTCGATGCTGGGCCCCCCGCCTCACCCCCTCCCCCCTTACACATCAGGAGCTGCCAAGTGGGATGAGCTTGCGGGCTGGGCTGCAGTGGTCGCAGACGGCCGTGGAAAAGCTGCCGCCTACATGCCAGGGCGTGTGGGCAACCTCCTCCCTTCGACCTCCCCCGCTGCCGAGCACCGTGCCGTGCTTGCTCGCTGCTGCCCTCAGCGCTTCGACACACGCCCAGAGGCTTGTGGACTGCAACGGCGCCATAGGCGTCCACCAGAAAAGCAAATTGTCTCGGTCCGATGTTTACGGGGCCTTTCAGATTCTGGTGGGGGCCAGCCAGGCGCTCATTGGTCCCAAGCTCCACAAAATCAAGGCGCATGTAGATATTGACACCCTGACCCGGGGCAGGGAGGAGTGGCGACGTGCCAAAGGCAACGAAGCCGCTGATCAATCTGCCAAGACTGCCGCCGCCCGGGGGCCACAATTGAGCACCAACGAGTCGGAACAGCAGGCCGCGCAGGTGGCCACTGTAAAGAAATAGCTCAGATATGGTGCCGACGCCCTTCAGCTCTGGCCTACGGCTGCACCGAAGGCTGGATCCAGAGGCCTTACCAAGCCAGCCAAGAGTTCGAACCCGCCCGCGGGGCGGCCGCAGTGCTGCCCGCCTGGGAGATCGAACCACCTCCGCCTCCGATCCCTCTTCCTCCGCCCCCCTGCGCCTCCCGGGGACGCGCCTGGAGACAGCCAGGCGGGCGCACTGGTGGCAGAAGTGGGGCAGAGGGTGGCTCTGCACTGTTTGTGGGCAGGAGGTGTGCTAGTGGCCACGGTCTGAAGCGGCGCGGTCCAGGAGCAATGCCCTGGCGGTGGTGCCCACCACTACGAGCTGCTGGCCAATCCACGAGGCCACAACCCGTAATTATGTATTCGGGCACCTAGACGATAGACCCTCGAGTCTAGTTTTGTGCTGGAAGTGCGGTTCGCTTACAGAGGGGGCCCGAGGTTTTCATGGAAACTGCCCAGATCGCCCGCCTACAAAGCGCCGTGCGCTGCAGCGCGCTCGGGAAGGAAGGCATCCGAAATGTTCCGCGAACTCGCCACTTGTTTTGAAGCCGCCGATCCCGCTAGCCCAGCTGGTGCGAGAATTGGCAGAGATGAGCTCCGCTGCATAGTGCAGCAGGCAGCTCCGAAGACAATCGGGCTGGACCCAATCCGAGCGCTGGTCCACCTTTGCGCCTCGTCGTCGTCGTCTTCCTCACCCTCCTCGGCCTCCTCCGCCTCCTCCTCCCGCCCTTCCTCATCCTCTTCCTCCTCTTCCCGCCGACCGCATTTCTCCTTTTTCATCCTCCTTCTCCTATCGCGCTCCTTCTCGTCATCCCACTCTCATCCCGCCACCCTCCCCTCTCTCTTTCCACCTACTCATCCTCCTCTTTCCCCGCCTCCGATCGGCTTCCTTCTTGTCATCCTCCTTCTACTGTCTCCCCCCCGTCCTTTGCATGCTGCTGCTGCTGCTGCTGCTGCTGCTGCTCCTCCTCCTCCTCCTCCTCCTCCTCCTCCTCCTCCTCCTCCTCCTGCTCTCCTCCTCCTGCTCTCCTCCTCCTCCTCCTCCTCCTCCTCCTCCTCCTCCTCCTCCTCCTCCTCCTCCTCCTCCTCCTCCTCCTCCTCCTCCTCCTCCTCCTCTTGGTGTATCGCTTCCCTCCTCCTGACAGGGAGGCGGCGATGGAGCGAGAGAAGAAGCAGTTGTAATGGGTGGAAGGATGAGGAGGATCAGAAGCAGGAAGGCACGGCGGGAGGAGGAGCAGGAGGAGGCGGAACGAGGAGCGCCAGAACCAGGAGGAATATCCCAAGGAAGGGGAAAGGATGGCGGAGGAGGCGCCATGAGGGGGGAGGAGGAGCGGAAGGAGGAGGACAGGAACGGCGGAGGAGAAGGGAGGAGCATGAGAAAAAGGAGGAGGAGGAGGAGGAGGAGGAGGAGGACGACGACGAGGAGGAGGAGGAGGAGGGTGGCGATGCCTGCGCCCCTGAGGGGCCACGCAGCCCACGCGTGGTGGGCCCCGAGCCCCTCGGGGGGGGGGGGCGGACGCCCCGACCCACAGGCGCTCAGCGCCCGAGACGCGCGGCAGACTCGCGCGCGCTCGCGCGCCGCGGCGGCTTCGGCACCGCGCCGGGCCGCGCGGGCCCTGGGCGGGCCGCGGCCCTCCGCCAGCGAGGGCCGGCTCGCCTCGGCCGGCGCCGCCCTGCTCTCAACGTGCGGGCCGCAAGCGAAGGGGCCCCAGGACACACAAAGAAATACACACACGAAGAACAGGACTTCCCATATTTCCCCATATTTTTCCTGGGTTTCTGTCTTCCCCCCCACTTCCCACATTAACTCGATATTTTCTGGGGGATCGGCGATTACTTGTGTCTGTGTGTGTTTTTCCTCTCCTGAACGCAAGGTCTCTGCCCCGGGTGGGACTTTTCTGTGCTGGCCCTCCTCTCACGGGACCCGCAGGTGGGGGGCCCCAGAGCCGTGTCCCAGACACATGATCGCGTCGTGAAAAAAATCGGGTCGGGACGGGAGGCTTTTCGCTATTCTCGGCCTCTGAGGGCCCGTACCGGACCTCGGGACCGTCCAAAAGCGACCCGGGAGGAAAAACCGGTCCTGGGGAAGGGGTCGAGCCTTCCAGGGGCGCCGCCCCGAAAAAAACTCAGGACGTCGCCTGTCTGGGCTGGCGAGCACCCCGGGCCCCGCCCTCTCCGGCCGCCTGAGGCCCCGCCCGCCTGTGCCCTGTCTCCCCAATTCGAGCTGTGCGTCGCCCGCCCAGCTTTTCGCGGACGAGGCTCGCCCTCGCCCCGCCGACCCAAAAAAGTCTGGGCCGGCGGCAGGCCCGGCGGTGAGGCCTCGACGCCCCCCGAGACCTCGCCGCACGGCCCGTCGCCGCCCGGCTCCGGGGCGCGGCAGAGGCCCTGGGCCGCCCGAGGCGGCCTATTCTGACATGACGCCTCTCCCACAAGCCCGCGCGGCGGCCCCCCGGTGGCAATCTGACTCAGGAACACCACCCTCGTCTCCTCCTCCTCCTTCCTCCCCTCCTCCTCCCCTCCTCCTCCTCCTCCTCCTCCTCCCCCCTCCTCCTCCTCCTCCTCCTCCTCCTCCTCCTCCTCCTCCACGCCCGAAATGGGTACGGAAAACATGGGTACAATGCCCAACGACAGATGTTGTCCCAAACCAACAGCGGCCGCCGTGGGGCAGGCGGTCTTCTTTCTCGAATGGACACAGGCCGCGGCGGCGTGGACAGCGAGTCCTGTTCAAAATGAACAAGATCCGCTGTTGGGCATTGTACCCATTCTTTCCGCACCCATTTCGGGCGTCCAGAACGGTACACGGTGCGGTCACCGCTCCACTGGAGCGGCCGGAATCTCAGCTGCCCCGATGCGCAACACGCAACACGTGCCGTATCGATACGGAGCTCAACACGTAGGCTGAAGACGTGGGTCCGACGCGGTACAGTCGCCAAAACGTGGTCCAATACGTGGAGCCAAGACGCAAGGTATTGACACGGACGTCTTGAACACGGGACGTGCTGCGTTTCAAAACGCGCGTATCGAGGCAACTAAGGCCGGAATCAAGGAAGAGCGCTGGGATCGGCGGTGGACAACCCTCCCTTTCGCAAACCACCCTTTCTGGTGAAAACGGCGTAATATGGCCGAAACCGACGGACCTGGACCCGCAAGAATGACGGCCGGGACGCCCTCTCGCGAACCGCGAACGGCCAATTCCCTACAGTGCGGGCGCGGCCGCAAGAAACCCTCGCAAGAAACCCAACCCTGAAAACCCGTGCGCGAGGTGCCCCTGAGGGGAAACCTGGAGCACCCTGGACGCAGCGGCTCCTTCAACGGCTGCGGCAAGCCCCCGCGCAGCGCGAGGAGCGAAAAACACCCAGGACACCCTGGCGAAAAGCACATGGCTTCTTGATGCGCGCCCCCACTGTAATCGACGTGTCAGAGTCGGGGGCGGCAAAGAGGGGGGCGTCCAAGAGGGGGGGGTGCAAGTCATGGCCGGCGGCATGTGCGCGGCCCAGCGGGGGGGCCGGGGACGTGTTGCAACAAGAAGAGGCGCCACGAGATCTGGGGAGATACCATGGCCCCCGCCATGAGATCCACCCCCCCCCCCGAGTCACCCCCCCCCCTCGTTGCCGCCCCCGACAGAGCAGGAGGTCGAGCAACCTCCGACGGCATCGAGGACGAGCGCCGGGATTTTCAGCAGCCCCGCGCCGCGGCGGAGCTCCGGGACACCCGCTGGACCGCCCGCGCCCTGCGCGCCGCGCCGCGTGCGGCCGGCTCTCGCGAACCGCGGCTGCCCCGGGCGTCGGCTGCCGACGCCGCGTGGGGCCGCTCGGCCCTTGAGCGATCGGCGGCTTCTCTTTCGACCGCCAGACGGTGGAGGGAAGCAATTACTGAACACTCCCCCTCCCCCCCAAACTCAATGTTGGCACGCGCGGGAGAGGCTGCGGTCGAAGTTCATCTCATCAGACCCACGGCCAGCTTTGAACATTGGGGGGAGGGGGAGGCGTTGACGGATGAATGTGGCATGTGTTCGCTAATTTGTTCCGAGGCCTGGATGGTTTCGTTTTGCAGAGGCCTCCTAGAGTTGTGGATGCCACGACAGTGGACACTCGAACAGTCCTGTCATGGAATGAAAAAGATGTGTTTCAAATGTGTAAAACGTGCTCTAAACATGTTTCAAACATGTTCAACATATTTGAAACATGTTTGAAACATCTTTTAGACATCTGGAAATTACTAGCCGGCCGCTCTGCGGTTGATCGGGAGTTTCTGTATATAGAAGAAGGTGCGTGCGCTTGTTGGCGAGGGTAATGAGGTTCCTCCTCCTCCTCCTCCTCCTCCTCCAATCCTTCTCTTCTTGCCTCCGTCTTGTCCTCCTCCACCCACAGTTCCCATCATCTCTCCTCCATCCCCTCCTCCTCCTCTCCTCCTCCTCCTCCTCCCCTCCTCCTCCTCCTCCTCCTCTTCCTCCTCAAAATGCCTCCTCTGTCACCTCCCCCACGGGGCGCGGATCCCCGATCTGTCCGACTGTCCGGAAACGGTGCGAGGCCGCTCTGGGCTCCTCTGTGCACCTCCCCCGGGGCAGGTTTTGTGAGGATGTCTCAAGCGAGGGCGCCGGTTTGGGATTCGTCGGCGGATCCACCGGATCCACCGGATCTGTCCGGAAACGGTGCCGGAGGCCGCTCTGGGCTCCATGGGCACCTCCCCCGGGGCCGGTTTGGGATTCGTCGGCGGATCCACCGGATCCAGCGGATCTGTCCCGAAACGGTGCCGGAGGCCGCTCTGGACTCCTCTGGGCACCTCCCCCGGGGCTGGTTTTGTGAGGATGTCTCAAGCGAGGGCGCTGGTTTGGGATTCGTCGGCGGATCCACCGGATCCAGCGGATCTGTCCGGAAACAGTGCCGGAGGCCGCTCTGGGCTCCTCTGGGCACCTCCCCCGGGGCCGGTTTTGTGAGGATGTCTCAAGCGAGGGCGCTGGTTTGGGATTCGTCACCGGATCCAGCGGATCCAGCGGATCCAGCGGATCTGTCCGGAAACGGTGCCGGAGGCCGCCCTGGGCTCCTCTGGGCACCTCCCCCGGGGCCGGTTTTGTGAGGATGTCTCAAGCGAGGGCGCCGGTTTGGGATTCGTCGGCGGATCCACCGGATCCACCGGATCTGGTGCCGGAGGCCGCTCTGGGCTCCTCTGGGCACCTCCCCCGGGGCCGGTTTTGTGAGGATGTCTCAAGCGAGGGCGCCGGTTTGGGATTCGTCGGCGGATCCACCGGATCCAGCGGATCTGTCCGGAAAAGGTGCCGGAGGCCGCTCTGGGCTCCTCTGGGCACCTCCCCCGGGGCCGGTTTTGTGAGGATGTCTCAAGCGAGGGCGCCGGTTTGGGATTCGTCGGCGGATCCACCGGATCCACCGGATCTGTCCGGAAACGGTGCCGGAGGCCGCTCTGGGCTCCTCTGGGCACCTCCCGCGGGGCCGGTTTTGTGAGGATGTCTCAAGCGAGGGCGCCGGTTTGGGATTCGTCGGCGGATCCACCGGATCTGTCCGGAAACGGTGCCGGAGGCCGCTCTGGGCTACTCTGGGCACCTCCCCCGGGGCCGGTTTTGTGAGGATGTCTCAAGCGAGGGCGCCGGTTTGGGATTCGTCGGCGGATCCACCGTATCTGTCCGGAAACGGTGCCGGAGGCCGCTCTGGGCTCCTCTGGGCACCTCCCCCGGGGCCGGTTTTGTGAGGATGTCTCAAGCGAGGGCGCCGGTTTGGGATTCGTCACCGGATCCAGCGGATCCACCGGATTTGTCCGGAAACGGTGCCGGAGGCCGCTCTGGGCTCTTCTGGGCACCTCCCCCGGGGCCGGTTTTGTGAGGATGTCTCAAGCGAGGGCGCCGGTTTGGGATTCGTCACCGGATCCAGCGGATCCAGCGGATCCACCGGATCTGTCCGGAAACGGTGCCGGAGGCCGCTCTGGGCTCCTCTGGGCACCTCCCCCGGGGCCGGTTTTGTGAGGATTTCTCAAGCGAGGGCGCCGGTTTGGGATTCGTCGGCGGATCCACCGGATCTGTCCGGAAACGGTGCCGGAGGCCGCTCTGGGCTCCTCTGCATGGGCACCTCCCCCGGGGCCGGTTTTGTGAGGATGTCTCAAGCGAGGGCGCCGGTTTGGGATTCGTCGGCGGATCCACCGGATCTGTTCGGAAACGATGCCGGAGGCCGCTCTGGGCTCCTCTGGGCTGTTGAGGATGTCTCAAGCGAGGGCGCCGGTTTGGGTTTCGTCGGCGGATCTACCGGATCCACCGGATCTGTCCGGAAACGGTGCCAGAGGCCGCTCTGGGCTCCTCTGGGCACCTCCCCCGGGGCCGGTTTTGTGAGGATGTCTCAAGCGAGGGCGCCGGTTTGGGATTCGTCACCGGATCCACCGGAACTGTCCGGAAACGATGCCGGAGGCCGCTCTGGGCTCCTCTGGGCACCTCCCCCGGGGCCGGTTTTGTGAGGATGTCTTAAGCGAGGGCGCCGGTTTGGGATTCGTCGGCGGATCCACCGGATCTGTCCAGAAACGGTTCCGGAGGCCGCTCTGGGCTCTTCTGGGCACCGCGGCCGGTTTTGTGAGGATGTCTCAAGCGAGGGCGCCGGTTTGGGATTCGTCGGCGGATCCACCCGATCCACCGGATCTGTCCGGAAACGGTGCCGGAGGCCGCTCTGGGCTCCTCTGGGCACCTCCCATCGGCCGGTTTTGTGAGGATGTCTCAAGCGAGGTCGCCGGTTTGGGATTCGTCGGCGGATCCAGCGGATCTATCCGGAAAGGGTGCCGGAGGCCGCTCTGGGCTCCTCTGGGCACCTCCCCCGGGGCCGGTTTTGTTGAGGATGTCTCAAGCGAGGGCGCCGGTTTGGGATTCGTCACCGGATCCAGCGGTACCACCGGATCTGTCCGGAAACGGTGCCGGAGGCCGCTCTGGGCTCCTCTGGGCACCTCCCCCGGGGCCGGTTTTGTGAGGATGTCTCAAGCGAGGGCGCCGGTTTGGGATTCGTCGGCGGATCGCCGGATCCAGTTGTCTGTTTTTCGTAACGGTGCGGAGGCCGCTCATGGGCTCCTTCTGGGTCACCTCCCCCGGGCGGTTTTTGGTGAAGATGTGTCAAGCGAGGGGCCGAGGAAAGTTTGGGATTCGTCGGCGGATCCACCGGATCTGTCCGGAAACGGTGCCGGAGGCCGCTCGGGGCTCCTCTGGGCACCGCCCCCGGGGCCGGTTTTGTGAGGATGTCTCAAGCGAGGGCGCCGGTTTGGGATTCGTCGGCGGATCCACCGGATCTGTCCGTAAACGGTGCCGGAGGCCGCTCTGGGCTCCTCTGGGCACCGCCCCCGGGGCCGGTTTTGTGAGGATGTCTCAAGCGAGGGCGCCGGTTTGGATTCGTCCGGCGGATCCCACTGGATCCACCGATCCGTCCGGAAACGGTGCCTGAGGCTGCTCTGGGCTCCTCTGGGCACCTCCCCCGGGGCCGGTTTTGCGGGGATGTCTCAGGCGAGGGCGCCGGTTTGGGATTCGTCCCCGGATCCAGCGGATCCGTCCGGATCCGTCCGGAAACGGTGCCGGATGCCGCTCTGGGCTCCTGTGGGCACCTCCCCCGGGGCCGGTTTTGCGGGGATGTCTCAGGCGAGGGCGCCGGTTTGGGATTCGTCCGAAAACGGTGCCGGAGGCCGCTCTGGCTCCTCTGGGCATACCGCCCGGCGGGGCGCGGTTTTTGGCGAGGATCGTGTCTCAAGCGAGGGCGGCCCGGTTTGGGATTCGTCGACGGATCGATCCACCGGATCTGTCTGGAAACTCGAGGCCGCTCTGGGGCGTCCGGGCACTGCCCCCGGGCCGGTTTTAGTCAAGAGGGGAAACACAAGCGAGGGCGCCTGGTTTGGGATTCGTCGGCGGATCCACCGGATCCACCCGATCTGGTCCGGAAACGGTACCAGAGGCTGCTCTGGCTCCTCTGGTCGCCTCCCCCGGGGCCGGTTTTGTGAGGAGTTTCTCAAGCGAGGAGGGCGCCGGTTTGGGATTCGTCTCGGCGGATCCACCGGAGCTAAGTCCGGAAAACGGTTGCCGAGGCCGCTCTTGGGGCTCCTCTCCTCTTTCCTCTGGGCTCCTCCCCCGGGGCCGGTTTTGTGAGGATGTCTCAAGCGAGGGCGCCGGTTTGGGATTCGTCGGCGGATCCACCGGATCTGTCCGGAAACAGTGCCGGAGGCCGCTCTGGGCTCCTCTGCTCCCCGCGCCGGGGGTGAGGATGACGGTAGTTCCACAGAAACTCCCTCAAATTAGGCAGCATGCTTCCTCTCCATTAATCGACTTCCGCAATCCTAAATGGATGGGGTTGGAGAAACGCGCCGCATCACCGATGCATCGGCGCTGCATCGGCGACATCGGCGTGGGGGCACACGGGCTCCACATCGAGTGCATCGACGCTGCATCGGCGATACGACGCGATCCTCCGATCCCATCTACTCCAACCCAACCCCCATCTGGGAGGCCTAGATTTTGGCCCAGTATAATTCCCGTCGTCGTTGCTGTGCCTGGCAATGGCGATAAGATTCCGAGCAGACGCTGCATCGTCGTGTTGATGTCATTGCTGTGTGAATAGCCGGTTTGAGCTTCAAGCTGGTCGCTTGAAGGCCCCTGAACCATCCTTCGAACAACTCGTTCCCAGACACCACACTGAAACACCCGATAGGCTTCAAGCTTGATTCCGGGAGTCTCGGAGGATCCCTTCTGTAGTTCTGCACGGCGGCTTTCGCCGCACAGTCTGTTACCCATACTGTTGTTGCATCGCGCCGCCAGGAAACAAGCATGTGAGTTCAGTGGGGGCCCGACCACAAGAACCCCTCCACAAGAAACTCAACCCTGAGACCCCAGGACGTCCATCGATTTGTGGTGTGGGAACGTCCCGCCTTCCACAGAAAAACCATGAAACCCAATTACCCCAGTGCGACCCTACCTAGAAGTTGGAGCCCCTAGGAAAGCAGCATTAGTTGCTATGCTATGCTATGCTATGCTATGCCATGCTATGCTGCGCTATGCTATGCTATGCTATGCTATGCTATGCTATGCTATGCTATGCTGCGCTATGCTATGATATACTATGGTATGCTGTGTTATGCTATGCTAAGCTATGCTGTGTCATGATGCGCTGTGCTATGCTAAGCTATACTATGCTATGCTATGCTATGCTATGTTAAGCTGCGCTATGCTATGATATGGCATGTTCTGATATGCTATACTATGCTATGCTGCGCTATGCTATACTATGCTATGCTATGTTATGAAATGATATGATATGCTGCGCTGTGCTATGCTGTGCTGTGCTGTGCTGCGCTATGTTATGCTATGATATGCTGCGCTATGCTATGATATGCTGGGCTATGTTATGATATGCTGTGCTGCGCTATGCTATGCTACGCTGTGCTATGCTACGCTGTGCTCTGCTATGCTAAAGCTCAGCGAAGCTAAGATGAAGGTAAGCTAAACTAAGATAAACCTGATCTAAGATGAAGCAAAGCTAAGCTAAGATGAAATAAGCTAAGCTAAGATGAGATAAACCACGCTGAGCTTAGGGGACGTAACTGGGGGAACCGCGGGGCGGATCCTGGGGGAACCGCCCGGGGCGCGTTCCACTGCCCGGCCCCTTTAAGCAAAGAGAGTAAGAACCCTTCTAGGCAGAGCCTAGGTAGGGAATAAGCCCAGGGCACCCTGGAGGCAAGCAGTGTGCTTCTTGGCATGGGCCTCCACTGTACAATCCTGGCCGACTCTGGGCCACTGGCGGCGTTCAGCCTCTCGGGCGCCCGCGCTCCCGAGGCCGCCGCCGCGCCGGGCTGCCGCGGGCCTGGCAACGCCCAGAGGCGGACGTCGGAGGCGGCGGTGATGGCGCCCCGCCCCCCCCTCCCCCTACAGCGGGAGCCCACCCTGACTCCGGATCCGCCCTACTTTGGGGAAATTCGTAAGTGGGGCTTAGAATTTCCGCCTTACTTTTCAGGCCCCGCTGCTGCCAAATTCCGCCCTACTTTTCTGCTGCTGTTTCCGCCCTACTTCTGTGGATTTCCGCCTTACTTTATGTTGGGTGCAGAAATTTCCGCTCTACTTTTTCGGCCTCTTATAGGTGGATTTCCGACGCAATTTTAAGCTGGAAAAATAGCCAAAGTAGGGCGGATCTGGAGTCAGGGCATGCAAAGACACACCCTGCTTGCCTCCAGGGTGCCCCCGGGCTGCTCGGGTTCCGATGGCTTCGCCACGGAGCACGCGACGCTCCCGCACCAAGCATCGACGGACGTGTCCTGGGGTCTCAGGGGCCGGGCTTCTCGTGGTCGGGCCCCAGGGCTCGCGCTGTGCTGCCGCCCTGGGCCCGCCGCCACGCAGGCCTCGAGGCCTTCGGAGCACGGGGGCGGCAGGAAGTCGACTCTGGCCGCGGGCCGCTGGGGGCCGCACGGGCCCCCTGCTGCCCCTGGGCTCGCGCCCGAGCTTCCGAGGTCTGCTCCAGGGATGCGTGCTGGAGAGGATCTGCGTTTAGCCAGGTTGATGTAGATAGATGCGTGTACATAGCTTTCTATATATATATATATATGTGTACACACGTGTATATATTTATATATGCACGACGTCTAAACGTTTATATATACACACATCTATATATGTAGATACCAGTGCACATACATATGTATACATATATACATATATGTAAAGGTACAGAACTACATATGCTCACACACATATGTCTATATATATGTATATATATATGGATATGCGTGTGTGTGCGTGTGTGTGCGTGTGTGCGTGTGTGTGTGTGTGTGTGTGTGCGTGCGTGCGTGCGTGCGTGTGTGTGTGTGTGTGTGTGTGTGTGTGTGTGTGTGTGTGTGTGTGTGTGCGTGCGTGTGTGTGTGTGTGTGTGTTGCGTGTGCGTGTGGTGTGTGTTGTGTGTGTTTGTGTTTGTGTGTGTGTTTGTGTGTGTGTGTGGTGGGTCCGTGTCCGTGTCCGTGTCCGTGTGCGTGTGCGTGTGCGTGTGCGTGTGCGTGTCCGTGTCCGTGTGCGCGTGCGCGTGCGCGTGCGCGTTCGTATTCGTGCGCGTGCGCGTGCGCGTGCGCGTTCGTATTCGTGTGCGTGCGCGTGCGCGTGCGCGTGCGCGTGCGCGTGCGCGTGCGCGTGCGCGAGCGCGTGCGCGTGCGCGTGCGCGAGCGCGAGCGCGAGCGCGAGCGCGAGCGCAAGCGCAAGCGCAAGCGTGCGTGCGTGCGTGCGTGCGTGCATGCGCGCGTGCGTGCGCGCGTGTGTGTGTGTGCGTGTGTGTGTGTGTGTGTGTGTGTGTGCGTGTATGTGTGTTGGTTTGTGTGTGCTTCCTTTCTTATGTGCTTGCAGTCTGGGGGGAGGGGGAGGCGCCCCTCCCCACAACGGGAGCCCCAGGATCTGCGGCCCCGGGGGAGCCCTGGACGCCAATGCAGAAGGTCCCCCAGGCTGCCGGGGGCTCCCGGAGGCCCCTGCTGGGTCTGGGCAACGGGCCCGCATCGGTCAGCAGGGCGGCCGAAGGGCGCCGCGAGGGGCCCAAGAGGCCCCAGACATCCACCAGACGCCCGAAGACGGCGCAAAGAAGACCCTCAAGAAGCCTTCGGAACGCAAACGGACTGGTTTTTGCACGATTTTGGGAATGCTCTGTTCTTCGGTCTTCCTGGCGTCCGGGACCGCCCTGGATGCTTGGGGCCTGTTGGGGGGTTCTCGCCTTAGCGCCGCGCTCATTTGCTTTGAATAGGGGGCCACATGCGAACCCTACCCCTACCCCCCACGATTTCTGAGGGGGGGTAGGGGTAGGGTTCGCATGCGGCCCCCTAGTTGAAAGCTTGCAACCGTTTCGCGGATTCGCATGGCCGAAGTCCCAGAATTGTGTCCTGGCAAGATTTAGGACGGTCAACACGCAACAATCATGTGGATGCGCGGTGTTGAAGTCCCAGGAGCCGTGTCCTGGCACGGTTTAGGATTGTCGGGACGCAACAGTCACGCCGGTTCGTGACGCTGAAGTCCCCGAAATTGTGTCTTGGCAAAATTGGGGGTTCTCAGGTGTTTGTTCTCCAATGGGGCATTTCCTGCAATAGAAATAAATTCTTCTGGGGCCCTATGGAGGGGGAACTTGGAGGGAGGGTTGATTGCGATATCTCTGATGCGTCTTAGATTAGCACTGGTCCTCCTCCTCCTCCTCCTCCTCCTTCTCCTCTTCTTCCTCCTCCTCCTCCTCCTCCTCCTCCTCCTCCTCCTCCTCCTCCTCCTCCTCCTCCTCCTCCCCCTGCATGCCCAGTCCTCTGAGCAGTCCAGGTCAATCAGGCGCCCGATGACGGTCGGGCAGTTCAGGGGGTTGACCTGCACTACAGGGGGTGTGATGAGCAGGGAGAGGCGGAGCAGGGAGGAGGCGGAGGAGGAATCTGAGGAGGAAGAGGGAGGAGGAGGGGGGGGATGACGAGGGAGGAGGGAGAGGAAAGAAGGGAGAAGGAGGAGGGAGGAGGAGGGTGTGAAGCCCGAGGAGGCGGAGGAGGAGGAGGAGGAGGAAGAGGAGGAAGAAGAGGAACAGGAGAAGAAAGGGAAGACGACGCCCGCGCCTAGAACTGCCCCCTTCTGGCCCCACACAATGAGCGCTACCGACCAAACGCAAGGCTGGGGCGG
>CAUYUJ010007753.1:0-12500 GCA_963575745.1 Prorocentrum cordatum
TAGTAGTAGTAGTAGTAGTAGTAGTCGTGGTAGTAGTAGTAGTAGTAGTAGTAGTAGTAGTAGTAGTAGTAGTAGTAGTAGTAGTAGTAGTAGTAGTGTAGGGTTGTCTTGGGTTCTTGTTCGGCTTAAAGAAGATGTAGAGGGTGTATAGGGTGTAAGGGTTAAGGTTCCGGGTCGGGAACCCGCGCGGAAGCATACCACATATATACATATACACAAAAATACATATATATATATATATATATATAGGTATCAATCGCATTGGATCAGACCCCGCCGCCAGACTGATACCTTGGATTCCCAATTCATCCAAAATAGTATTTCAATCGGAGTGGGATGCCAAAGAAGACTCCAAGCGAACTGGAGCAGATCCCAGCCGCCAGAGAGATTTCTCAGACTCTTGCTTGATGCCAACGTAGTCTCCTGCATGATGTCTGATTCCGCTGAACCCCACAGCAGCCCTCGAAAGTGGCGACAGTTCTTGCAACTCGCAGCCACCCAAGGACGGCGAGGTCTCATTTAAATCTGGGTAAGACGTCACCCCATTCTCTCTCTTTTTTCCCCAACCCTCCTTGGTTGGGTATTCGTTTTGAATAGAGCACTGTGGTCGCGTCCCTCCTTCTCCTCCCGCCTCCTCCCTCCCGCCTCCTGCCTCCCGCGAGATCTCGCCGTCCCTGGGGGGGGGGGCTGCGATCTGCTAAACAGTCGCCACTTTCGAGGGCTGCTGGTGGGTACAGCGGGGTGATGCACCGCGCAGGTCTGAGCGAGACCTCGCCGTCTGTGGGGGGCTGCGATCTGCGAAACTGTCGCCACTTTCGAAGTCTGCTGGTGGGTCCAGCGGAGTGAGGCACCGCGCAGATCTGAGCGAGACCTCGCCGTCCCTGGGGGGTGCGATCGGCGAAACAGTCGCCACTTTCGAAGGCTGCTGGTGGGTCCAGCGGAGTCAGGCACCGCGCGGATGTGAGCGAGACCTCGCCGTCCTTGGGGTGGGGCTGCGATCTGCCAAACCGTGGCCACTTTCGAAGGCTGCTGGTGGTTCCAGCGGGGTGAGGCACCGCGCAGATCTGAGCGAAACCTCGCCGTCCCAGGGGGGCTGCGATCTGCGAAGCTGTCGCCACTTTCGAGGGCTGCTGGTGGGTCCAGCGGAGTGAGGCACCGCGCAGATGTGAGCGAGACCTCGCCGTCCCTGAGGGGCTGCGATCTGCGAAGCTGTCGCCACTTTCGAGGGCTGCTGGTGGGCCCAGCGGGGTGAGGCACCGCGCAAATCTGAGCGAGACCTCGCCGTCCTTGGGGGGGCGGGCTGCGATCTGCGAAACAGTCGCCACTTTCGAGGGCTGCTGGTGGGTCCAGCGAAGTGAGGCACCGCGCAGATGTGAGCGAGACCTCGCCGTCCCTGGGGGGCTGCGATCTGCGAAACTGTCGCCAATTTCGAGGGCTGCTGGTGGGTCCAGCAGCGGAATGAGGCGCCGCGCAAATCTGAGTGAGACTTCGCCGTCTCTGGGGGGCTGCGATCTGCGAAACAGTCGCCATTTTCGAGGGCTGCTGGTGGGTCCAATGGAGTCAGGCACCGCGCGGATCTGAGCGAGACCTCGCGGTCCCTGTCGCCACTGTCGAGGGCTGCTGGTGGGCCCAGCGGAGCGAGGCACCGCGCGGATCTGAGCGAGACCTCGCCGTCCCTTGGGGGGGGCTGCGATCTGCGAAACCGTCGCCACTTTCGGAAGCTGATGGTGGGTCCAGCGGAGTGAGGCACGGTGCAGATCTGAGCGGGACCTCGCCGTCCGTGGGGGGCTGCGACTTGCGAAACTGTCGCCACTTTCGGAGTGAGGCACTGCGCAGATCTGAGCAAGACCTCGCCGTCCCTGGGGGGCTGCGAGCCTCACGAATGCCGCTCGCAGAATTATGGGCGCCACGCCCTCGTCTGGTCCCCGCGGCCAAGGCCTCCTCGCCCGGACCGTGCGCCTCGTCGCTGGCCATCTTGGCCGCGTTCCGTAAGGGCTTGAACAAATTCCTTCAATCGGTTGGCGATGATGCTGATGATGAGGGGGAGGAGGAGGAAGATGATGCTGACGATGTTGATAATGATGATGATGGTGATGATGATGATGATGATGATGATGTTGATGATGCTGCTGCTGCTGCTGCTGCTCCTGATGATGATGGTGGTGGTGATGATGATGCTGATGCTGATGACGTTCACGATGATGATGATGATGATGATGATGATGATGATGATGATGATGATGATGATGATGATGATGATGATGATGATGACGTTGTTGTTGATGATGAGGGAGAGGAGGAGGAGGGTGATGCTGACGATGTTGTTAATGATGATGACGATGATGGTGATGATGATGATGATGATGATGATGATGATGATGATGATGATGATCATGATGATCATGATGATGATGATGATGATGATGATGATGATGATGATGATGATGATGATGATGATGATGATGATGATGATGAGGATGATGATGAGATGAGGATGATGAGGATGAGGATGAGGATGAGGATGAGGATGATGATGATGATGATGATGATGATGATGATGATGATGATGATGATGATGATGATGATGATGATGATGATGATGATGATGATGATGATGTTGATGATGGGGGGCGCACACCCGTAGGGTGCTGCGCGGGCACAAATCGCATGTCGGCCGACGGGCCCTGCGGCGCCGCGGCGCGTGCGACGCGCGCCGCATGCAGCCCGACCGCAGCGCGCACCGCCCGCAGTCGCGTCTTTGCGCTTCTGTGTTGTTTCGCGCGGGCCTGCCGCGGTCGCTCGCGCAGGCGCGCCGCTGGGATCCCGCACTGGGCGGATCGCGACGCGCCTTGGCGATGCTCGCTTCGCAGGTTGTCGATTATATTGATTTGGGCACCGCGCTCGTGCGGCGCTCGCGCGGCGCGGGCCCGTCGGCCGTTCTGCCATAATGTTGAGGAGAGGTTGTTTCGTTGCGGTGCGCGATGGGCGCCTTTTTCGCTTGTGCTTGTTCTCTATTCATAGTTGGACGCGGGACGGCTGTCGCCTCTTCGGTGCCGCCGTTCCCTTTCCTTTGGGGTCCGCTCTGGGCTCCCTGGCCGTCGCCCCGCCTGTCCCTGCCCGCGTTTCCCTGGCCTGCCCCCCCCCCTCTTCGTCGGCCCGTCGGTCGTTGGCCCGTCGGTCGTCCCTCGTCCGTTCGCCGGTCTGTCGGTCGTCCGTCGTCCGTCTGTCTGGTGGGTTCTCGCCGTCGCCGCCGCGCCTCCCCCCCCTGGGGTCGCTGCCGCCGCCGCGGTGTCGTCGTCGTCGTGGTCTTCGTCCGTGTTTCGCCCTGCGGTTGTCGGGCGTGGCCTCGCTTGGCCCGTCGGTCGTTGGCCCGTCGGTCGTCCCTCGTCCGTTCGTCGGTCTGTCGGTCGTCCGTCGTCCGTCTGTCTGGTGGGTTCTCGCCGTCGCCGCCGCGCCTCCCCCCCGGGGGTCGCTGCCGCCGCCGCGGTGTCGTCGTCGTCGTCGTGGTCTTCGTCCGTGTTTCGCCCCTGCGGTCGTCGGGCGTGGCCGCCGCCGCCGCCGCGTCGCCGCCGCCGCCGCCGCCGTCGCTGCGCCGTCGCCGTCCGCCGTCGCCGCGGCCCGCCGTCGCTGCTGCGTCGCCGCCGCTGGCGCCGCCGCTGCCGCCGCGTCGTCGTCGTCGTCGTGTCGCGTCGCTTGTTCCTGGCTTCGTGCCGTCTCCTGCGTGGCCCGGCGTCGGTGGTCGCGCGCCTGTGTGTATTTTGCTTTGCTTCCCGTTCGCGGGAGTCCACGGTGCCACTGACGCACCCGCGCTCGGGCGACCCGACCGAGGGCGATCCGACAGCGCGATCATAGCGCTTGTGAACAGGTGACCCGCTCGAGGGCGTCCTGTCGTTGGGCTACCCGACCTAGGGAGTCCCAACGGTGCTACTGACGCACTTGCACTCGGGCGACCCGATCGAGAGCGACCCAGAAGCGCGACCATTGCGCTCGGTTACAGGCGACCCGCCCAAGGGCGTCCTGTGGTTGGGCTACCCGACCGAGGGAGTCCCAACGGTGCTACAGACGCACCCGAACTCGGGCGACCCGATCGAGGGCGACCCGACAGCGCGACCATAGCGCTTGAGTGCAGGCGACCCGCCCGAGGGCGTCCTGTTGTTGGGCTACCCGACCTAGGGAGTCCCATCGGTGCTACAGACGCACCTGCACTCGGGCGACCCGGTCGAGGGCGACCCGACAGCGCGACCATAGCGCTTATGTTCAGGCGACCCGCGCGAGGGCGTCCTGTTGCTGGACTACCCGAACGAGGGAGACCCAACGGTGCCACCACCGCACCCGCACAACGGTCCGTAGCGCCGGCTTTGCCGTCGCAAGTGCGCCCGCCCTAGCGCGGGCGACACATGTTCGCCGCCCCAAAGTCGGGCAAGTGTGGTGTCACGTGTTCGTGCATTGTCCCGTGGCGCGCGCGCTCTCGTTGGTCCTGCGTGCTCGCCCGGCTGGGCGATTTCGGTCCGTAGCTGTTTCGCTCGAGCGAGTGAATTGCTGACCTTCCCGTCGTGCGCCCTCGTGGTTGGCTCCGCTACCGCCTGCCATGTCCGCGCCGCTCCTCGATCTTCTCGAGTCTGGGGTGGACAGGCACACGAAGCGCGACCGCGCGTGGTGGTCGAGGTGCTGGCGACCAACGGCGTCGAGAGTCCGGAGGACTTGGTCAAGCTCAACGTCAGGGCCGCGACCTTCCAGCTCAACGGGCTGGTCGAGGGCAAGGTCGCTTTCCTCGAGCGCGCCGTCGCAAAGGCAACCCAGTCCGCCGAGCAGCAGGCAGCTGCCGAGGCCGCGGCGCCAAGCGGTTCACAGGAACCGGTGAGCGCCCTCCGGCAGGCGCTCCAGGGCGGCCGCAAGCCAGCGGTCCACGTGGGCATCGCCGCAGGCCTGGGCGGCATGACCTTGGCGGGCTTGCCAGCGTCGTGCTGGCCTTCCCCGCAACTGACCGACTGGGCGCAGGGCCAGGTCAAGGCCGCGGAGAGCAAGGGCATCACGAAGCCCTTCCTCTGCATGCCGATCAAGAAATTCCCCCCGTACTACGCGGCGGACAAGAGGCAGCCCGACGATCCCGAGGGGGAGTGCGGCGTCGAGCGGTCCTTCGCGCAGGAGATCGCTCGCGGCATCTGCCAGGCGAGGGGCCCCGACAAGAAGCAGGGGGACCTGCCGAGCATCCTGCAGTGGTGCGTCGCGTTTGACAGATGGGCAATCGTCGCGGCGCTCGCCGGTCAGATGCCGCTCGCGGCGTCCATGGCCCACAACGAGGTCGCGATGCAGCTCGCCCTGTCGGCGCGGGCCAGTGGGCGCACGACCGCGATCGCCGTCCTCTACGACGAGGTCGCCCGGCGCGAATGGGCAGACCTTTCGGCGGGCCTGGGCGCCTTCGACGTCGCCGCGGCCGCGCAGTCGCAGAACGCGGCCGCCATGCTCCGGGCGGAGCGCGAGTGCGACGCCCGCGGGTTCCAAGTGGTGCACGACCGAGCTCTGGCGCAGTCGAAGGGCAAGGCAAAGGGCGCCGGCAGGGGCCACAGGCGGCAGCGACCGCAGCGCCAAGGGCGGCAAGGCCAAGGGCTACGGCAAAGAGCACAAGGGCAAGCCCGCGAACGACTCTCACCGCTGGCAGGGGCATTACTCGTCCGGGAGTGCCGCCAGCGGGGCGCAGGCGCCGGTGACGCCAAGCAAGCGCCAGGAGAGAGTGAGGGGCCGCAGCCGCCCCGCCCGACGCGGGGGCAGCACTCCCCGCGCACCCTGCGCAGTCAGCCGCGGAGCCAGTGAGGGTCCAGTCAGGTGCAGTTCCCCCCAGCGCGCCCTGCGCTGATCTGAGTTGCTTCCAGTCGGCATTCGACGCTGCCAGCGCGCAAGCTCTGCGCGGCGAATTAGCGCCCGATGAGGTCGAGGCGCTGCGTTTCACGCGTGAGGCGCTCGGCCGCCGCGACGCGCAGCCGAAGCGCACGGGCGTGCAGTGCGAGTGCGTGGAAGCGTTGCGGTGGAGCGCCGCGTGCAGCCTACGCCAGTGCATCAAAGAACGCGAGGAGCGCGTTCGGCGCATCGAATCCCGGGCGGCGCACTTCGAGGCGTCCGGGGAGGCCGAGGCCGCGAGAAAGGCTGCGCCACCGGAATTCAGGCCGCTTATCGCAGGCGTCAACATTCCACTTTTAAAGGAATTGGCGCGTGAGTCTGAGTGGCACGACGCAGAGTGCATCGACTTCTTCTCGCGAGGCGCCCCTCTGTGGGGCAACCTAGAATGCAGCGGCAACGGTCGCGCGCTCAGCCCGGAAGAGCGCGCGGGCGACACTAGCGCTGAGGTAGCCCGTTTGCGTGCCAGCGCGCTCGCGTGCAACGACTTGATACTTGCATCAATTCGCGAGGATCCCCTCGCCAGCGAGCTGCTCCGTAAGACGCGGGAGGAGGCGGACTTGGGTAGGAGGTCTCCGCCGCGGGCTTGTAGGCCCGACATCTCCGCGGCCGAGTTTGCCGCTGCTTGGGGCGAAACAATTCGTCTGGTGCCCAGGTTTGGGGTCTCACAACCGAAGCCCGACGGGTCGCTGAAAGTGCGCCCGGTGGATGACTTCGCGCGCTCCAGGGTGAACGGCGCGTGCGCTCCCGCCGAGGAGTTAAGCGTAGAGGGCGCGGACCAGCTGGTAGCGGTCGCGCGCGCCTTCTTCGAGTTGCACGGCGCACTTCCCGAGCTGTGGAAAGCGGACGTAGATTCCGCTTGCCGCCGCATCCCGTTGGCCCCCGCCGATAGGTGGGTCGCTGTCAGTGTTTTCAAGGAGGGCGGCCGCCTGTGGTGCTCGCAGCACCTGGTCTGCCCGTTCGGCGCGCTAGCATCTTGCCACGACTGGGACCGCGTGGCCGCCATGCTCTCGCACTTCGCAAGGCGGCTCGCCAAGCTGCCAGTTTCGCGATACGTAGACGATTATTTTGCGCCGGATCGCCCCGGCGCGGCCGACCACGCCATGCGGTGCTTCGCTCGCATCGTCAGAGCCGCGCTCGGCAGCGACGCAGTAGCCGACGCGAAGCTGGCGCACGGGGCCCAGCTGGTCGTGTTGGGGCTGCTCTTCTCTTTCTGTGCGCAGGGCGTGCACTGCGAGCCAGCGTGCGACAAGCGGCTCAAGTGGTCGTCCGCCATCCGGCATGCTTTAGAGTGCGGCACGTTGCACCAGGGGCGCTGCGAAGAAACTCGCGGGCGCTCTCGCATGGGCCGCGCAGCACTTGTTTAAGCGCTTGGGCAGAGCAATGCTCCGCCCACTCTTCGCGCACCAGCACAAGCGCTCCAATCGTATCGGGCGGCCTCTCGAGCTCGCGCTGCACTGGTGGGCCCAAGTGCTCGAGCTCAGGCTGCGCGAAGTGGCCAGCTGGAAGCAAGGGGACATGCCCGCGGCACACATGTTCTGCGATGCGCGGAGCACGCCCCCTCGCGCCGCCGCCGTGCTTTTTATAGACGGCGAAATCCTGTTTGCCGAGTACGCACCCGACGCAGCTCTGATGCGGAATTTCAAGCGCAGACGCGACGGCCAGATTATGGGCCTCGAGGTCTTGGCGGTCGCATTAGGCTTGTCGTCTTTTGAAGAGCGACTGGCAGGTCGGGCGCTGGAAGTGTTCTCGGACAATTCGGGGGCCGAGAGGTCAGTGGCGCGCGCGAGCGCCCGGGACTGGGATCACGCAGCCCTCGTCCGCGGCATTTGGTCTCTCGCGGCGCGCATGTCCCTGTCGATGTGGGTGCGCCGCGTCCCGTCCAAAAGCAACATCTCGGACGGGCCGTCCCGCGAGGTCTACAGTCTCTTGCACCTGCTCGGCGCGCGCCAGGTGCCAGCGGTGCTCGATGCGCGGTTTCACGCAGCCGAGGCCTGGGAGGCGCTGTGGCTCTGAGCAAAAAGAGGGAGGGCTCTCATCGTCTGTCGCTTCCCTGCATCATCGGTTGCGTCCGCGTGCAGGTTGGACGCCGCGCTGGGAGCGCCCGGCGTCTTCCGCTCCGCGTCCGCGCGCGCCGCACTGGGAGTGCGGTCCCTTCTTCCCCCCCTCCCTCCTCTCGCGCCGGCCCCCCCTTCCCCCCCCTGTGCCTCCGCCCTTCGCCCCCCTTCCCCCTCCCCCCTCCTCCTCCCCCCCGCGCCCCCCCCGGTCGCGCGCCGCCACTGCAGCCAGCGCCGGTCGCGCGGCGAGGGGGGGGCGTTCCTGCTCGGCCGCGCGTCGCGTTTCCGATCGTTTGTCGTCTGGTGGCGTGGATGTGACGCGCTTGGCGCTTGGACTGCGCAGGGCGGGCGTGCCTGGCGTTCCGGCCATCGCGCGCGCCGCCAGGCTCAGTCGCTCGTTTTTCGCGCGCAGGCAATGATGTGGAAGTTGATCTGATTGCAAATGTACTGGTCGCGAACGGTTTCGAACACGTCGCTGACGCACGCGGCGCAAAGTGGAAACGCGTAGCAGGTTTTGAGCGTTTCTCCGCAGACGCCCAAGCGCGCTTGCGTGAGATCGCGGCGGGAGTTCCGCGGCCGCCGAGCGGGCCGCCTCCAGCGCCGTCCCGTGTGCTGAAACAACCGGCGCTCGCGCGCGGCGGCCCGGGCGCGCTCGCGCCGGGTGCCGCGTGCGACAGCGCGGCGAAGCGAGAGCTGGCGCGCGCTTACAGGGCCGTGCGCAGCGTGAAATTGTCACCCGTGCCCACGGGCGGCCCTCGCAAGTCCGTCGCGAGCGGCGCTCGCGGGCCGCCGTCGCCAGTGGCCATGCAGGACAGCCCGGCCCGCGCGCGAGCTTTGGCAATCGTCGGCTCGGCGCCGCGTTCCTTCGGGTCCTGGGGGGCTGCGGTCCGGGCGTGGGTGGCTTTCGCGCAGCGTCGCCTCAACAGAGACGGCTGCAGCGCACTGCCGCCGTCGGCCGACGAGGTGTGCTTGTTCGCGCTCGAATTTCGCAACCCGCGCACCTTCGGCAATTACGTGGCACAGCTTAAGAAGGCATGCCAGTTGTTGGGCCGGGACGCGTCGGCCTTTTCGCATCCTTCGGTTAGGGGCGCCCGCAAGGCCATCGGGAAGCGGCGCCCCGTGAGGCGGCCGCTGAAGTGTTTCGTCCTGCTCTCGCACTTATCGGCTATGCTCGACTTTGTAAGTGCCGACAGCGCGATGTGCGCGCTCTTCTCGGTGTCCTGGGGGTTCGCTCTGCGCGTGCCCTCCGAGGCCCTCTTGATTGAGCGAGGCGACCCATCGGCATTTAAGGACTTCGCCTTCTCTGACGAAGACCTGCGAAGGCCAGTCGCAAGAGTCGTCATCTTCTTTTCGGGCGATTCTGCAACGTTGCATTTCTCGCGGCGTAAGCACCGCGACGGCCCGACGGTCGCGGTGCGGAATTGCTGGTGCAAACATTCGCGTGCGACTTGCATTGTGCACGCGGCGCGTAGTTTTTTCGAGGGCATTTGCGTCGGCTCGCCCGCGTTCCCGCATATGCGGCGAGTCGACGGCAGCGGCGTCGTCTCAATCGCCGTGCCCGCGCAGCGCGCGATCAAGGCGGCGGCGCGGCGCGCCGGCGCACCAAGCGCGGCTTCTTTACGAGCAAAGCGTTCCGCCGCGGGCACGCGGAGACTAGGCGGAGGTGCAACGGCCGCCTTTGTGAGATCCTCCGCGGTGCCGATTGGAGTTCCCGCGCTTTCAAAGAATGCCTTGATATGCACCAGCACGAGGGCGATGCGACCGCCGAAGCAGTGGCCGC
Source organism: Prorocentrum cordatum (assembly GCA_963575745.1). NCBI lineage: Eukaryota > Dinophyceae > Prorocentrales > Prorocentraceae > Prorocentrum > Prorocentrum cordatum. The sequence continues at coordinate 9,730 of CAUYUJ010007753.1, forward strand.
AGCCTCGTGCCCAAGCGCCGGCGCGGCGAGCAGACCAGGTTCTGCATCGGTGCCTGCGGGGTAAGTCGGCCAGGCTCACGATCGGCGCGCGCTGCGACCTGCACCCGGGGTTCCATTGGGTCGCGGCAGGCCTGGCGCGCCCCGACCAGACGAGCTTGGGCGCTTGCGGCGTTGGGTTCAACGCCCAGGCTGGCCTGGTCGGGGACTGTGCGCGTCAACGAAAGCACCCCCCACGCGGGGCGCTCGCGGGGCGGCAGCCCTGGCTCGGTCGCCGCACCCATCGTTGGGGCGTTGGCGCCCGAGGTCGGGTACACAAGGAAGGTGCGCCGAGATTTGTGGGGGGCGCGCGCCCGTAGGGTGCTGCGCGGGCACAAATCGCAGGTCGGCCGACGGGCCCTGCGGCGCCGCGGCGCGTGCGACGCGCGCCGCGTGCAGCCCGACCGCAGCGCGCGCCGCCCGCAGTCGCGTCTTTGCGCGTCTGTGTTGTTTCGCGCGGGCCTGCCGCGGTCGCTCGCGCAGGCGCGCCGCGGGGATCGCGCGCTGGGCGGATCGCGGCGCGCCTTGGCGATGCTCGCTTCGCAGGTTGTCGATTATATTGATTTGGGCACCGCGCTCGTGCGGCGCTCGCGCCTTGGGGTTCAACGCCCAGGCTGGCCTGGTCGGGGACTGTGCGCGTCACCGAAAGCACCCCCCACGCGGGGCGCTCGCGGGACGGCAGCCCTGGCTCGGTCGCCGCACCCATCGTTTGGGCGTTGGCGCCCGAGGTCGGGTACACAAGGAAGGTACGCCGAGATTTGTGATGCTGCTGATGATGATGATGGTGATGATATGACGATGCTGCTGATGATGATGATGGTGGTGGTGGTGATGATGATGCTGATGCATGATGAGGTTGATGATGATGCTGATGATGCTGATGATGATGATGATGATGGTGGTGGTGGTGGTGATGATGATGAGGAGGATGAGGAGGAGTGTTTCGGACTTGTCAGCGCTCGAAGCGCCGTAGCGGCATGCCCTCGTCTGGCCCCGCGGCCAAGGCCTCCTCGCCCGGACTGTGCGCCTTGTCGCGGGCTTGATGACATTTCTTCAATCGGCTGGCGGGGATCAGGCAAATACATCCAGGTACGTAGCACCCCGCAGTTGCGGATAAGAGTGAGGGGGCACACGCGGGGTGGGTCGCGGGTGGGTCGCGGGCTGGGTCGCGGGTTGGTCGCGGGGTGGGTCGGGGGGCGGGTCGCGGGTGGTGGGACGACGACAAGAACAGCTCAAGAACGCAACAACAATCCGCTCCGCGGAACCCCACTTCAGCCACGCGCCCAGGGACAGTGAATGACCGTTCGGCCCCCCCACTGACATCTGGATAAGTAGTCATGAAAAACCCAGGGATCTCTGGAGAGCAAATCGCGGTCGCTACAGCAGGGGTCAAAAGGGCATCAAAAGTCGTTAGGCCGTGAACGATGTATGTCGCCTCCAGTCAGTTGTGCAGGAAGGTTGTCTGGACGGGTGCACGTGGGCCCCCCAGATCAAGGCTGGGCGCCTACTGCCTGCGCAGGAGGAGGGGGGCCAGGCATCTGGCGCCTCGATATTTATCGATGCTGGGCCCTTGGGACCCTCGACCGCTTGACCAGGGTCAGTTCCTCATCCCGCCTCGCTCTTGACAGCCCCGAAGGCCCGCGGCTCGCCCCCATTGGCCAGACACTGGTGGCACACCGGCCACCTGGTCTTGCAAGCCAATGCCTCGGTAGATTTTGTGTGTGTGGGGGGGTGGCCATTTTTTGTCTGTGTTGGAATAGGTATACTGCCGCTTCTCTGGCTCAAGGGTCAACATGTTAATGCGGTCTTCCATGGCCACTTTGGCTCAAGGCGTTCCTGCTGTTGACAGCCCACCAGGATCTCATCCAACAGCAAGTCTGGGGCCTGCCCCAAGTTTATCACCATGCCGCTGCGCCCTGTCTCTTTCGCGGCACTCCCGCTAGCAGTGTTCGGAGCTAGTGGCGCTCCAGGATGCGGGTGCGCAGTGTCACATTGCTGCGAATGGACCCAGAACAAGTCAGATTTCGTTGAAGCAGTGTTCAATGCGGATGGAGCGGGAATGCGGGGCTACACCTTGGCGTCAGACGACGCGGGTGTGTCTCCGGCTTGCAGTTTTCTGAACCTTATCCCCGGTGTGCACGACGAGGGGGGCATCTGCTCGCAGCCTTCGCACAGTGCGGAGAACGCGACGGTCTGCGAGGCAATCTCTGCGGACGAGCAGGCGGTGAGCCGGCTGCAGTCTGGCCGGTCCATCCTGTCGGTCTTCGTGGAGCCCGGCGCGTGTGCGGGGCTCCAGGGTGGTGCGTGCTGGGAGTCGGAGGCCGGGCCCGCGTACTACGACTGGCGGAGCTTCGACGCGGGCGTTGGCGGCGGCTGGTGCACCGGGTCCGTGGCTGTCGCCGCGCCGGCACTCGCGTGGATGGTGTCCTGTCCTGCGCGGTGCCAGGGCGACGGCCAGTGCGGACTGTTGATCAGTGCCAAGTGGGTGGATGGCAACGCCTCCGCGAGCGAGCCTGGATTCGATTCGTGCTCGGGCGATTACTCTGGAGGCCTGCAGGCCACCATTGGGGCGGATGCCTGGACCGCCGGCTCGGAGGGCTCCCCCAGGTGGAGTTGCTTCGACGTCCCGCCCGGGCAGATGGGCCCAGGCAGCTCCCGCGTTCTCGCATACAGCATCGGCGACCTGCCGTGTGTCGCCGCCCCAACGACAACAGGCAGCAGTGGCACGGCGACGA
>CAUYUJ010007753.1:17500-37500 GCA_963575745.1 Prorocentrum cordatum
CGTTCTCAGGATGATAACACTCCTCGTGCATTACAGAAGCCCCGCAGAAGTAACGGATGTGCATTAAAAACATCAAGAGCGGTCTGCAGGCAGTTCTCGGAGAATAGGCCTATCTATGGGCATGGGGGTCAGGGATAGGGTCGAAGCCGACCGCGCTCATCGCCTACATTCGTTGCCCCCGGAGCTGTCAACAGGGTTGCATTCCCCAAACAGTGCTTGCACTTACAGGTTCTTACTTCTGTTCAAAGGAACTGGACCGTGTCTTCGGTCTGGCGGCTATGTGGCCGCCGTCGTCGCCCCATTGCCGCCTCGCCGCTGCCCGTCGTCTGCGCCGTGCCTTCGCTCTGGCGGCTATGTTGTCGTCGCCGCCGCCCCGTCGCCGCCGCGTCGCCGCCCGTCGTCTGTGCCGTGTCTGTGGTCGGCGGCGAGGCCGCGCATGTGCCCCAGATGATGACGATGACGATGACGATGACGAGGACAATGACGATGACGATGACGATGACGATGACGGTGATGATGACGATGATGATGATGATGATGATTTTGAAGATGATGATGATGATGATGATGATGATGATGATGATGATGATGGTGATGATGGTGATGATGATGATGATGATGATGGTGCTGGTGGTGGTGGTGGTGATGATGGTGGTGATGATGTTTATGATGATGATGGTGATGATGATGATGCTGAGGATGATGATGATGATGATGATGATGATGATGATGATGATGATGCTGGTGCTGATGATTATGCTGGTGATGATGACGATGATGATGATGATGATTATTATGAGGATTATGATGGTTATGATGCTGATGATGATGCTGCTGATGATGTTGCTGATGATGATGCTGATGATGCTGATGATGACGATTCTGATAATGACGACGATGATGCTGGTGATAGTGATGATGCTGAGGATGATGATGATGCTGGTGCTGATGTTTTTGCTGATGTTGATGATGATGCTGATGCTGCTGCTGCTGATGATGATGATGAGGGGGAGGAGGAGGAGGAGGATTGTGCTGACGATGTTGATGATGATGATGATGATGATGATGATGGTGGTGGTGGTGATGATGATGAGTATGATGATGATGATGCTGCTGCTGCTGATGATGATGATGATGGTGGTGGTGGTGGTGATGATGATGCTGATGCTGATGCTGATGCTGATGATGATGAGGAGGATGATGCGGATTGCGTTGATGATGATGGTGCTGCTGATGATGCTGATGATGAGGATGGGGATGAGGACGGTGACGATGATGATGACGATGATGATGCTGACGATGATGATGCTGATGATGAGGATGATGATGTGGATGATGATTATGATGATGCTGCTGATTATGATGATGATGATGATGATGATGATGCTGACGATGATGATGATGATTATGATGATGTTGATGATGATGATGGTGATGATGATGTTGATGATGATGATGCTGATACTGATGCTGATGCTGATGATGAGGGAGGATGAGGATGATGCTGCTGCTGCTGCTGCTGCTGCTGATGATGATGATGATGATGATGATGATGATGATGATTATTCTCCCAGTGCGACCCTACCTAGGAGTTGGAGCCTCTAAGGCAGCAACATTAGTGGATGCTGTGCTGAGCTATGCTATGCTATGCTATGCTCTGCTATGCTATGCCATGCTTTGCTATGCTGCGCAATGCTGTGCGGGGCTAGGCTATGCTAGGCTAGGCTATGCTATGCTATGCTATGCTGCGCTATGCTATGCTGCGCTATGCTATGCTATGCTAATGCTATGCTATGCTATGATATGCTATGCTATGCTATGCTATGCTATGCTATGCTATGCTTTTGCTTTGCCTTCGCTCTTGCCTTCACTTTTGCCTTTGCTTTTGCTTTTGCTTGGCACCCAGGGAACGCAACTGGGGGAACCGCGCGTTTGCTTCAACCTTTGCTGTTGCTTTTGCTTGGCTCCCAGGGGACCGGGGGAACCGCTCGGGGCGGTTTCCACTGCCCGGCCCTTTAAGCGAAGACAGTAAGAACCCTTCTAGGCAGAGCCTAGGTAGGGAATGATGCTGATGCTCATGATGAGGATGAGGATGAGGATGATGCTGATGATGATGATGATGATGATGATGATGATGATGATGACTATGATGATGGTGATGGCGATGATGATGATGATGATGATGATGATGATGATGATGATGATGATGATGATGGTGGTGGTGGTGGTGGTGGTGGGTGGTGGTGGTTGTGGTGATGATGATGATGAGGAGGAGGAGGAGGATGAGGAGGAGTGTTTCGGACTTGTCAGCGCTCGAAGCGCCGTAGCAGCATGCCCTCGTCTGGCCCCGCGGCCAAGGCCTCCTCGCCCGGACCGTGCGCCTTGTCGCGGGCTTGATGACATTTCTTCAATCGGCTGGTGGGGATCAGGCCAGATACATCAAGGTATGTAGCACCCCGCAGTTGCGGATAAGAGTGAGGGGGCACACGCGGGTTGGGTCGCGGGTGGGTCGCGGGCTGGGTCGCGGGGTGGTTCGCGGGGTTGGTCGCGGGGTGGGTCGGGGGGCAGGTCGCGGGTGGTGGGACGACGACAAGAACAGCTCAAGAACGCAACAACAATCCGCTCCGCGGAACCCCACTTCAGCCACGCGCCCAGGGACAGTGAATGACCGTTCGGCCCCCCCACTGACATCTGGATAAGTCGAGCTAAGTCATGAGAAACCCAGGGATCTCTTGAGAGCAAATCGCGGTCGCTACAGCAGGGGTCAAAAGGGCATCAGAAGTCGTTAGGCCCTGAACGATGTATGTCGCCTCCAGTCAGTTGTGCAGGAAGGTTGTCTGGACGGGTGCACGTGGGCCCCCCAGATCAAGGCTGGGCGCCTGCTGCGTGCGCAGGAGGAGGGGGGCCAGGCATCTGGCGCCTCGATCTTTTTCGATGCTGGGCCCTTGGAACCCTCGACCGCTTGACCAGGGTCAGTTCCTGATCTCGCCTCGCTCTTGACAGCCCCGAAGGCCCGCGGCTCGCCCCCACTGGCCAGACACTAGTGGAACACCAGCCGCCTCGACTTGCAAGCCAATGCCTCGGTAGATTTTGTGTTTTGGTGGTGGTGGTGGCCATTTTTGTCTGTGTTGGAATAGGTATACTGCCGCTCCTCTGGCTCAAGGGTCAACATGTTAATGCGGTCTTCCGTGGCCACTTCGGCTCAAGGCGTCCTTGCTGTTGACAGCCCGCGTGTCCTCGTGGGCGGGATACGCATCCGTGCCCACGGCCTCGCGGGCGCGACCCCGTGGATACGGGGCGTTTCTTCGCGGATGCCCCGCGCGTAACGTATCCATGCGGCCGCGTATCCCTGGGATTCCGCCCCGGAAGCCAGACCGCGAGAGCGTGGACGTGGACGCGCTCGCCGCTCGTGGTGTCCGCGGCGCGTTTTGGACGGCAAAGGGCAGGGAGCAGCGTGGGCGTGATCGAACCCTCCCCGCCCTCCCCACGAGTTGCCACCGCATCGTCCTCGCCCCTCCTCCTCCTCCTCGCCCCTCCTCCTCCTCGCCCCTCCTCCTCCTCCTCCTCCTCCTCCTCCTCCTCCTCCTCCTCCTCCTCCTCCTCCTCCCACTCTTCCGTCCTGCGCTCCCGCTGCTCGTGCACGGCTTCATCCTCGTCCCCGTTCCATGCCAGGCCAGGCGGCCTACGTAGATGTTCCTGCCCTCCCCGTGGCAGTCGCGCGGACTGGGCCCCTCGCGCTCCCCGCTGGTTCGATCCGATCGGCTCGGCGCCGTGGCGCCGCAGCAGGACCCCGCTGGCCGCGGCGGCTGTCCCCTTGCAAGGCCGGGCCCCGCCCGGCCCGCCGCCCAGCCGCGCCGCCCGAGGAGGAGGAATGATGATGATGATGATGATGATGATGATGATGATGATGATGATGATGATGATGATGATGATGATGATGATGATGATGATGATGATGATGATGATGATGATGATGATGATGATGATGATGATGATGATGATGATGATGATGATGATGATGATGATGATGATGATGATGATGATGATTGATGAGGAGGAGGAGGAGGAGGAGGAGGAGGAGGAGGAGGAAGAGAAAGAGGAGGAGGAGGAGGAAGAGAAAGAGGAGGAGGAGGAGGAGGAGGAGGAGGAGGAGGATCCTCTTGGAATTTTTTGGCACCCCTCCCCTCCTCTTCACGGTGCTCTCCGGGCCTCGCAGACATCCATCGCCTCGAGCAAACATCAGGACGGATGCTTTCCCTCTCCTTCTTCGCCCTCTCGGGGCCCTGGCTGGGCCTCGGGACTGCCAAATACGGCTCGGGATGAAAAACCCGTCCCTGGGAGGTGGCCGAGAGCTCGGGGTCGCGTGTCTCGAAAGAGTCGAGGGAGGCTAGATGTCTGGGCTCCCCAAAGGAGGGCCTCTCGGTCTCCAGCTGTCCCTCCCTCCTTCCTCCTGCCTTCCTCCTTTTTTCTTTCTCTTCCTGCCTTTCTCCTTTCTCCTCCTCCTCCTCCTCCTCTTTCTCCTCCTCCTCCCATCCCTTCCTCCTCCTCCTCCTCCTCCTGCTCCTCCTGCTCCTCCTGCTCCTCCTGCTCCTCCTCCTTCCTCTTCCCTCTTGCAGGAAAGCTGGCGAAAACATGGTCAGGACCATCCCTTCCACTTCTTCCGGCCCTGGCCAGAGGCTCCCTCTGTTCCTGCTCCAGCTTGGGCCCGCGCATCCCATCTGGTCTGGGTTCACATCCGCCTGTAGGGGGACACGCCCGACGCAAGGCCACTTTCCTTATGGAGCTTCCATCTTTGACTCTTTCAGCTCCTTCCTTGCCTCCTGCGAGGGAGGAGTAGCAGGTGGACGCCCGCTCGATTTCGCCCAGCGCTCTTCTCATCCACCCCGGTTCTGCCTGAGGCATACAGTCGGGGCCCTGAAGAAGGAACCCTTTTCGTTGGGGAGGGGCTCCGCGTTCCTTAAGTGTTTCACAGCTTGCCTCAGGCTTTCCTTATGTTTCCGACAGGAAATCGAAGGTTAACTTATGGAAAAAAGGGGCCTCGTTCCTTATTTAGGGTTCCTTAGGTTAGCGTCCCGACTGTATCCCACTCGCCCGCTCTCGCCTGGTCGAGTTCACCAGCTGCCGTCTTCTGGTGCTTCCATGTCTTCCAAATGGGGCTGGAGTAGATGGGTTCGGAGGATCTCAACGCATCGCCGATGCACTGGCGATGGGGCGCGTGATGGAGCCTATTCTTCTCCATCCCGCCTTCGCCGATGCATCGGCGGTGCACCGCGATCCTCCAAACCCATCTGCTCCGGTCTAATTTGGGAGGCCGCCAGTGTCTCGGGTGGACTCGGTCTGGTGCAGCCGAGGCATGACCTAGTGAAACTGAGTTTTCCTATCGCTTTTCCGCAGTTGTGCTTGCGTTTTTTTTGGTATTGGGTTTTTATTTTTCAATATATATATATATATATGTTTTTTTTTGTATTTTCATTATTATTTATAATTAGGTATCATTTGTTCTTGTTATATTTTTATTTTCTTCTTCTTCCCCTTCCCAATCCGGCCTTCGTCTAGGTTTGCGACCATGCCCCCTGAATAGCATGCACCGTGCAGCTTTTGGCACAGGATACCACTGGGGACCGCCAGATGCAGTCGAACGCCGATGGAGAATAACGGTTCCATGGCCGAGCTTTTGATAATATTTTCTGATACTTCTTTTCCGTATTCTTTTATCCTCGCAGGGGTTGTTTTTTCTTGTTCCGATTCGATCGATCCGATTCGATTTCGAGTTCGCCGTGCTTGATCCGATTCGATTCCGATTTTCCACAGATCCAGTGTTGCCCAATGCTTGCAGGGTGCAGCTGTGCATTCTGGCGCAGCTGACCCCGATCCGATCTCGGCTACATGCCGAGGCAGCCCCGTCCGACGCACGTGGCGGAATACTGCTTGACGTACAGTCCTTACTGGGTTCCACAACCAAGGCTCTAGGCCTCCTAGATGGGGTCGGAGTAGATGGGGTCAGAAGATCGCGCCGCCTCGCCGATGCATCGCCGATGCGGCTCGATGCGGAGCCCGATTAGCTTCACGTCGACGTCGCCGATGCATCGCCGATGCATCGCCGGTGCATCGCCGGATGCGTTGGGATCCTCCGACCCGACCCCGTCTCCGTCGACCTCGTCCAGGAGGCCTCTAAAGGCACAGGTGGCAGGGCGGCCCGAACCCGCAGCGGCACACGAAGGGGCGCGGGCTCCACGTTCCGCGGCTGGCTCGCCCGGCCCCCCGCCGCTCCGAGCTCCTGGAGGCTCCGCGGCAGGAGGGCGGCGGCACTCCTCCTCCGGCGCAGGCTCCGACGCCGAGGCGGAGCTCGCGGGGGAGGTCCCCGCGCGCAGCAGCTTCAAGCCGGAGAGAGCGCCCCCCCCGCGGGGGGGGCGGGAGGGGGGGGCAGGAGCGGGAGGGCCCGGGGCAGCGGCAGGGCAGGGCTCCTCTCGACCCCCCTCCGGCTCGAGGCCACTCGATCCCGACTTGGCTGCCAACTCCGACCCGGGTCGACGTGGGATTCCGGTGTGGAGCTCGGTCTCTCGATGGAGGCCTTATTGGTCTGCGCATGTCCGTCGATTCGACCTCTCCCGGCTTGGCTGCCGAGTGGGCTCAGCCTTGGGATGCGTCGACCCCTGCTCGCCGACGGGGACCTCGTTGCCCACCCCGCCCAGGAGCGTGTGGATTCGCTCTCGAGGGCGTGTCGCCCATCTGCCGGTGAGGTCTCGCCGATTCCGGGTCGGTGCTTCCCCCCGGAGCCGGTCCCCCCCTTAGCGTTGCCCCTCGGGTCGGGGGGCAGGACGAGCAGGTGACGCGCTGGCCCCCTGTATATTTCCTGGCCCCCTTCTTCGGCGGACCCGAGGAGGGCACGCGGCGCCCAGACTCGGGGCAGGATGGCGGAGCCGCGACGGGCTGAGCCAGAGCTCGTCGACCGAGGGGAGGGGGCGAGGTTGCGCACATCATCGTGATTCGGGTCTTCGGGATGGGTTGGGGTGGTTTGGTAGGTAGTCAAGAAAAGAGGTGCCCATACCGCTACCCTTCCCTCGTTTTCCCGTGTTTTGGGTCTCCCAGGAGGTCTTCGTCGCTACCGCTGGATTCTCCTCGAAATCTGAGTCAGAACGTACCCCAGGAGAGGTCCCGGGAGTAGTATCGGTACATGTTGGTTTCCCCAGATTCGGGCTCGTGGGTCCTTTGCCCAGGGGGTCTCGAACACGGACGCAACAGTTCCCGCAACCGTTCGTGCTGGAGGCGGGCAGAGTCCGTTGCGTCTGGCATCGTTGGTCCGCGAGAGACATACCACGCGTCATGAGCCACAGGATGGATTATTGTGTGTATATGTATATATATATATATATATATATATATATATCATAATATGCGAGACCTTACGGCCGGTGCCGCCGACCCTGAAGACGACGAAGATGAAAACGAGCGGGGGGGGGTAGGAGGCGGAGGAGGAGGAGGCGGAGGCGGAGGGAGGAGGAGGAGAGGAGGAGGAAGGAGGAGGAGGAGGAGGAGGAGGAGGAGGAGGAGGAGGGAGGAGGAGGAGGAGGAGGGAGGAGGAGGAGGGAGGAGGAGGAGGAGGAGGAGGAGGAGGAGGAGGAGGAGGAGGAGGAGGAGGAGGAGGAGGAGGAGGAGGGAGGAGGAGGAGCGTGTGCGGGTGAGCGCACGCCTCCGAAGGCCCGCGCGGACCTCCTGGAGCTGCGCTGGCCCCCCCCCCCCCCCCCGCCCCTCTCCGTGGCGCGCGCCCCGTGGCGCGCCACGGGGAGGGGCGCCCGGCGCGGACCCCAGAAGCCCGCGCGGAGCCTCGAGAGTTTTGTGTGCCTGCTCGCTGCTGCTGCATCTGTTTCTGCGCGCTTCGCGCCCGCTGCGGGACGAGCTGGAGGCGCCGGATCCTAGAAGCCCGCGCGGAGCCTCGAGAGTCTGTGTGCCTGCTCGCTGCTGCTGCATCTGTTTCTGCGCGCTTCGCGCCCGCTGCGGGGCGAGCTGGAGGCGCCGGAGGCCCTCTGCCGGGGCGTCCCGCGGGCGGCCCGCGGACGGAGCCCGCGGGCGGGCGCCACCCGCCGCGCGGCGGTGGCGCGTGCCACCGCGGGTCCCCGGCTGCGCGGGGCGACCTGGCGGCCACGCTCGTCGCTCGGGGGCGGCAAAGAGGGGGGTGATGACTAGGGGGGGGGTGGATCTCATGGCGGGGGCCATGGTATTGCCCCAGATTTCATGGCGCCCCTTCTTATTTCATTGCGTCCCTGGCCCCCCCGCTGGGCCGCGCACATGCCGCCGGTCATGATTTGCACCCCCCCTCTTGGACACCCCCCTCTTGGCCGCTCCCGAGTCTCGGCAGGAGGCGCTGGGCGCTGCACGCCGAGCTGGGGCAACGCTGGCGCACGACGGCGCAGCCCCTCTTTGGAGGGCTGGTCTTTTGGTTCGGCAGCAGCTCGTGCGAGCTTTGCATACCCTCGCAGTTCCGTCTTTGGAGTGCGTTAGCGTCGAGTAGCGTCTGGTAATCGATGACATGGTGCCGATCTAGCATCGCTTAACGTCGATTCGCGTCGATTCGCGTCGATCAGCGTTGATTTAGCGCCAATTCGCAAGAGCCAACAAGATGGCATGGGAGTTTCCCATGAGTTGCCACAGAAGGGGCATCGTCGGCGCACGACGGTGCACCCGTTCTCTGGAAGGGCAGTCCCTCTGATTGCTCATGAAAACTCAGGCGACATTTGGCCAACATGGTCCATCCCAGGGTTGCATGGCTCGCGCGTCGTGTGCGGGAGACGTATCCGCATCCCGCCCAGGGGGGTGTTGGTCCGAGCAGCCGAGTCGCCCACGGGGTCTCGGCTGCGAACCCACTACCGTCCGAGTCGCCCAGGGGGGTCTCCTGCGGGAGCAGCTCTCGTGACTCGCCCAGAGGGGGTTCACGGGGGCGAGGCAGCCCAGGGGGCGCTGGGACAATCTCGTGGCCCCGCGGGCGCGGCCCCGCGGACGCGGGGAGCGTCTCTCCGCGGCTGCCCCGCGCGGAACGCGTACTCCAGATTTCGTAATAAAGGGAGGGGGGTCTCATTTCGGGGGGTGTCTCTTCCAGGCTATCTTGGAGGGCCTGGGGGGTCTGGGGACGATGTTTTGGAGGGTTCTCCCACGGGGGAGGTCTGAAATGGCTTGTCTTGGAGGGTCCAGACCCCCTCCCTTTGATTACGAAATCTGGACTATCCATGTCATTGCGCATCCCTTGGGGCTCCCGCGCCCCGGAGGCCAGGCCGCGAGGGCGTGGATGTGTGAACGCGCCCGCCGCCCGTGCAGTCCGAGGCGCGCTCCGTGGCAAAGAGCTCCGTCCCCAGCGTTAAGTCGGGCCTGTCCCTGTCCCTCTACAGGGGGAACATTCGAAAATAGTCCAAACATAGTCTGGGGACTACTCTGAAAGTAGTTTTTGGACCATGCTGGAATATCTTTTAGGGTATGCTTCATTTTTCGTCGAAAATCCCCCTGTAGGGGGACAGGCCCGACTTCACCCCAGCGCCGCGCACGCCGCGCCCTCTGACCCCCAGCGCGCCGCCAGGAGGATCTGATCGCCGCCTGCCGCGAGGGCAACGCGTCCACCGTCCGGGCCTTCATCCTGGAACGGTCCCGCGGCAACGCCGGCATCGTCGACGCGGAGGCTCTTCGTGCTGGCCTGCTTCGGCTCCCCTTGGCTCCAGGCCTCCCAGACCAAGACGTCCTCGCGTCGTGGAACAAAATCACAACGGAAGGTTTTTGGTCATTTTCGGTCTCCAGGGTCCTCGCCGGGCTCCAGGACCCTAAAACAACGAGTCAGGAGGAAGGACCGGTCTGTCGGAAGAGGACCAGACCTCTGGGGACCCACGTTGAACAAATCACGACGTCGGATGTCTGGGCACGGGGTCCGATGAGATGGGTGCGGAGGATCGCGCCGCATCGTCGATGCGTCGGCGATGCGGCTCGATGTGGAATTCGATGCAAGCGGCGCCGATGCATCGGCGATGCATCGGCGACGTCGGCGCCTTCTTCCGAACAGATCTACTCGGACCCTATTTGGGAGGCCTCCATGGGTCGGGCGTTGCCAACTGTCCCTGGCCCATGGGTGTTTCCAGGACATCCGGGGAGGCCTCCGCGGCCTCCAGAGTAACCCCTCCGCGGGGCCCGCAGGGCCCCACGGGCCCCAGAGAGCGGCGCGAAGGGCTGGGGACACCCATGGCCCATGGCTAGTGACGCCCTCGACAAGCCCAGACTTTGCGAGAAGAAGAAAATCCACATAAACATAAACTTTTGGCGCTTCGCGCGGATTTCTTGGATCTGCGCCTGGCCCCCCGGCGGCCCCTCCGGCGCCGCCCCTGGCGCGCTCCGCGCGCCAGGGAGGGTTTTTTCTTCTTCTATTTGCGGTGTCTGCGACTGCTGCCGTGGCAGTTTCAGTGGCGGCGACGGCATGGTGGTGGCAGTGGGGGTGGCAGCCGCAGCTCGGCGTCGCGCACGGGGGCCGCCTTCGAGAGGAGGCGCGCCGCCCGTTCTGGAAGGCGCGCGGCGCGCTTGTTAGTCTGCTGCTTCTTTCGGTATTGTTTAGCCGGTCCCTGCCGCCATTCCCATCCCCATCTCGGCCCCCACTACCCCATCCCCCTTCGCTGGTGAACTGGCCCTCGGAGCCCGCAGGAAGCAGCTCGCGTCCCCACCTAAGGGGGTACTGGGACCAGGGCCGCGCCAGCAGGGACAGGGGTCGGACAAGCGGTGCTCCACCTCGTTGGCGTTCTGCTCTCTCCCCGCCCCCCGCGGACAAGGAGTGCACCGAGGAGGCCCGCCCCTGTTCAGAGGCCCCCCCGCGCCTTCTGGGACGGCGGCGCCGATTGCCCTCGCCCTGCCCCAGACCTGCGCGCCGCCGAGCAAGGGTGCCGGCGACGGTGGCGGTGATCTTGCCGGGGGTGTGCGGGGGGGCGTGGAGCCATCGTTTCTCGCGGCGCCTCTCCGCGGGGGCCTCGTGGGCGCCTCGAGGCACCAGCGGCCATGCACGGACAGCCACCATCAGGAACGACTGGGGCTTGCTTGGGGCATGCTGGCGGTCTCCTCGTGGCCGTCCTGGAAGTTCTTTGGGGCTCGTCGTCGTCGTCGTCGTCGTCGCCGTCGCCGTCGCCGTCGCCGTCGCCGTCGCCGTCGCCGTCGCCGTCGTCGTCGTCATCGCCGCCGCCGTCGTCGTCGTCATCGTCGTCGTCGTCGCTGTCGTCGTCGTCGTCGTCGTCGTCGTCGTCGTCGTCGTTGTCGTTTTTTGCACCCGGACCTAGCCACGGGTTCACCAGCTGTCGGCAAATGCACAGGCGAAGGCTCATCACACTTGAAGCCCTTGCTGATCAAATTTGCATATCCCTGCTGTGGTCATGTGTATGTGTATGTGTGTGTATATGTAGTCGTATTTATTTGATGTATTCTATATACATATGTATAGGTACATCTTATATGTACGTACGTATGTGTGTACATGTGTATGTGTGTATGTGTGTACTTGTGCGTGTTCATATATGCATGCATGCAAGCATTCATGCATGTATGCATACATATATACACATATATGTTTATATATGTATGTGTATTATATACGGTAACCCCCCACATGACCATACATATTCTTCTTCCAAACATCCCATATCTCCTCCTCATCCTCCTTCACTCTTCTTCGTTCTCTATCTCTCTCTCATCCCCTTCTCCTCCCCCTCCTCCTCCTGCAGGAGCGTGGCAGCCTTACAAAGGAATCTCGGTTTGAAAAGCCTTACACAGGGGCTGCTTTCTGAAGAAGAAACCCTGGGGAGCAATCAGTAACCCCCCCTCCCCCCCCCCTCATAAGAGGAAATTATAACGCTTCCGGCACCGGGGCCGGGGCGGAAGCGATATCCCCCGCAGGTCACCAGAGGTCCGCGGAGGGGAGGTCCCGGGAGGTTCCCAGCAGGCATCCAGAAAGGCCTCCACAAGCCTCTGAATGCCCGGTCCTTTGATGTTATTTTGAGTTCCTGATGATCCTCTGAGACTCCTTTGGTGTTCCTTTGATGTTATTCTGGGGGTCCCTTGAGGTTCTGGTCATATCCCTTTGATGCCCCATTGCTTAAGGGAGCATCACATCGACATCCGGGGCCGGTGGATTATTTTATTTTCAATAAATGTGCTAACATATCGCGGGGGGTTTCGCGGAATCCGTCTGCGATATCTCTCCGTGGACTCTCCCACAGGATCCCCTGAAAGAATCAATTTCCCTAGTGCGGTCGCCTTCGTGGTTCGTTTGAGCTGCCGCTGAGATGCCTTTGCGATTTCTGTTGGGCTCCTTTGAGACTGCTTTGAACTTCCATTCGTTCCTTTGATATTATGCGTGGGATTCCTTGTGATATTCTTATGGGATTCCTTTGGGGGTCCTTTCAAGTTCCTCTGACATTCCTTCGACAATCCCTGAAGGGAGCATCACATCGACCTCCGGTGCGCGTCAGTTTCCCAGTGTTCTAGCAAGGCGGGAACCCATTGGCAAGCGTTCGTGCGCATTGGTTCTTCAGGCTGTCGCCTCACGTTGCCGCCAGCTTCGGGCCCGGGGGGGGGGCAAATGAATTGATTATTTGATTTTTTATGTGCTAACGATATCGCCGGAGGGCGCCGCCCAAAATAATTATTTATTTTATTTTCTGTGCTAACGATATCGCCGGGGGGTTTACTGTTTGCTTCCCGGGGTAAACCAGATGAAAACACATCGGTTCTTCCAGCACAGAAGGATGTCCCTCCACGAGGAGGAGGAGGCAGGAGGAGAAGGAGGAGGGTTGGAGGAAGAGGAGATCGGGCACCGAAAAGCAAAAAACACAAGGAACAATCAAAACAACCAAGCAAACCAAAGACCCAGGGCTGAGCAACAAAACAAAACACAAGGACAAACAAAACAACAACAAACAACCACATATTTCAAGACTAGCCCCGTCCCCGCCGCCCTTACAAAGAAAGTGCTGCATTTTTTTTGTTGCTTGTTTTTCCTTTGCTTTTTCTATTTTTTCAGCCCTGGGTCTTTAGTTTAGTTTAGTTTTTTTTTTGTTGTTCCTTGTTTTTTGGGGGGTTTCTCAATGTCCAGAAGGTCTTTGTGGTGCTTTCCAATCGAATCCCATTGTGGTGTTTTCCAAAGAATTCCGTATGTGAGGATTTCCAAAAGAATCCCTTTGCGGCGCTTTCCAAAATATTCTTGTTGTAAGGTTTTCCAATATCACCCCGTCGTGGCGCCTTCCAATCCAATATAATCCCTTTGTGGAGCTTTCCGAAGGATTCCTGTTGCGAGGCTTTCCCACATAGTCCCTGTATGGTGCTTTCCAAAGGATTCATGTTGTGATGCTTTCCAATCGAATCCCTTTGTGGTGCTTTCCAATCCAATCGGATCCCGTTGTGGTGCTTTCCAAAGGGTTCTTGTTGTGAGGCCTTCCAGTAGAAACCCTTTGCGATGTTTTCCAAAGGGCTCCTTTTGTGAGGCAATCCAATGGAATCCCCTTGTGTTGCTCTTCCCACGGACTCCTGTTGTGTGGCTTCCCAATATAACCTTTTAGTTGCGCTTTCCAGAGGATTCATGGTGTGAGGCTTTCCAATCGAATCCCTTAGTAGCGCCTTCCAATCCAATATAATCCCTTTGTGGTGTTTTCAAACGGATTCCTGTTGTGAGACTTTCCAGCGGAATCCTATTGTGGTGCTTTCCAAAGGATGCCTGTTGTGCGGCAGTCATTCCTGGTGTGAGACTTTCCAATATAATCCCTCTGTGGTGCTTTCCAATCCAATGGGATCCCTTTGTGGTGATTTCCCACAGGATTCCTGTTGTAAGGCTTTCCGATAGAATCCCGTTGTGGTGCTTTCAAATCCAATAGAATCCCTCTGTGGTGCTTCAAAAGGACCCCTGTTGCGAGGCTTTCCAATGGAATCCCTGTGAGATGCGTTCCAAAGGGTTCCTGTTGTGAGGCCTTCCGGTAGAAACCTTGGTTGTGCTTTTCAATAGGATCCCTTTTGTTGCGCTTTCCAATCCACTATAATCCCTTTCTGGTGCTTTCCGAAGGGTTCTTCTTGTGAGGCCTTCCGATAGAAACCTTTTTGCGATGCTTTCCAACGGATTCCTGTTGTGATGCAGTCCAAATGAAATCCCTTTGTGGTGCTTGTCCCAAGGACTCCTGTTGTGCGGCTTTCCAATGGAATTGGAATCCCTTTGTGGCACTTTCCAACACATTCTGGTGTGAGGCTTTCTACTAGATGCCTCTTGTGGCGCTTTCCAAAGAATGCCTGTTGCGAGGTTTTCCCATCGAATGCTTTATTTGTGCTTTCCAAATGATTGTTTTTGCACGGCAATCATTCCTGGTTTGCGGCTTCCAATCGAATCCCGTGGTTGTGCTTTCCAGAGGATTATTGTTGTGAGGCTTTCAAATGGAATCCCCTGGCGGCGTTCTTCTTTCCAATAGACTCCTTCTATGGTGATTTCCAAAAGGATTCCTGGTGTGAGGCTTTCCAATAGAAATCCTTTGCGATGCTTTCAAAAGGAGTTCTGTTGTGAGGTAATCCAGTATAATCGTTTTGTGATGCTTTCCAAAGGATTCCTGTTGTGAGGCTTTCCGACATAATCCCTTTGTTGTACTTTCCGAAGGATTTCTGTTGAGACGGATTCCAATACAAATTTGTTCGTGGTGTTTTCCAATCCAATCGAATCCCTGTGTGGTGTTTTCCAAAGGATGCCTTTTGTGAAAATTTCCCATCTAATCCCTTGGTTGTGCTCCTGAAAGAGTCCAGTTGTGAGGATTTCCCGGGGAATCCCTGTGTGGCGCTTTCCAACCGATTCCTGTTGTGAGGCTTTCCAATCAAATCCCTTTGTGGCGCTGTCCAATCCAATCGAATCCTTTTGTGGCGCCTTCCGAAGGATTCCTGTTGCGATGCTTTCCAATAACATCCCGGTGTGGTGCTTTCCAAAGGATTCCCCTTGTGAGGCTTTCCAATATAATCCTTTTGTGGCGCTTTCCAACCTTTGTGGTGCTTTCCACAAGATTCCTGTTGCGAGGCTCTCCAATGGAATCCCTGTGGGGTGCGTTCCACAAGGATTCTTGTTGCGATGCTTTCCAATGTGATCCCTTTTGTTGCGTTTTCCAGTCCAATAGAAACCCTTAGTGGTGCTTTCCAAAGGGTTCCTGTTGTGAGGCCTTCCAATAGAAACTCTTTTGCCGTGCTTCCCAACAGATTTCTGTTGTGATGCGGTTCAATGGAATCGTGGTGCTCTTCCCAAGGATTCCTGTTGTGCGGCTTTCCGATAAAATCCCTGTGTGGCGCTTTCCAACACATTCTTGGTGCGAGGCTTTCCAGTTGAATCCCTTTGTGGCGCTCTCCAATCCAGTCGAATCCTTTTGTGGTGCTTTCCAAGAGATGCCTGTTGTGAGGCTTTCCAATCGAATCCTTTGGTTGTGCTTTTCAAATGGTTCTTGTTGCGCAGCAATCGTTCCTGGTGTGAGGCATTCCAATCGAATCTCCTTGTGGCGCTTTCCATGATATTCCTGTTGTGAGGCTTTCCAGTAGAATCCGTTTGCGGCGCTTTCCCTTCCAATCGAATCCTGTGGTGATTTTTAACGGAATCCTGGTGGCTTTCCGATAGAAGCACTTTCGATGCTTTCCAAAAAGGATTCTTGTTGTGAGGCAATCCAATATAATCATTTTGTTGTGCTTTCCAGAGGATTCCTGTTGTGAGGCTTTCCAATGGAACCTCTTTGTGGTGCTTTCCGAATGGTTCCTTTTGAGAAGGTTTCCAATACAATATCGTTCGTGATGTTTTCCAATCCAGTATCCCTGTGTGGTGTTTTTCAAAGGATGCCTGTTGCGAGGCTTTCCAATCGAATCCCCATTGTGGCCTTTTCCAGTCCAATCGAAGCCCTTTCTGGTTGGTGCCTTCCAGCCGGTTTCTGTTATGATATTTTCCAAGGGAAACCCTTTGCGATGCTTTCCAAAGGGCTCCTCCTGTGAGGCAATCCGCTGGAATCCCTTTGTGGTGCTGTTCCCACAGGCTCCTGTTGTGCAGCTTTTCGTTAGAATCCTTGTAGTTGCGCTTTCCACAGGGTTCATGGCGTGATGCTTTCCAATCCAATCCCTTCGTGGCGCCTTCCAATCTAATAGAGTCCGTTTGTGCGCTCCAGAGGCTTCTTGTTGTGAGGCCTTCCAATAGAAACCCTTTGCGATGTTTTTTTCCGAAGGATTCATGCTGTGATGCTGTCCAATGGGATCCCTTTGTGGTGTTTTTTTCCCAAGGACTCCTGTTGTGCGGCTTTCCGATAAAATCCCTGTGTGGCGCTTTCCAACACATTCTTGGTGCGAGGCTTTCCAGTTGAATCCCTTTGTGGCGCTCTCCAATCCAATCGAACCCTTTTGTGGCGCTTTCCAAAAGATGCTTGGTGCGACGCTATCCAGTCGGATCCTTTGGTTGTGCTTGTTGCGCAGCAATCATTCCTGGCGTGAGGCTTCCCAATCGAATCCCTTTGTGGTGTTTTCCATAGGATTCCTGCTGTGAGGCTTTCCAATCGAATCCGTTTGTGGCGCTTTCCCTTCCAATCGAATCCCTGTTTTGATTTCCAAAAAGATTCCTGGTGTGAGGGTTTCCGATAGAAACACTTTGCGATGTTTTACATAAGGTTTCCTGTTGTGAGGCAATCCAATAGAATCTTTTTGTGAGGCTTTCCAAAGGATTAGTGTTGTGAGGCTTTCCGATCGAACCTCTTCGTTGTGCTTTCCGAAGGATTCCAGTTGAGAGGGTTTCCAATACAATTCCGTTCGTGGCGCTTCCCTATCCCGTAGAATCCCTGTGTGGGGCTTTCCAAAGGATGCCTGTTGTGAGACTTTCCAATAAAATCCCTTGGTTGTGCTTTCCAAAAGAGCCATGTTGTGAGGATTTCCCGGGGAATCCCTTTGTGGTGCTTTCCAACAGATTCCTGTTGTGAGGCTTTCCGATATAATCCTTTTGTGGCGCTGTCCAATCCAATCGAATCCTTTTGTGGCGCGTTCCGAAGGATTCCTGTGGCGAGGCTTTCCAATGAATTCCTTGTGTGGTGCTTTCCAAAGGATTCCTCTTTGTGAGGCTTTCCAATCGAATCCCTTTGTAGTGTTTTCCAACAGGTTCCTGTTGTGGAGCTTTCCAATAAAATCCCTTTTGTGGCGTTTTCCAATCGTATAACATCCTTTCGTGTTGCTTTACAAAGGCTTCCCAGTAAGAAGCCTTGCGCTACCCCGCCGCCCTCAGCCCGAGGTTGCACTGCCCCGCTGAAGGAGGATAAGAGGATGAGGAGGAGCGACGGAGAGCGGGGGGCAGATAGGGGAAGGGAACGTATTCTTATATATATACACACATCCGAAGTATGATCATGGGGGGGGGCATATATATGTATATGTATATATATACATATATGTATAGGTACATACATACACACATACACACATATTCACGTTATTCAAGCGGTGCTTAGACTTAGGGTTCTTTCTCTCTCCCTCTCTCTCCTTCTCTTCTAGGAACTGGGCATGGCTTGCGGTCTGGTGGCTCCCTGCTCGCCGTTGCCGCCCCGTCGCCTCGTCGTCGCCGCCCGTCGTCTGGGCCTGGCTGGCGGCTCCGTGCTCGCCGTCGCCGCCTCGTCGCCCCCCGTCGTCTGGGCCCGGCTGGCGGTCTGGCGGCTCCCTGCTCGCCGTCGCCGCCCTGTCGCCGCCTCGCCGCCGCCCGTCGCCTGGGCCCGGCTGGCGGCCTGGCGGCTCCGTGGTCGCCGTCGCCGCCCCGTCGCCGCCCGTCGCCGCCTGGATTGTGCAACGCAGATTCTCCTTTCTAAAAAGAGACTCTACCCCCCCGGCGTTATCGGCCCCCCGTTTCGGGTATGTAAATCGTATATGATTTTGACCACATGCCCATCCGAAATATGAATTTACATTATCCCAGGGGGGCCGGGATCGGTCCCCCTGAGGTTCCCTGGTAGAAAAACAATGCGCGGGGACATTTTTGTTCTAACATAAGACTTTTTTCGCGAATCCCTTGCACAAAATGGGACGACGTGCGCACGCGCGCGTCGTCGCGCGCGCATGCCGAAATCCTTCAAAAAACCTTCGGTGTCGGAAGGATTTCGCAATCGAGTTTCCAAAAACATACAAAAGCAGAGGGTTTCGCAACACTGATTTGCTAAAAAAGCTTGCGCGCGAGCTCTTGCGAAATCTTCAGAAAACCATAGGTTTTTCAATATTTACACAACATGCTACCAAACGGGCTTCGCGCGCGCGCCTGTCGAAATCTGTCGAACGCCCTTGCGCGTGTGCCGTCGCGAGAAGCGTCTGCAAGAAATGGGACGAAGTGCAGACGCGCGCGTCGTCGCGCGCGTATGCTGAAATCCTTCAAGACCCATCGGCTTCGGAAGGATTTCAACATCGTGTGTCCAAAAAACCTACAAACACACAAGGTTTCGCAACACGGATTTTCAACAAATGCGTGCGCGCGCGCTCTTGCGTCGTCGTCGTCGTCGTCGTCGTCGTCGCCGTCCTCCCTCCTCCCGCGTCATCGTCGTCGTCGTCGCCTACGTCGTCCTCTGTCTTTCCTCGTGTTCGTCGTCGTCGTCCTCTTTGGCGACGTGGTCGTTTCCGTCGTCGTCGTCGCCGTGGTCGTCCTTCTTCCTCCTCCCTCGACGTCGTCGTCGTCCGTCGTCGGCGACTCGTCGTCGTCCCTCCCATTTCGTCACCGTCGTCGTCGTCGTCGTCCCTCCTATTTCGTCTCCGTCGTCGTCGTCGTCGTCGTCGCCGTCGTCGTCGTTGTTGTCGTCGTCGTCTTCCCTCCTCCCTCGTCGATGTCGTCGTCGGCGTAGCCGTCCTTCCTCCTTCTTCGTCGTTCGCGTCGTCGCCGTCCTCCCTCCTCCCTCGTCGTTGTCGTCGTTGTCGTCGTTGTCGCCGTCGTCGTCCTCCCTCCTCCCTCGTTGCCGTCTTCGTTGGCGACGTCGTCGTCGTCTTCGTCGTCGTCGGCGTCGGTGTCGTCGTCGTCTTCGTCGTCGTCGACGTCGGCGTCGTCGTCGTCGTTCCGTCGTCGTCGTCGTCGTCGTCGTCGGCGTCGGCGTCGTTGACGTCGTCGTCGTCGTCGTCGTCGGTGTCGTCGTTGTCGTCGTCGTCGGCGTCGTCATCGTCGTCGTCGTTGTCATCGTCGTCGTCGTCGTCGGCGTCGGCGTCGTCGTCGTCGTCGTGTCGTCGTCGTCGTCGTCGTCGTTGTCGGCGTCGTCGAAGTCGTTGGAGACGTCGTCGGTGTCGTCGTAGTCGTTGTCGGCGTCGTCGTCGTCGTCGTTGTCGCTGTCGTCGTCGGCGTCGCTGTCGTTGCCAAGTGCCATTTGGTTCCCACCGTCACGGTCTTAAGAGATTTTGCAAACCAAGTTGCGGGTGGGTGGGTGGGATCTTTGCGCGAGCAGTGGAGTGGACAGCTTCCAGACTGTCAAAGTGGATCGCACCACATATATTATCCATTTTTAAAAAGAGAATAGACTCTACCCCCCCCCGGCGTTATCGGCCCCCCTTTCGGGTATGTAAATCATGTATGATTTTGACCACATGTCCATCCGAAATATGAATTTACACTATCCCAGGGGGGCCGGTATCGACCCCCCCTGAGGTTCCCTTGTAAAAAACGATACGCGGGGGCATCTGTTGTTCTAACATAGCATTTTTTCGCGAGTCCCTTGCAAAAAATGGGACGAAGTGTCGCGCGCGCATGTCGAAATCCTCCAAAAACCTTCGGTGTCGGAAGGATTTCGCAATCGAGTTTCCAAAAAACATACAAAAACACAGGGTTTCGCAACACTGATGTGCTAAAAAAGCTTACGCGCGAGCTCTTGCGAAATCTTCAGAAAACCATAGGTTTTTCAATATTTACACAACATGCTACCAAACGGGCTTCGCGCGCGCGCCTGTCGAAATCTGTCGAACGCCCTTGCGCATGTGCCGTCGCGAGAATCCTCTGCAAGAAA
>CAUYUJ010007753.1:42500-44647 GCA_963575745.1 Prorocentrum cordatum
TCCTCCTCCTCCTCCTCCTTCTCTCTCCTCCCTCCTCCTCTCCTCCCTCCTCCCTCCCGCCTCCCTCAGCCTCCCTCCTCCCTGGTCCCTCCTCCTCGAGGGAGGCGGGGAGGTCAAGACGCTTCTGGACCTGGGCAAGCTGCCCGCGGACATCCCCAACGCCCGGAACGAGACAGCCCTGCTGCTCGCGTCGGACGGGCGGGCTCGTGCTGCGCCCCGCGGGACAGCCGCAGCGGGCGGATGGAGGAGAGGGAGGGTTCGGCAGCAAACCATGGGAGCCTCGTGTACCCTCGTAATTCTCTTTTTAAGTGTCGATGAGCGTCGATTCGCGTCTGGGAGTGGATAGGGAGATGGATGGCGCCGATTTAGCGTCGGTTAGCGTCGGTTAGCGTCGATTTGGCGCCGATGAGCGTCGATTGAGCGTGGATGGGAGGCTCCCATGAGTAGCCACCGAAAGAGGGAGAGAGCGCGCCAGTTCGGACCAGGTGTGGTCCACCAGGCGAAGGACACGAGCCCCCTTGTGCCCGCACACCTCTTTCGCGGGAGCGGCTTCGCACGATTGGCAGGGGGTGGCCAAGACCCTCCTCCCTCTGGCAGGAGAGGGAGGGGAGGAACTCGAGGCACCTTGGCGGTCGGCACCGTTGCTCTGCGCCCTATCTGGGCACTCCGCGCTGTTCCTATACTTCATGCCTTTCTTGTACCGTACGGGCCTGCCGCCTAAGTCACATCAGTCTGTTCACCACTGTGCCCAAGGGTTTTTTGCCCCGGCAGAGCGCTCCAGCCTAGACGCCGAAGTTTTCCCAACGTGAAAGCAGGAGCTCGAGGAAGAACTGGCTGCCGAAACAGGCAATCGAAACCGATAGTAAGGACGGGTAGCCTTCCAAGGGTGCCCTGGCATCCTTGCCTCCTCGGCCCATCCTCAACCCCCTTTCGACGACCAGCCCCGCTCGAAAAGCTTCGACATCGGTGTCCAAGGTGCTTGCATCCTTATCGCGCATCCTTCCTATCAATTTTGACAGCCAGCGCCGATCCAAGACGTCCGCGCGGACCTCCAGCAGTTTTTATGCTCAGGCATTTCTTTCTCCTTTCCCAGGGCGAGGGAGGATAAGTGGGCGGCGAGCGATGGGGGGGAAGTGAGAAGGGGTCGGCCTTCTCAGAAGGCGGCGGGGCTTCTCAGAAACCCTCGCGCATTTGAGAAGATTTCCGTACGTTCGGGGAAGGTTCAGGAAATTTCTCAGGAGGCCCGAGGCTTTCGGAGCCTTCTGAGAAGGCCCGCCTTCTCTCGCTTCTCTCTCTGGGCTGGCCGCCAATTTGATCCACAAGAGGGAAGGAGGATGTTGGGCGTAGAGGAAAGGAGGGACCTGCAGATCTGCTCGTCGCAAGCAGATGGTGCAGTGGGCATCTGAGGGCTGTTTTCTGGCTCCCAGAACCGTCATCAAACACTGTCCACGAGAAAACATGCAGCGTCAGAGGAGGGGAGCGATGGTGGGGCATGGAGGAGGAAGGAGGAGTTGTAAGGGAGGGGAAGGACGCCCTTTTTTACTATGCCCGCCAGGCGGAAGTTGTTCGCCTCATGGCCTAAATCGGCATTCACTTTTTCCACACGAGCGCTACAGCCACGACGCTCAAGTTCGCTGAACAGAGGGGCAGCAGGATAAGACAGGGAAGGGTGGGGCAGGAGTGGGAAGGACGGGACGGATGGTGTGGGAGAGAAATTCGACGGCGGGGATGGAGGAGGAGGGAGGGAGGAGGAGGGGAGGGAAAGGGGGGAGCGGTGGGGGGGGTGGATGGGAGGGAGGAGAATCAGGTCAGGGGCAGGAGGAACAGGGACAGGTGGGGCGGCGCGACCTGGGCTGCTGCCCGTCTGGGCGCTGGTAGTGCAAGCCTGCCGCGCGCTCCCTCCTCCCTTCCCCTCCTCTCTCCCTCCTCCTGCCCCTCCCCTCCCCTTCCTCCCTTATCCTCGTCCTGTCTCCTGTCTCCCCCTCTCGTCCCCCCCCCCTCTCACGCTCTTTCCATCCATTCCTTCTGGCCTCTCCCCTCCGGGACGCACGCCAGCGCCTCGCCTCGCCTCGCCTCCTCTTCCTCCCCTGAGGAGACGAGGGGAAGGGGGCATAACAGAGGAGGAGGAGGAGGAGGAGGAGGAGGAG
>CAUYUJ010007754.1:0-22500 GCA_963575745.1 Prorocentrum cordatum
AGGTGGAGGAGGAGGAGGAGGAGGAGGAGGAGGAGGAGGATCCCCGCACGCTGCGCAAGTGAGCAGTCGTCTCAGGGCGAACGCGCGGCGCGCGCCCGCGGCGGCCCGTAAAGCGGGACAGGCCTACGCGGGCGGGCCGTGCGACGCTCTCAGGCGGCCTCGTTCAACGAGGGGCACCCGGGCGGCCAATGGAGGCCGCAGCAGCGCCGCAGGTCAGCCTTCGAAGAAGGAGGGAGGAGAGAGGGAGGGGGCCGAGAAGCTGCAGACGACTGCAATCAGCGGGCGCGATGGGGATAAGAAGAAGCATCCCCGCACGCTGCGCAAGTGAGCAGTCGTCTCAGGGCGAACGCGCGGCGCGCGCCCGCGGCGGCCCGTAAGGCGGGACAGGCCTACGCGGGCGGGCCGTGCGACGCTCTCAGGCGGCCTCGTTCAACGAGGGCACCCGGGCGGCCAATGGAGGCCGCAGCAGCCAAACCCAGGCTCAAAGCCCTTGCGAAGTGACAAGGTTTCGGCGGGCGGCCGCGAGCTGAATGGGCCACACAGCCGGGCCAACATTCAGAAAGGATGCGACGAGGAGGTCGCTTGCTTCGGCGAGGTAAGAGACACGGTCCCGAGCGGCTTCAGCCAATGATGGGAGGACTGCGGAGGCGGCAGCATCGTAAAGATAGCGCTCTGTACTGGAAGCGAGCCGCCAACGATCACGCCAGAAGACGCGATTAATGCCGTCCGAAATATCGGCTCTGAAGCGCAGCGCAGGGGACAGATCGAACCCCGATGGCGCTCTGGCGAGCGGGACGCCCAGCGCCGAAAGAAGATCGAGCCACCGAGTACGGAAGCCGCTTTTACCGAAGGTCAAAAGGGGATCGGTGGGACTCAAATTTCTAAAGACCAGCTCCATCATCCTGACCACTGCTCGGTCGGAGCACCGAGCGTGTTGACGCTGTCCGCCAGACCCCTCCGGAACAGAGATGCTCAGCAAAGCGTCGCCCGTGGACTCACGGCGGTCAATGGGCAGAGTGAGGTCGCTCCGGCGGGCGGTTGCCAACTCACCAGGCCTAACGGACATAGTGAACCCGGCAAGCAGCAGGGTGGCCATATCAGGCCAATCCCATGCGAGGCGCAACGCTACCATGGCGCGCAGCAAAGCACGCGGCAGCGGTGGGAGGGGGCAGGGAGGCTTGGAAGGGATCCACCGCTCCGCCACATCCCACGCCTCGGTGAGGAAGCCCCTCCAGTGGGGGTGAAGGGCCTGTGCTCCCCGGATCGCATTCACGAGGACGAGGCGGGGGAAGCCAGCATCGTACAACCACACGCCGAAGGTCGCGAGCGCTCTCCCAAGCAAGATGCCGCTGCGAGCCCAAGTGGCGAGTGCCACACCTGTGTGCTCGGCGCACCACACGTCAAACGCTTTAAGCGAACGAGTGCGTTGGTCGCCGCAAGAGGGGACGAGCCGAGAGTGGCTTTCCACCTTCACCCCGAGGGTCTCGGAAGCCCCCTCGGGAAGCGCAGGCTCCAGAGAGGCAGGCCAGCCCTGGCTCCCTGCCACGGAGGCTGACGCGAGCGGCTCTTGACCAGATGGATTGGCAGGAGTGGTAGCTGCCGCTCCGGCGGAAGCCCGAACACGCCTGCGCTTGCGACGCGAGGTGCGGCCGCGTTGCTCGGCGCGGGCGGCCTCGACGACCTCGCCGGTGCTCGGCGCGGCTCCCGACTGGCGGTCCGTGCCGTCCAGGATCAGAGGCCTGAGTCCTGGGGAGCGCTCGCGCCACCTGCGGTCAATAGCGCACATCGTCTCGGAAAACGCAGCCGAGCGCGTGGCGGCAGGTGCTGCGGAGCGGGAGCGGCCATCGCAACTAATGGCGGTCCGTGGCCTGACGGGCGCCGCAGAGCACAGGCGCCCGACGCCACGGCGCTCGCGCGGATGCGACGCCTGGGCGCCCGAATGAGCCCTAGCCTCGACCACGTCGCGATAGCTAGCCGTGGGCTTATCCGCACGCTCCTTCGCTTGAGCTGCGAAAGTAGCGCTACCAGCCGTGGCGGGAGCTCTCGGGGGTGCGCCGGCAGCGGCTGCGGCGGCGCCTCCACCCGAAAAGCCCGAAGCGGAAGCGGACCGTCTGACGCACTCGGCAGCGCGAGAGCAGGCGAAGCGCAACGCAGCCTTCTTGCGCTCGAGCTCGGCCAGGGTCGTCTGCAAAAGCTCAGCCAACTCTCCTGCACTTGGACCCCCAACCTCCGCGCCTCGACCGAATTCAACTTCGGTAAGAGCGGCGTCGAGAGCATCGACCGAGGCACAGAACCGTGCCAGAGCGCGCCGTTCGTCACGCACGCGCCTCGCAACCGTGGCCGTCGGGCCAACAACCCGGCCGGTACGCAGTGCTAATCCGGTGAGCGGAACGGCACGGGAGTCGGAACGGGTGTAGGCGTCAGCGAGCTGATCGGTGCGGGCGTCGTCGAGCCCCTCGGCACGCGAGTCGGCGATCAGGTCGGCGCGGGAGTCGGCGAGCTGGTCGGCGCGGGAGTCGGTGAACTGGGAGGGCTGCAAGTCGGTGAGCTGGTCGCCGCGGGACTCGGTGAGCTGGGCGGCGCAGGAATCGGCACGCTGGCCGGCGCAGCAGGAGTCGGGAAGGCTGGAGGCCGGCGACACCTTGCTGCGCTCTGCGCTGTGGCCCCACGGAAGCACAGCCCTGAGTTGCGCCGCTCCGGCGGTGGTCGCATTGGCAGCCTGCTCGCGGGTAGCGCGCAGCATAGCCGCTGCGCCCAGCGAGCGCCCGGCCAGCAGGGCAGGCGCAGAGTTGGCGCGCGGCGCGACGCTATGGGCGTCGGCGCGGCACCCTGGCAAGGGGGACAGGGTGCTGGCTCGAAAGGGCGGGAGCACCGCGGCCGTGGTACGGGCGGCCCCCAGGTCGGCCTCCGGGCGAGCTTGCGTGCGTCGCATGGCGGCAGTAGGCATCGCGGGGGTCTGCAACGCACAACGTGGCGCAGCCAGCGATCCTGGGTCGCTGCAACTAGCGACCGCGCTCGGCTCTGCGCCTGGAGACGCGCCAGGGGCGCTCCGACGCTCCCCTGGCACGCCGCGGAGGCGAGCACCGAGGGAGGCGTCGAGAGCCGAATCCCGAGTGGCGACCCCGCGCGAGCGGTTCGTGTCGTCACGCCTTCCCGCCGCCAAGCACCCTCTGCCCAAAGCGCGGCGAGTAGCGCCGCCAGAGGCCGGAGCATCGGGGTCGGTAACATTGCGCCCAGGCCCGAGGAGGAAGGCTTTGGCGTCACAGAGAGCGCGCCATTTCCTGCTGGCCTCGATCGACGTATCGCGGTCGGGATGGCAGGCCCAACCCATCCGTCGAAACTGAGCGTTCACGCGATCAGTGGTCGCACCGCGCTCCAGGTGGAGCAAACCGAGCGCGGCGACATGTTTGGCGGCACGATCTTGGCGGTGGTGAGTCTGAACCGTGACGGACGGACGACCCAGAAGACCCCGCAACGAAGCTGGAGCCGAGCCGTTCGCCTCCGACAGAAGCGAGACGGGGTGAGTGACCCCCTTGGGCGTACCAGGTCGAGCAGCGGCGATCGCGTCGCTCTTGGCGCGTGACCTCCGCTCGGGCGCGCCCTCTCCTGGCCCCCCACCGGCGGCGCGAACCCCTCCCTGCGGGGCCGCAACAGCATCGCTGGAGGGGCGCGTGCCTACCGGTGGGGACGGCGAAGGGCTTGGCACCCGAGGGGCGGCCGGCAGGCAGTCACGGGCGCGAGAGCAGCGCGACGCGGAGAAGCTCACCGCCGCCGCGCTCGAGGGCACCTCGACGGAAACAGGAGACCCCCGGCGCGGCGCGGCGCGTGCATATGCGTCGCGGGCCTCGGCGGAGGCCGTCGCGGCGCCCCTGTCGACCCGGGCTGGCGCTCCCACGTGGCGATCCGCAGGGTGCCCGAGCGGGCCCGCGCCCGCGGCGGGGCGGCGAGCCAGAACTTGCAGCACGAACCGGCCCCACAGACAAGCCGGGTACGCGGAGGCGGCGTCGGCGGCTGCTATCATGTCGAATCGCTCAAAGCGACCCTCGTCGATGTCAAGCAACCAAGCAGGCTCGACACGCGAGGGGGGGCGAACAGGGCGATTGCGCGTGGGGTCGTCCGCTCGGTGGACGTCGGTCGGGACGTAGAGCCCGCCCATGTAGAGCCCGCCCCCCAAGATGTAGGGCAAGCAAGTGCTCAACACATGCGAAAGGCCAGGGCTGCTGCTCCGACCGTGGGCGGCCGCGCCTAGTGCCACTTGAGAATCCAAGAGAACAGGGATCCGTGAGTCAGGGTTGCGGATGCAACAGTACTTGCACAGACTCTTGAACACGGTGGTCTCCAGGATATTGATGTGGCGGGGCGTGCGGAATTCCCACTTGTAGGCCAAACGGAAACGCAGCGCCTCCGACAGCTCACTGACCCAGTGCGGTGCGATAGGGAGCTCGAGGGAGGGAAGCCCCGCCTCGTGGTGTATCTGGGTCAGCTCGGGGCCTAAAGGTTCCCCGCGGCTCAGAACCATGAGCAAGTGGCGGTCGTGGAGACGAGTATGCCAGCCGCCGTGCTCGGAGCGCCGCCACAATTCTTGCGACAGGTGCGAACTGATGTCGCCGCGGACAACCCCGCCCCAGCCGAGGGAGGCATCCGTGCCGAACACTTCGGGGCAAGGCGTCGCCCGAAGGTCGGTCATCGCAACGAAGGCAAGGTAGGTGCAGGCTTGCAATTCGTCGCGAACCGAAGACGGGAGCTCATACTCAAGCCCGTCGTCGGGAAGTGTCGTGATGAAGGTGTAGATGTGAGTGAATATCGACAGGATGGGGCGTCGATACAAAAACACCTGCACCCAACAGCCCACGAGCGAGCTCAACAACGCCCGGGTCGAGCGACCGAGGAACACCTGGATCAGAGTCAGGCGGCAAAGGGCCACAGTGCGAACCAGGGGAGCACACACTATGCCGATCCTGCCCTCCACCTCGGCGCCGACAACGACCTTGTGGGTCTCGCCCCTGGCTCTCTTCCCGGGGTGCTGAATGAGACCCACCTGGGGGTAGCCGCGATCGCACGCAGCAAATACCTCCCTGTCGCGGCGTGCCGGGTCGTCGGGGCGCGGGGCACTCCCGCGCCACGAAAGCTTCTGAAAGCCCGTGTGGTCGTCGATGTTTAACATCTCGACGAACGGCCCCCGAGGGAACGGCAGGCGATGCACAGCCTGCTCGGAAGGCCGGAGCGCGCCGAAGCTGCGCAGCACGCCCTCGTGTGCGGAGTTGGCGATCTCCACTGCCATGTTGTCACCCATGGCCAGCGCATTAAGACAGGGAGAAACGTCCAACCCCTCAAGGTCTTCCCGCCACGCGTTGAAGCCTCTGAACCGTGAGCTAGGTAGCTTGACGCGGAGGGCGTTGCGGCGTGCACGAGCGGGCGGGACCTTGAACGTGTAGTAGAACTCGCGCAGGTCGTCACACGAAACCACCAGCCATTCCCCGGGCGCGAGCCCCAGGCGGCACAGGAGAAAACCCTGGCCAAGGCGCTGAGTGCTGGAGGACACGCTGTTGCAACGACTGTTTACTACCGTCGGATTCAGGATGAGACGGTCGTAAGCCTCGTCCTTCGGGACCCTGAACGCTCCACAAGCCTCGTCCCAGGCGAGATCGTCGGAGGGAGTCAGATACAGGGCGCCACAAGAGTCCCACTTGCGCAGGAGCTCCCACAGCTGCTCGCGGTCCATGTGCACACGAGCACCCGAAAAACCCGAAGGCCACTCGTCCTCTGGTAGCCGCATGACGTCGGGGTCATGAAAGGCGGAACGTACCAGATCGTCGGACAAGTACGGAGTGGGATCAAACGAAGGAGAGTAATCCCACTTGATGCGGGACGCTTGGACCCGAAGGTCGAAAGGCTCAGCCTGGGTGGAGTCCCAGCCTGCCGCGGCCGCCAATGAGCTAGCCAGGGGCGTCGCGCTGACGGGGAGTTGCCGCATGGGGGCGGGCACTTGTGAGGAAGAGGTGAACGAAGCCTCAAGAGCTGCAACATGGGTAGCCAGGCCATGGAGCGAGACTTCGGTGGAGTCGAACTTGGCGAAAGCCCGACCAAGGTCGCTCCTGCCACCGCGGGCAAGGCGAACTGCGATCCGACACAGACGCTCGAGGCGACTGCGAACCCCCTCCTGGCAGGGTGTGACCGTTTCCCGCACCCGAGCTTCGGCGGGAGCGAAGCTGGGATGACCCAGGGTGAGCCAGTTGAGCGCAACGACAGCATGCTGCGACAACGTGCGGGCGGCGCGCCTCACACGCCAGCGCTCCCGCGCGCGACCTGTAAGGTGACCAGGTGGCGGCGGAAGAGGCGGCGGGGGAGGGCACGGCCATGGATCGCGGGGAGCCGACTCCAACAGGTACGAGTCGTCCCAATCCGACGCGCAGAGGGATGTGCGGGTAAAAGCGGCAAGGGAGCATCGAGTCCCCATCCCGACCTGGGCAAGAGCAGCAGCCCAGTGGGTGACGTCGATGTTGGCGCCTGGGAACAGGCGCAGCAAGGCGGATAGGTCGGCCACGAAAGGCGCAGACCTCCCAGTGCAAGTGCTGGCACGCGACGTGCCAGGGAAAGGGCAAAAAGCGCTGGGCGGAAGGCACGCCTCGCCGCCCTCGCTAGGGCCAGAATGGCCAGAGAAAGTGGGGTGAATGCTTGGGGGCGAGCGAGGATCACCATGGCGGCGCGCGCGGGGACCTGCGGCGCAGGAATTGGCGCGCTGCAGCTGCGCACGCCTACCATCGCGACTTCGCTCTGACCAGAAGCGGCGGGCGGCGGCCGAGGGATGAAATCTTCCTAGCGGCGGCCGAGGTCCCCCGGCCCCCCGTTCGACCCGCCCAGCTTTGGCTGCACCTCCGCGATGGGAAGAAGAGGCGCCTGGGTCGGCGGGGCCGGCACGGACTCGTTCGGGACTCTCTCGGTCCATGGCAGGGTTGCCGACCGCTCGGAGCCGAGGGACCTCGACGGGGGCTCCTCCAGCCGCAGAAGGCACCAGAGCGGGCGGTGCAGAGCGCGGAATGGCTGCCGCCTTCTCGCGAACGCTCCAGTTGAAGCGCGAACAGCGGCCCTCCAGGGCACGAGCCCGAGAAGCGGCCCCCGAAACTGCACCGGAAAGGACGTCAGTAGGCGAGGCAGCGACACCAGCGAAGGCGGGGGCGCCAACAAAATGGCACCTACCTTCGACGGTCCGACGACCCCGCCGCCCTCCACGCCGAGTGCGGACCCGACGAGCGCGTCGGGGCCTGGAGGAGGGGAGCGCGGCCTGGGTGCAGGTGAGGGGGGATAACCAGGAGGCCTCTTCCCCCAAACACCCGCCAGCACCGACGCTGGGCTGCCGACCTGGCGCCCGAGGGGAAGCTGGCGAGGGGCGGTCGGAGGGAGCATGTCTCCGGAGGGCGTCCGCCAACGAAGGGGACGAGCCTGGCAGGGACGCGGGGGGGGCCCCACGTACCCCGATCGACCACGGCAGGTCGCGAGGGCTCGAGCTGGACGCATTGCTCGCCAGGGGCCCTGCGCTCGCAGCAGAGGCGCTCTGAGTGGTTTCCGCCGGCGCCGAAGTTGGACCTGGCGGGGATGCGGGGGGATCCGCGCGAACCCCGAGCGACCGCGGCGGGTCGCGAAGGCCCCAGCGAGCCACTCCGCTCGCAGGAAGCCCCGCGTTTGCAGCAGTGACTCCTTTGAACGACAGCGGGGGCTCGCCTGCGGAGGCAGCGGGAACAGAGGCCGCGATGGAGCCACTCGACGCGACCCCACTTCCTCCGCTACCGAACGCGGCTGCGGCGGGCAAAGGAGTCGCCTGGCGAGCAGTCGCTGCGACAGCCCCCAGAGAAACAGCGGCGACGGCGGCGGGCGCCGTCGCAACCGCCGCCTCGTGACGTGGAGGGGCTAACAGAGACAAGGTCGCATCGCCGAGTCGCCCGAGCGAGCGCAACCCTTCGCGGGCGCTTGACTGGGGAGGTGGCCCTCCGGCAGCTGGCGCGCCGACACCGCCCTCGAGGTTAGTGAAAGGCAGGAGCCCTGCACGCTCACCATACCACATGCGCCCACGGGCAGCGCCCGCCCGAAGTGAGGCGGGACCAACCGCGCTACGGTGGAGCGGCGGCGGCGCATGAACATCCGCTTCTGGGACGGCAACTCCGGACGGTGGCCTCAGTTGCCTGGCCTGGGAGGGCGAATCCCCGGAGACACGATGCCAGTCCGCGCTCAGGGGTGTTCCGCTGGCCGCGCGGTCACCGTCGGCGACCGTGAAGCGCTCGGACAGAAGTGGCGACGCCGCAGTGCACGGCATACTCCCGCTGCTAAACAGCTGCACCCCATCCGAGGCAAGGGCCGCGCGGAGGTCGACCAAAGGCGGCACCCGTGAGCCTGCTTCGGAGCCGGAGAGGCCTGGCGGGGGATCCACACCCTGAGTGTCGGAGCCCGTGTGCAGGTCCCACAAGTGGAGGTCGGCGCGTAAGGCCGAGGTGGCCCTGGGGCCGCTCCGCGGCGGGGTGCCAGGCTGGTGGACTGCGGTGGCGGCTGGGGGGGCGGTACGAGCCCCTCCCTGCGGGGCCGTATCAGCATCGCTGGCAGGGCGCATACCAACCCCTTTCGAGCCACACCGCGGCGCCGCCCTCGAAAAGGAGGGACTACCCCCGTCAAGGCCGCAGTCGGACATGGCCGCCGAAGAACCCCGAGGAGGGACGACGGAGCACCCCGCCTCCACCAGGGCCAACGCACCGCTCCAGGGGCGACCCTGTGGCGGCGGAGGCGGCGTCCTCAGTAGAGGAAGCGCGGCCTCTGACGCCGTGGCCCCAGGTCGGACCTGATAGACGACCGTGGGGCTCCAAGCCGCAGCCGCGCCACGGCGCGGGCATGCCGCACTGAGCCTCTGGGAACCAACCTCCACGACGTCAAGGCCCGGAGGCGGCCCAATCTGCCTGACCGGAGGCCCAGGAGGCAGCGGGTCCAAGCCTGGAGGTGCGCGAATGTATCCGCCCCCGGCGGCCCGAGCAGCATCGTCGGCAGAAGTGGCCGCGGCGATGCCTCCAGCCGAAGGCCAGGAAACCGAGGCGGCGGCAAAGCCCGTGTGCCCCGCGAGTGACGCTCCCCCGCCCACGGTGGAGCAGGCGGGGCCCACAAAGTGGTCGCCATGCCTAGCGGCACAGGTGAGCCAGGTGGCGGAGTAGAGGCAAGGAGAAGGAGTTGGGGGGAGGTAAGAGAGATCCTCGTCCACCACTTCCCTTCCCAAGAGCGCAGTTATCTTCGCAGGGCACCCCTCTGGTGCTTCGGCGTTGAACACGCTGGCATTGGGTTCGCTGGCAGCAGGAATGGCGGGCATGGCTTGCGCGGCGGCTGAAGCCCTTGGGCGGCGCGTCGGAGCGCCTATGGCCACTGTGCCCTCCGTCGGGCGTCTCTGTCGCGGCGGCTGAAAGTCTTGCGTAGAAGCGGCGGCTGAGACCCCAGGCGCGGCGGCACCTTGAACGCCCGAGACGAGGGCTGGCGCTGCGCCACGACGCAAGGCGTGGCGCTGCGGCGTGTGAGGCCCCCCTCCTACTCCTCTCCTCAGATGGGCCTCCTGCTCCGCCGCCCCAAAGGCCAAGGGGGAGAAGGCGAAGGAGGAGGGAGAGGAGTTTTGCGCCGAAGTCGGCGTGGAGAGCGCCGAAGACCACCAGACTGGTGCAGGCTGGAGAGACCTGCCAACGGCAGGACGTGGCATGGGCCCTGTCCGCACCGCCCGCCGAAGAGCGAGCAGCGACGGTGCTAGCAAGGCCCAGTGGCCACGGCAGGCAGGGTGCCGAAAGGCGCGCCTGCCCGCCCGACCACCGCTCAGAACGGACGGTCGGCCCCGACGCTCGCTCTCGTCGTACGGGCCACAGGCGCCGGCCCGACCGACTTGGGCCAGCGCGGGGTGGCGACCCCGGAGCCGACGATCGCCGCGTAGGTGTCGAGGAAACCTGAACGGCGATGGCCCCGCGGGCCCCTGGCGCCCCGGCCGCGCGCGCGCGGGGAGGGGAGTGGGGGGCGAGCGGGGCAGCTATCGGGCCGAGAAGCTGCAGACGACTGCAATCAGCGGGCGCGATGGGGATAAGAAGAAGCAAGAGGAGGAGGAGGAGGAGGAGGAGGAGGAGGAGATGAGGAGGAGGAGGAGGAGGAGGAGGAGGAGGAGGAGGAGTAGGGAGAGGAGGAGGAGGAGGAGATGAGGAGGAGGAGGAGGGGGAGGAGGAGGAGGAGGAGGAGGAGGAGGAGGAGGAGAGGAGGAGAGGAGGAGGATGAGGGAGGAGAGAGGGGGGAGGATGGAGGAGGAGGAGGATGGAGGAGGAGGCGGAGCAGGAGGAGCAGGAGGAGGAGGAGGAGGAGGAGGAGGGGGATGGAGGAGGAGGGGGAGGAGGCGGAGGAGGAGGAGGGGGAGGAGGAGGAGGGCCCGGCGGGAGAGCCGCCTTCGCCTCCCCTGGTGCTCCTCCGAGCACCACCCAAGGGCAGCTGCGCTCGCGCTCTCGCCCCGCGGGGGGTGCGAGGGCGCAGCGCGAGCGACATCGCGCTCTCGCGCCGCCCCCGCGGCGGCCGTTGCATCCTTCTCCCACCCAACCCACGCAGTCCCCCTCCTCTGCATGATCCTCCTCCTGCTTGTCCGGCTGCTGCTCCAGGGGCGGCCCGTGTTCATTCAGGGGCGGGGTCCTTTCCTTCTCCTGCGCCCCATCACGCGTGGCTTCGGCTTCGACCGTGGTGCACATCGAGGCGCCATCGGGGCCAGCTCACCCGAGCTGGCTTTGCACGCTTGCACGAGTGCCGCACTATCTCCCTGCCCATCCTCCTCCTCCTCCTCCTCCTCCTCCTCCTCCTCCTCCTCCTCCTCCTCCTTGCTAGACGCGCCCCCGGAACTTGTATGATCCTGCATTGCTGCGCATCCGTTGGTCAGAAGGACATGGCTCGGTTCCTTTCAGAAGGAGGCCCTCACATGGATGGCATGCCGATGGGGCCGCTTGACTTTCATGGGGGCGTTTCCTGCAATGAAAATGGATGCTTGGTGGAAGTTCTGAGGAAAAGGCTTGGGACGGGAACGTGTTTCGCAGTATCGAATACGCATCCTGTTAGTCTCCTCCTCCTTCTCCTCCTCCTCCTCCTCCTCCTACACATCCTCCTACACATCCTCCTACACATCCTCCTACACCTCCTCCTCCTCCTCCTCCTCCTCCTCCTCCTCCTCCTCCTCCTCCTCCTCCTCCTCCTCCTCCTCCTCCCCCTTCCCATACAAAAGCGAGCTTGCGCTCACGGGTGTGTGTGTGTGGCAGGAGGAGAAGGATGAGGCGGAGGAGGAGGAAGAGGATAATGAGGAGGGAGGGAGGGAGGGAGAGCAGTAGCAGCAGCGGGAGGAAGAAGGGGAGGGGGATGAGGAGGGAGAAGGGGGATGACCACGAGGGGGAGGAGGAGGAGGAGGAGGAGGAGGAGGAGGAGGAGGAGGAGGAGGAGGAGGAGGAGGAGGAGGAAGCTGAAGGAGGAGGAAGTGCGAGGGGGATAAGGAGGGATAGCCCCCCTCCCCATTCCTTCGACATGGAGACGACGATCTCGCCCCAGCTGGTACATGGAACCGTGAGGTCGGTGGGCCAGTCGGCCGCGGGCGGCCTGAGCGCGCGTCGACGTCTTCGTTCGCCTCCTCCTCGTCGTCGTGTGGAGGGGGAGGACGACGAGGACCAGGAGCGGGCAGGAGGGAGAGGGAGAGGAGGAGCAGGAGGGGCGAATCAGGAGGGGCTCGGCCTGGGAGGGTGGAGGGAAATACGGGAGGGAAGGGTTAGGGGGGAGTGGGGCAGGATGGGGGGGGAAGTGTAATACAGATTGAGGGGATCTATTTTCGATGGGGGTCACGTAGCATCCAGACAGAAGGAGAAAGAGAAGGAGGAGGAGGAGAATGAGGAGTGAGCCAGGGGGAGAAGTGGGCGATGCGGGGCGGGGCGAGGGAAGATAGGTCAGAGAAGAAGATATGATCAGTAGGAAGAGAAGGAGGAGGAATAAGAAGAGGAGGAGGAGGAAGAGGATCCTCGTGAAAGTCCTCTCACAGAAATACAACTAATACGACAACATTGGCGCGGCGTACTTCACGGTCTCGGGAATCGGCGACGCCGTGAAGCGTTGCGTGCAGAGGTACCAGAGCTAGCTCCTGCGCTCCTGTAAAGCCTCGGGTTACTGCGCTCAAGACACCTGCACGATCGATCGCCGCCTAGGATCTGCACAGTGACGAGGCGCACGAGCCGGTACCGATCAGCCCGAGCTCTCGTGTACCGCCTTCCCGGTGCGTCCACGTGGCGGCTCGCAAATGCCCCGAAGCTCGTGAACGGAATGTGCTGCTTCGAGCCGACGGGCGAAGTCGACCTCATCGAGATCCAGATCCCCACGACGGACAAGATGGTGAGCGCTTTTTCATTCGGCGTTTCGACATTGGGCGGGAAGGGGGGGGGGAGGGGGGGGTCTGGCTCCAGACCTCTGCTTCGTGCGACTGTCTGCAAGAGTGCATCCTGCGAGGCGGGTCTCCACCTGCTCGAAACAGGCGCCAAAAAACAGCCAAGATCAACATGGACGTGAACCTGTTCAGGTGCCAGCTGCACATGGAGCCGTTCGATTACAGGTAGGACAACGACCCCAAATACTTGACCGCTGCATGCTGTCGGGCATGATCGGTGTCACAGCCAACTTGCACTGCATGCCGCACAGGCCCCACGAAATGAAGGAGGTCCACTACTACATCCGCATCCGCAACATGGTCGGCAAGCACATCGACGAGTACGAGCGGAAGGGCAACAACATCGGCGGTTTTCGCATGCCTCGAGGTTGACACTAACACCAATATCGGCGGCGCGCCTCCACCGAGTGAAGAAGATCCTGGTCTCGGTGATGGTGGTAATACTCTGGCTTCCAGGGTGGCCGAAATACTACCACCAACGTCGAAATCCAGAATCATCTTTCCCCTGTGGAGGCAGCCCCCTGCGTTGATGTTGGTGACCGTTTCCAAGCCTCCAAGGTTTCGACCTCATCCGCTTCATTGAAGGGGCCCTGGGACACGCAGATACGCTCTGGGCAAATAAAAACATTCCCCATGTTCTCCAATATTTTCTGGGGCCTCGTCTTCCACCCCACTTCCCATACTTTCCCATCCTCTCTGGGGAATCGCCGATGAATTGTGTCTGTGTGTGTGTGTGTGTTTTCCCTCCTGACTCATCCGCTTCCTGGGCACGGGCATCGACGACCACGCTCTCCTCACTGGCAGGCGCGTCGAGGGCGAGGGCGCGGGGCACAGACCACGCGACGAGGCTGCCGCTCGGAGGCGACGCCGAGGCCGAGGACCACCACAGGGGGCGACGCCATCGGAGACCACACGCCCGACGCTAAGGCCGAGGAGAACCACCACGGGGGGCGACGCCATCGGAGACCACACGCACGGCGCTAAGGCCGAGGAGAACCACCACGGGGGGCGACGCCATCGGAGACCACACGCACGGCGCTAAGGCCGAGGAGAACCACCACGGGGGCGACGCCATCGGAGACCACACGCCCGAAACTAAGGCCGAGGAGAACAACCACGGGGGCGACGCCATCGGAGACCACACGCACGGCGCCAGGGACGACGAGGAGAAGGGTCGCGGGATCTCGGCCGCCGGGTCGCACGCGCGCCAAGGTGCAGTGTAGGTCACCTCGGGGTCTACTGCAGTACCAGCCCTACCAGGGCGTATACCCAGCTCCAGCCCTACCTCATCACCATCATCATCATCATCATCACCATCACCATCACCATCACCATCATCCTCATCCTCATCCTCATCCTCATCATCATCATCATCATCATCATCATCATCATCATCATCATCATCATCATCATCATCATCATCATCATACTCATCATCATCATCATCATCATCATCATCATCATCATCATCATCAGCATCATCCGCATCCTCATCATCATCATCACCTCATCCTATCCTCATCCTCATTCATCCTCCTCCTCCTCCTCTCCTCTCTCTCATCATCATCATCCTCATCCTCAGCCTCCCATCCTCATCCTCATCCTCATCTCATCCTCATCTCATCCTCATCCTCCTCTCTCCTCCTCTCCTCCTCCTAATCATCATCATCATCATCATCATCATCATCATCATCATCATCAGCATCAGCATCAGCATCAGCATCAGCATCAGCATCATCATCATCATCATCATCATCATCATCATCATCATCATCATCATCATCATCATCATCATCATCATCATCATCATCATCGTGACGCTACCCCTGGCCAGGAGACATGTTGTGTGTCTCGGGCCAGGCAGGTCCAGCAGGACAGGTTGGCACACGGGCAGAGCTCGGCAAGAAACGAACGAGAGGGGAGGGACGAGCGGACGACACAGACACACCACGGCACCACAAATCTCAGGCAAGACACCACCAGAACTCCCTCTTGGAAGTCTCCGATTCCTCCCGAGGGACGGGCGTTGCAGCCTCTCACGCGGAGGCCGCGTGTTCGCCTGGCATCGGGCCCCGAGGCCAGCTGCAGATCGGCGCGGCTCGCAGAGCGCCGCAGAGAGATATAGCAGGGAGGAGGAGGAGGAGGAGGAGGAGGAGGAGGAGGAGGAGGAGGAGGAGGAGGAGGAGGAGGATGAGGAGGAGGAGGAGGAGGAGACACAGTAGGGGTCCGACCACAAGAAACCTTCCACAAGAAACCCAACCCTGAGACCCCAGGACGCCCGCCGATTTTTCGTGTGCCATCGAAGCCCAAGAAAGCCAGGGCACCCTGGACGTAAGCAGGGTGTCTCTTGGCATGGGTCTCCACTGTATGGCCTGAGGCTCTGGCCGTGACGTTTCACGACGCGGAACTTTTTCGTGACGTCGGACCTTGAAAAAGAAAAGAAAACACACACACAAGCCTAAAATTTTGGCGCTCCCCGGACATCCTTTCCCTGGCGCGCGGAGCGCGCCAGGGGCGGCGCCGGAGGCGCCGCCAGGGGGGCCCAGCGCAGATCCAAGAAGTCCGCGCGGAGCGCCAACAGTTTATGTCTATGGCGTTTTTTGTTCTTCGAGGATCTCAGGGAGGGAGCACAAATGATACGGTGGGGACATTGGACAAGGAGCCTTTCGATGAGGAATCCAGGGTCTGGAAGCTGGTGGATCTCCAATCGTCGACCATGGATATCGACGCCACCCTCATCGGACAAGGAATCCTCCAGGGTCTGCAGCCTACTGGGCACATTTCTTAACGAACGCCTCCACCGCACTTCGAGTTTCTCAATGAGCGCCGGGGGGGCGTCACCCCCGCCGACAGCCCCGCATCAAACATCAAACCCCGTCGCGGGAAGCCACCGCGCGCCGAAGGCGCTCCGACCCCTGTCGCAGCGCGACGACGAGGCGAGGTTGGCCCCCGTCGGGGGGGCACCCCCCACGCTTACAGTCGAGGCGTTGACCTAAGGAACCCTAAATAAGGAACGAGACCCCTTTTTTCTCATCAGTTAAAGCTCGATTTCGTATCGAACGCATAAGGAAAATCTAAGGCAAGCTGCGAAACAATTAAGGAGCACGGAGCCCCTCCCCAACGAAAAGGGTTCCTTCTTCAGGGCCCCGACTGTATGTTAAGAAGCCCAGAGCATGCAGATGCCACTGCTCATCACACGCGGGGCGGGGGTGTCTCCATCAGCACCGCCCGGGAGGTCGATCTTCGGGAACCTCGGCAGGCGGTGGGCACGTGCGGGCATCTTTGCGCTCTGGGGGGGGGGGGGGGCGAATAGCAAAGGGGCCCAGGGGCACACGAACAAGCACACCCACACACACACAGATCCCAGGATGCCCCATCTTTCAACAAATGTATGTGTTCTGGGTGTTCGTCTTCCCCACCACCTCCCATACTTCCTAACATGTTCCTGGGAGTCGACGATTGCTCGTGACTCTGCACGTTTTCCCCTCCTGAAGTGTGTCGAGGTCCACCACCTGCCGAGGGAGAACGAAGATCGACACAAAGGCGGCGGCTGCGGCAGGTCCTGGGACAGAAGAGCATCCATCAAGAACACGAGGCCCTCCGCGGGCCAGACCGAAGGACACTCGAGGGCGCCCTCCTGAAGGATGCACGAGGGCACTCAACAAGCACGGAGAACGTCAGGGCACCTTCTTCGAACCGGGGGTAGGGGGAGGGGGAGGAGGAGGAGGACTGAGGAGGAGGAGGAGGAGGAGGCGGAGGAGGAGGAGAAGGAGGAGGGGGAGGAGGATGGGGGAGGAGGAGGAGAGGCATAGGAGGAGGAGGAGAGGAGGAGGAGGAGGACGAGGCTGAGGCGTGCAGGAGGAGAGGAAGGAGGAGGAGAGGAGGAGGAGGAGAAGTAACGTTTTGGAACGTCATGGCAAGCAACGTCGTGCAGAGGGGGAGGGAGGGGGAGGGAAGGGAGCAGCAAGCACAAAGCGCACAGCCTCTAACGGCACTCCCGTGCTCTCGTGCCTGCTGATGGGCCACGGCCGCGATGCGAGCGGGGAGGAGGAGGAGGAGGAGGAGGAGGAGGAGGAGGAGGAGGAGGAGGAGGAGGAGGAGGAGGAGGAGGAGGCGGGGGAGGAGGAGGAGAGAGAGGAAGGAGGAGGAGTGGAGGAGGAGGAGGAGGAGGAGGAGGAGGAGGAGGAGGGAGGAGGAGCAGGACGAGGAGGAGGAGCAGGACGAGGCGGAGGAGGAGGAGGAGGAGTGGGGAGGATGAGACCTCGATCTTATGCCTCGGTCCGACCGTGAGGCAAATCCCCGCCTCGGGCCGAGCTCCCCTGTGGTGCGATCAGACCAGGACTTCGAAGCGGCACTGGGCGCGGCGGCGAGGGGCTCCCCTCCCAGGCGGCCCCCCAGGAGCGAACACGAGCAAACACATGCCGACCTCGACAAGTGTTGCTTGTCTCTCTCTGTCTCTCTCTCTCTCTCTGCCTCGCTCTCTCTCTCTCTCTGTCTCTCCCTCTCTTTCTATAGGTACATATAGTTATGTATACATGTATA
This sequence comes from Prorocentrum cordatum, assembly GCA_963575745.1. Lineage (NCBI taxonomy): Eukaryota > Dinophyceae > Prorocentrales > Prorocentraceae > Prorocentrum > Prorocentrum cordatum. The sequence goes on from CAUYUJ010007754.1 coordinate 16,997, forward strand.
TACATAAGCCACTCTCTCTCTCTCTCGTTCCCCTCCTCTCTCTCTCTCTCCCTCTCGTCCCCCCTTATCGTCTCTCCCTTTTTGTTCCTCTCTCTCTCTCTCCCTCTCTCTCTTCTGACCTGCGCCCCCTCTCCACGGAGACGGGCGGAAGCTGACGAGCAGCATTCGGGAGGAGAAGGAGGAGCCTTCGAGCGCGCTGACTTCGCCAGAGACCGCGCGGCGCGAGCGAATGCGTTATGAGTGGCGCGCGGGCCGGGTCGTAGACGTGTGCGCGAATGCGCAAAATCTTGAAGGGAGAAGCGGGCTCGTCTGGAACTACAGCGCCGTAGGAGGAAGAGGAGGGGAGAAAGAGGCGGGGTGGAAGACGTCGAGGATGAGGAGGTTCTGGAAGCTTTCAATGGCCGATCTGGATGTTGTCGGAGGGGGAGGAGGAGAAGAAGAAGAAAGTCTCGGGGGGCTCACAACATGTTCTACTCTTTGTTTCGTTCGTCGCAGCAACTGTTTCTGGACGCTGTTTGAAGGGTTCCAGAGTCCATAGACTTTCGGAAAGGTCTGGTTTTCCCAATCCTTCTGTGTTGGGTTCTCGTTTTGAATGGAGCGCTGTGGTCCCCACCTCTCCTCCTCCCGCCTCCATGTTCCCTGCCTCCCTCCTCCTGCCGTCTGCCTGCTCCTCCTCCTCCTGCTCCTCCTCCTCCGCCTCCTCCTCACCCCCCTCCTCCTCCCCCACTCCTCCTCCTCCTCCTCCTCCTCCTCCGCCTCGTCCTCATCCTCCTCCTCCTCCTCCTCCTCCTCCTCCTCCTCCTCCTCCATCCTCCTCCTCCTCTCCTCCCCTCCTGCTCCTCCTCCTCCTCCTCCTCCGCCTCCTCCTCCTTCTCCTCCTCCTCCTCCTCCTCCTCCTCCGCCGCCTCCTCCTCCTCATCCGCTGCTCCCTGGGTGGCTGTGAACTGCGCAACTGCTGCCACTTTCGTGGGCTCCTGGGAGGTCCAGCTGCGTCGGAGGGCACGCGCACCCAGACGAGACCTCGCTGCTCCCTGGGTGGCTGTGAACTGCGCAACTATCGCCACTTTCGTTGGCTCCTGGGAGGCCCAGCGCAGTCGGGCGGCACGTGCACCCACACGAGACTTCGCTGCTCCGCTGCGAACTGCGCAACTGCCGCCACTTTCGTGGACTCCTGGGAGGTCTAGCGGAGTCGGGGGCCACGCACACCCAGAAGCGGCCTTGCTGCTCCATGGGTGGCTGTGAACTGCGGTCGCAGCTGGGAGGTCCAGCGGAGTCGGGGGGGGCACGCACACCCAGACGAGACCTCGCTGCTCTCAAGGTGGCTGTGAACTGCGCAACTGACGCCATTTTCGTTGCCTACTGGGAGGTCCAGCTGCGTCGGGGGACACGCTCACCCACACGAGACCTCGCTGCTCCCTGTGTGGCTGTGGCCTTCCCGACTGTCGCCACTTTCGTGAGTTTCGGGTAGATCCAGCGGAATCGGGGGGGCACGCACACCCAGACGAGACTTCGCTGCTCCCTGGGTGGCTGTGAACTGCGCAACTGTCGCCACGTCCGTGGGCTCCTGGGAGGCACGGCGGAGATGAGGGCAGGCCATATCGAGCACGTCTGGCGATGTGTTCCTGTGCATAGAGCGTCCATGCAAATATTCGCCTCGCGTGGAGAGGGGGTTGGGAACGCCTCGGGTGTTTACCTTTGTGGCGGGGGACGGGAGGAGGTGGATGGCCGAGGGAGGAAATATGAAAAAGAAGGAGCCCGAAGAGGAAAAGGAGGACACATAGGATAGCATTGCAGATGTTACCACCAATCTTCCCAGGTGTTCTTGAACGCTCCGAACAATTTCTCAATCTTCTTGGGGGGAGACCTGGACCTGGAGGTGCTAAGTAATGGGAGGGAAGAGAAGGACGAGGGGGAGACACTGCTGGGGAGGAGAAAGGAAGAGACCGACGGCAGATCCCAAACAATTGTCTGCATGTGGTGTGGGAGGTCTGGAGGTATTCGGAGAGGAATGTGGGGGGAGAGGATGACGGGGGAGCAGGAGGAGGAGTAGGAGGAGGAGGCGAAGGAGGAGGCGGAGAGAGCAGAAGGAAGGAGGAAAAGGAGGGGAGGAGACAAGATAACCGAGGGGTAATTGTGCTTGCACGCGGGTGAGTCCGAACACGCTTTGTCTAGGGTGGGATCCAGCAAATTTCGGAAGGGAACGGACTGGATGAAGAATGGGGATCAACCGGCATCGAATCAGTAACTCGGACCGAATCGAAAGGTGCATCGGATCGGGCTGCATCGGGAAAGAATCGAAATTGAATCGGATCGGCTGCGCTAGGACGCACAACGCCATGCAAACATCGGACCGTCGGAACATCATAATATAATCGGATCGGGCCGGCCGGAATCGCCGTCGAATCGGATCGAGTGGATCGACATGGACCCTGGTAGGGGGATGATTTCAGGGCGGTCGGAAGACTTACGGAGCCATCGGGGGCCTCAGGGGGTTCGGAGCAGAGAGGAGGGAGGGCGAAGGGAGGAAGGAGCATTGACAAAAAAGAAGAGAAGGGAGGGGGGAGGAGGAGGAGGAGAAGGAGGAGGAGGAGGAGGAGGAGGAGGAGGAGGAGGAGGAGGAGTCCGTAGACAATTCACGAGGCTGTCGACAGCCAGCTGTCGCACGCACTGGCCGCCTAGGAGATTGCACAGCCAGATGCTTCAAAAGAGACGCCCGAGGCCCTCTAGACTCAAGTCAAGCCCCAGGCATCTCGGCAGCAAGAGATGGAGGGGGAGGAGAAAGAGAAGGAGGGGTCTCGAGGGCAGCAGAAGTCTTCAGTGAGATCTAGGGAGTCCTAGGGGACTCCGGGGAGTTCTTGCGAGGAGGGCGGAAGAGGAGGTGAAAAAGGAGGAGGATGAGGGCTGGGGATGGGGACGAGATGACCGAGAGCTCGCAGACAATTGCACTAATCTGTACAATGTCAACCCTCGCTTGCATTAACCATGTATGAGGCCGCGCAGCCAAATGCGGTCCGAATCGGGCCGATGGATCCGGCTAAAGCCGGAGAGACAGCGAGAGAGACAGAAAGAGAGAGAGAGAGAGAGACCCAAATCTTCGGAGTCACGGTGAAGAAACGACGGTAATCTGTTTCGCCAATAGAAAATCAAAACATATGTGACGAGAGTCTGGCCCCAGAATGGAGTCCACAGCTCCAGGGCGCCACGCCAATGACACAAAACACGACGTCGGAGCCAGAGAGAGAGAGAAAGAGAGAGAACGAGAGAGAGAGAGAGAGAGAACAAACAAGGGGGGAAGAGAAGGAGAGATAGAACGAGAGTGAGAGAGAGAGAGAGAGAGAAAGCGAGAAAGAGAGAGAGAGAGAGAGAAAGCACATACACATATTATCATAACCTTCCGAGGGAGAGCTCGGAGGCAATTCGTGCGTCGGCAGACGCACCCCTCAAACAGATATCGACGTCAGGGTCTAACAACACAATGTATTTCCAACATGTTAGCGAATAAAAAGAAAGGAATATAAAAATTTCCAACATGTTAGCGTCGAACTTTTAAAACCAAATAGATGTTAACGGTTTTGCGGGTACTTGTGAGAACGCCATTGGTTGTTCAGTGGTTTCCTGTGCAAGTGTTCAACACATTATAAGAAACCTTTCAATCATTCGCACAATGAGGTTCATTCATGATTTTACATAGAAATGTAGTGCAACACTTGTACTCTTTGGCTCCCGGCGCAGATCGCCAACCTTGCTCCAATACCTGCCCCTTCATTCCCACATGGGTGCTTCGAAGTAGTTCGTCAAGTCGCACGCTGTGGCAACCCCACCGGTAGCCCCCAATGATTTCTGTATGGGCCTGGGCACGCACTTGCCACACATCTACGTCGTGGAACCATCGCGCGCGCTTCGCGCGCTTGCAGAGGGGACGCACAAAGATATACTAGTACTATACGTCCTCCTGGAAGGCGCGCGTCCGAACCGAACATATAGTATATCCATATTGTAGTATATTGTTTCCGGAGCGGTATGGCCAGAAAACGCCCGCCACGACGCATATACTATAAGATCTCTCGGTGCGCGCGTCGCCCCTGCGGGGGCGACACACAAATAGTATCAGCATGTTGGGGTGATGCCGATTAGAATCTCCGAAATCCCAGCTCGCAGTGAGATGTTGAGGGTTGGGCGACGGTTGCGGATAGGACGTCGGTCCGAAAACGCTACGGGCACACACACACAATAAACAACCCTTCCCTGAGCACGGAGGTCTCCATGAGGACGACGAGGAGGACGAGCCGGGCGGCTTGGATGTTGAGAAACGGAAGAGGAATCCAGGAGCACGACGGCGACGAAGACGAGAGCGAAACGGCAAGGAGGGACAGGAGCAGAAGGAGAAAAGGAGCCTCTGAAGACGAAGCGCAAAAAGGAGGAGAGAGAGGAGGGGCCACGGTGCACTTCGTCCGCGTGTGCACCTCCTGGTGATCGTTGGCCCATCCTGCAACCGTGCCTGGAATGTTCGTCAGATACCTCTTGGATGCCTGTTTGAAGTCTTTCGGGAAGCTGTTTGGGGGTTGCTTCGGGCATCTCTTGGGTCTCTTGGGGGCCTTTAGTGCCCTCGGGGGGGTTATAGGGGTCATGCCGGCGGCTTCCTGGAACAACAATGCGTTCCCCGGTAAGCTGGTTCATTCACTGGTGAACTGTTTCGCTCCCCGGTTGCACGTTCGGAGGATTCAGAAGCCAAAGGAGCTTCAAAACCTTCCTAAGACGCTCCTTGGCAGCATCTAAGGCGCTCCTTGGCAGCTTCTAATGCGCTCTTTGGCAGGAACCCTCAATAATTCCCCGGCATCTTTGGGCATCCTTGGTGGTCTCTACGAATCTCGAGGACTAGTTCAGATGCCGTCTTGGAGTCTTGGATGCTTTTTTACATAGTTTGTTTTTAGAGCGCATCTTCACTCGTCGTCGTGGTCATTCGTTGCGGTCGTCAACGCTGAGAGGAAGAAGAGCGTGGGATGAGGAGGGGGATCGATGAGGAGTAATTGGAGCGGACGACGGAAGAGATTTCTAGGCGTATCTTATGGGAATACCCGCTACGATTTATAGGCGTATCTCTTTCGTTGCATAAACCTTTCGTTTGGGTTTACGTTCCATGCACGTTTCGTTTGCGGTGTACGTACCACATGCGGATCTTTTACGCACCATGTACGTAACATACTTGCACCATACAAGCACTGCTCTTTCGTTTCATCTTCTAGACGTCGAAGTGGTGGTGGTATTAGCAGTAGTGGTAGTAGTATGAGTAGTAGAACTACGACGACGACGACTACTACTACTACTTCTACTACTACTACTACTACTACGACCACGGCCACGCTTACTACTAGTAATTCTTCTCCTACTACTACTGCTATTACTGCTGCTGCTACTACCGCTACCACTACCACTATGACTACGACTACTACTAGTAGTAGTACTGATACTACTACTACTACTTCTACTTCTACTCCTACTTCTAC
>CAUYUJ010007754.1:29333-44646 GCA_963575745.1 Prorocentrum cordatum
CCATTATCCCACGCTTCCCCCCCCCCCATTATCGGTACCCCTCTTCGTATTGCAAATGCATGTGATTCTGCCCCATCGTCCATCCTGAATCTGAATCCATACCATCCAATCCTGGCCAGTATCGACCCCCCCCGCCATCTTCTGCAACAAATGTTATGCGCGCGCACCCTTGCAAAACAACGGGACGAAGTGCACACGCGCGCGTTGTCGCGGGCTCATCCCGAAATTATTCAACAACCTTCGGTTTCGTAAAGACTTCAAAATCGAATGTCCAACACACATCTAACAACAACGAGTTGTTTCGCAACGCTGATTTTCAAACAGAACTTGCGCGCGAACTTCTGCTAACTGTTAAGTAAACCATGCGTGCTTCAACATTTTCAAAAATGCTACCAAAAGGTTTCGTGCGCGAGTGTCGGCATCGTTCGCACCCTTTTTCGTGCGTGCTGTAGCGACAATACTTTGCAAAACGTGGGACAAAATGCCCGCGCGCGCGTCGTCGCGCGCGCACGCCGCAATCCTTCAAACACCTTCGGTTTCGTAAGGATTTCAAAACCGACTGTCCAACAAACATATGAGGAACCACCCCGTTTCGCAAAATCAGTTGGCAACTCAAACAAGTGTGCGCGCTCTTGCGAAGTCAAAAAAACGTAAGTTTTCAACACGGTCATTGATATCTGGCAAACGAGAGCCACTCGCGCCGGATGTCGAAATCATTCGAACGCCCTTGCGCGTGTGCTGGGGGGTGCGATCCGCGTCAAATAATACCATGCGGGCCACTCGCGCGCGTCGGCCGCGCACGCACGTCGAGCTCTTTCCAAAACCTTCGTCACCGACGCGAGATCGCCGTCTTCGTGGTCGGCGTGATCAGCTTCGGCGCCGTCACAGGCCGCGCCGCCGCCGCCATCATCATCATCATCATCATCATCATCATCATCATCATCATCATCATCATCATCATCATCATCATCATCATCATCATCACCATCACCATCACCATCATCATCATCATCACCATCATCATCATCATCATCATCATCATCATAACCCGTATCGCTACAATCACCATCGTGTCTACCACTGCCGACATTGCCATGATACCGCGCCCGCCAAAGTCGCCGATTCGCAGTGAAATGCCCGCTGGAATATGCCCAGCGGTCAGCGCCACCGCGGCCGCGCCGGTCGCGCCAAACTAGCTGGCCGCTGCGCGCGCGAGCATGCGCGGGCTAGCGCGGTCGCAGAGATGCACCAGCCAACACCAAGCACTCATCGTAATCGCCGCCGCATGGGTTTTGCAAACCAAGTTGCGGGTGGGTGGGTGGGGTGGTTGCGTGAGCACTGGAGTTGACAACTTACTGCGAACAGGAATTCATTACACCATAATCGTGTCCCCGCGGCCATAACCCTAGCAAATTACGCTGTGCTAGCAAATTTAACAACATGTGCGTCCCCGAAACCACGATCCCTAGTAACTTACTCGTTTTTCTCGTCTTCGAGATAATAAAGTTTCGCAAATTACGTTGGCAAGTTTCGCGCTCTCGAAGCCACAATCCTTCACAACAAAAAGCTCGCGAGACGGTACAGGAGGCCTCCGAGACGGCCCAAGAGTGTTCCAAGGCGCCCGAGATGGCCCCAAAACGGCCCAAGAGGCTCCCAAGGGGCTCCCAAGAGGCCCCCAAGAGCGCTCCAAGAGCATCCCCACGAGGGGCACAAGAGGCCAACATCTGCGACTCGTCTTCGGTGTGTGATGGATTTTGGCACGCTCATATCTCCAGTGGCCCCCGTTCGGAGTTCCGACGCTGCTCCACGACGGCGCCCACGTGTCACAGCATACCAATGGAGAGAGAGAGAGAGAGAGAAAACAAAAAAAAAAGGAAGAGGGGGCTGGCGGCAGGGAGCAAAGCCCTTACGGATTGGTGTCGCTAATTGGCAACGTCGCCAATACCCGATGTGAGCGCCTACGTTCGCGGAGCCTGCTTGATTAACGCTGCGGCTGAAAAAGGAGAAAATGAAGCCTGAAATCTCAATCAAATAGGCGTCGAAACTGGCCAGGAATTCAAGCCTCAAACAAAACACATACATGAAAAAGACAACCAGCAAGTGCCCAACTTAAGGCCGCAAACGAAGGCCAGAATTCGCCCTGATGTTAATTAACTTTGCCAACAGATGAATAAGTAAGACCGGAAGGCAGCTCTGGAAGTGAACCTAGCAATTCGCCTGTCAATCCAATCTCAAATTCATCTGGAAAAATTGGGTTCCCAGGGTAGCGCCTAAAACTTAAATTGCTGTTGTCGTCGCTTTGACTACCATCGCCACCACCAACAGCAGTATCATCATATTCGTCAGCCCTGATGCTGCCGTCAGCATCATCCCTCGCCCTCCCGAGCAATGGATCTGCATGAGCATGGGTCGCGCGTTTGTCCTTCCGCCGAATTGTTCGAACAATTCCGATGAGACTCGGGCGCGTCGCGCCGCGATGCCCGCATTGCTGCACCATCGCCAGAAGCATGCGCGCATCGATCCTGTGGCACGCGCGACGCGCGCGCCACCACCGCAAAATCTACGCGCAAAACATGAAAACGTGCAACCAACCAAAGATGCACACACCAAAACCAAAAGCAAAAACACAAAAAACATGCTCAACAACATGCATCTGGAAAACCTCTTATCAAGCGGGGATCCCGCTTTCATAGCAATGCGCCGTGACGACAAGAGTAACCTGTTGTGGTGCTCGGCTGTGCGGGTCGCGGGGAAGGTCAAATCCAGACATCCACGCGCGCCAGCTGGTGCCGGTGGGACCCCTGCATGCCCGCACCAAAGGTTACCCCGGCGAAAGGTCGCTCTTACGCGCCGCCGGCCTCAGCGGGGCCCCTCGCAGCTGGGCCGGGGGGCGAGCCGGGCCCTCAGCTCGTCGTCCATCTGGGACGCCTCCTCCGCGCTGAACTCGAAGAGGCGGCCTGGGTGCCCGCGCGCCGCGTCGCCCGCCGCGCGCAGGCCGTCGAAGAGGGCGTGCGCGCAGGCCTGCAGCGCCGTAGGCCTGTGGTGGAGGAGGAGGGGAGGACGGGAAGGAGGAGGAGGAGGAGGAGGAGGAGGAGGAGGAGGAGGAGGAGGAGCAGGAGAAGGAGGAGGAGGAGGAGGAGCAGGAGAAGGAGGAGGAGGAGGAGGAGGAGGAGGAGGAGGAGGACGAGGAGGAAGAGGAGGAGGAGGACGAGGAGGAACGCGCGAAAGCCCCAGGGGATCCCTCGTCCTCCTGGCGCGAGGCTCCCAGGGTCACCCAGCTTCGGCGGTGGTGCCTCCGCGGCGTGCGGCGCGCGGCTGTCTTCGCGCCCTCTCGCCGCCGCCGTGGGCAAGGTAAGGCGCTTCCGACCCAGGCCCCGGGGACGCGCGATGATCTTCGCGCCCCTGGATGACCTACGTAGAGGTTCGAGGGTCGATGTCTATTGGCGTCTCTGGCCGCTCTTCGGCCTCTGGATGTCTCTCTCGGGGACCTCCAAGGGACCATCAGAGACCCACGTCTGGACACGTCCGTCTTGCCTCCCGGGAAAGAATTGGCAGCGCGCGCTCGGGGAGGAGAAGAGGCCGAAAGGCCTGTGGTCGGGCACATACACCAGCAGTGACGCGATGAAGTCGACAGCTTCCCGCGAGGTGTTGGGGCGAAACACCTTCCTCAAGGACTGCGGCCTGATGTTACGAAACTGGAACTCTTGGTAGTTCGGGTTCATGTCGTAGACCTGCTCGCGGGACGGCGTCCCGAGAACCTTGATGATCTCGACAAGCTGCGAGACGTTGTTCTTACCGACGAACAGTGGCTGGCCAAGCATCACCTCGGCGGCCACGCAGGCCGTCGACCAGATGTCGATCTTCGTGCCGTACTGCGTGGCGCCGAAGATCAGCTCTGGCGCGCGGTAGTAGCGGGAGCTGATGTATGCAACGCTGGACTCGCCCTTCCAGGATCAGTCAACACCGCACCGGGACATCGGATCGGACCGGAACATGCGTCGGACCGGCCTGCATCGGCACGGAGTCGAGATCGAGTCGGATCGGCCGCGCCAGGATACACAACAGGGCCACGCAACTGTCGGGCCGCATCGGACCTCCAGAAATTCGAAGTCGAATCGATAATGCTCGATGTCGAACCGAATCGAATCGAAAATCTAAGACCTAAGTCGAATCGAGTCGAATCGAAACCAACCGAGATCGATAATTCTCAAATCGGATCGAGCGGGTCGAAGTGGGCCCCGCCTTCTGCAGCCGCTTGGCGGAACCGAAATCGCACAGCTTCAACGCGTCCGTCCTCGCGTCGACGAGTATGTTCTGCGGCTTGATGTCCCGGTGGCAGACGCCCACCGCGTGGATGTACGCACAACCGCGGCACATCTGGTAGGAGTAGAGCTGCACGAGGTGGTCGGGTACGGGCTTCCTCAGCTTGGTGTACTGCCTGACGACTCTGTGCAGGGTGTCCGAGCAGTACTCCATGACCAGGTTGAGGTACGTCTCCCCGGTCTTGTCCTCCGTCGTGAAGAAGAAGCGCTTCAGCTCGACGACGTTCGGGTGCCTGAGCTCCTGGATGATCTCCAGCTCCCTGTTCTTGTAGCGCTTGTCCTGGAGCACTTTCTTGATCGCCACGTGCTCCCCGGTCTCGTTCACCTGTGGGGACCCTTTAGCAAAACGCCCTTTCATGAAAGCTGTCAGGTGCACTTCACGTGCGCACGACACCGCATTCCGAGTGGACCCCAGCGGGGTAGCCAATCGACGTTTAAAAACCAACGACTGTATTGGGCGAGACGCAGGTCGACTGGCGAAACCGACCGGGGCCTGCACCAGCACACTCGAACGCCAGTGTCGAATGAGATGGTGCTGGTTCCCTCGGTAGACCTGTCTTGGTGGGCGTCCCCTCCATGCCACGGATCTCACCCGGCCTCCTCCTCCTCCTCCTCCTCCTCCTCCTCCTCCTCCTCCTCCTCCCTCCTCCTCCTCCCTCCTCCTCCTCCTCCCCCTACTCCTCCTCCCCCTCCTCATCCTCCTCCTCCTCCTCCTCCTCCTCCTCTTCCTCCCTCCTCCCTCCTCCTCCTCCTCCTTCTCCTCCTTCTGACCAGGACTTCGAGGAGAAGCCGGCCGTGGCGACGAGGCCTCTCTCCAGGACGAGCAGCAGTACTGGCACACCTTCTCAGACCTCCGGCGCCATGTTTCTCGCAACGTGGACCCCAAGAGGTCGAGACCACTCATCTGGGATGAAGTCGGGCCTGTCCCTCTACAGGAGGGATATTCGAAAATAGTCAAAAAATAGTCTGGGGACTATATTTTGACTATTTTGGGGCATTTTTGGAGCATGTGTGGGGTATGTTTAATTCTTCGCCCCAAATCCCCCTGTAGGGGGACAGGCCCGACTTAAGTCTGGGACCGTCTGCCTATCCTGAGCCTTCGTTCGACAGCCCTGGGCACCCCGTGCGGACCTCCCAAGAACCGAGCATTACGACAAACATCCGCAGTGATCCTGTCCACGAAACGCGAAGAGGCCCAGGCCTAGACATGCGGTGCCCTGTTTTTTCAGTGCGGGGCCTCCACAATTCCCGACCCCTGTCCCCGGGGCCAGCTTTTCATCGCGAGTCGTTCGTTGACGGTCCCGACGCCTGGCGAGGACCCCTCGAGGCCGAAAGCGGCCGAAAAACCCTGGTCGTGACTGTGTCGAACGACGCCAGACTGTCTGCGAGTTCTCCCCCTCGGATCACCACGGCCCGGTAGACGACGCCGAACGAGCCGCTGCCCAGCGCCTTGTCGGCGGTGTACGTCCAGGTCCCCGCCGGCGGCGCGGCCGCATTGGTGGGCGGGCTGCTCGGGCAGAAGCTCTCGCCGTCTCGGGCGCGGCCCTTGCTGACGGGGCTGGCCTCGGGCGGGGGGGCTGCCAGCAGTGCCCTCGGCCCCAGGACCCCCTCGCGCCGTGCACAGAGCAACGACGGACTTGCTGTCGTTCCCTGCGCCTCGGCACCCAAGAGCGCTTCAGCACCGGACCTCAGGACCGTCAAAGAGAGGACTCGGCACGAAGAGCCGGCCCCGGGGGAAAGGGCCCAGACCTCTGGAGGTCCGTCGGGGATGGACAGAACCCCCTTCAGCAAAACGTGGCTTGTAGTGAAAGCGACCTGGGGCCCACACCTGGCGGGGGCAAGCCTGGAAAGTGACGGCCGCGGCGCCCTCTCGAGAACAGAAAGCGGACAATTCACTGATCCACGTGCCAGGGTGGGGGTTCTGTCCAACCCCGAGTCCGCGTCATGAAAAAGCCCGACGTCGGGGGTCCGGGGCCCCACCCCGAACCGCATTCTGCTCGAGCCGGGCACGCTCGCCGAGTTCTGGGGCCCCGGGCCCCGACAGGTCGGCGCGGCTGGACAGAAGTGGCGCAGAGGGGCGAAGTCCACGGGGCTCCAAGCCGCGGTCCCGCTCGGGGCCGCAAGTTTTTCGCAACGTCGGATCTCAAGGTAGGAGGCGGAGGAGGAGGAGGAGGAGGAGGAGGAGGAGGGCCATCAAGGTCTTCGAGCGCTTCTGGTCCGGTCAGGGGAGCCAGCACCTCCCACCGCTGCCCCATCCAGAAACCGATTGCATGTGCCTTTGGCGCGACGCTGTCGGCCCGACCCCCCCCAACGCCCTGGGAGGGCCAATCGGAGACGCACAGGGGCGCATGATGGGTGTCGATCCCCCCCGTGCCAGGAGCAGGAGCAGGAGGAGGAGGAGGAGGAGGAGGAGGAGGAGGAGGAAAAAGGAGGAGGGAGGAGGAGAAAGGAGGAGGAGGAGGAGGAGGAGGAGGAGGAGGAGGAGGAGGAGGAGGAGGAGGAGGAGGAGCAAGAGGAGGAGGACGAGCCGACCGACCCCCGTCTCCCTCTCCTCCCTTGCCCCCTCTCCTTTTCCCTTGTGCCGGCCGCCCTCGGCCAGCAGTTGCGTCTCCAAGAGGCGATCTCCACAGGTTCGCCTTCTTTTCCGCGAGGCCGCCTCCTTTTCCTCCCCCCCCTCCTGACAGGTGAATAATCCGCCCGCGAGGAGCATAACATCCCTTGCATGGTGGCTTATCTTAAATTCGACAGTTTACAACGCCCCAAAGTGGATTCGGTGTAGAGCATGGCCCCCAGGACTGATGCTCAGGGCCGTCCCCTGAGAGCTGGTGGGGGCGCCACACCCGCGACCAGCAGGAGGAGGAGGAGGAGGAGGAGGAGGAGGAGGAGGAGGAAGAGGAGGAGGAAGAGGAGGAGAGGGAGGGCCATCTTTCCCAGGCCGCCCCTCCTGGCAGGGAGCAGCTTGGGGGGGGGGGGGGGCCGGGGGACTAGCTCGGACACGGCGGGGGGGCCTCTCGAGCTGGCAGCGGCGAGGCGTCGCCGATGCATCGGCGAGGGGGCCCCGACTCAGCGAAACCGCGCGCTCCCAGGCGTGGGGTGAGCGTTCGGGCCCCCGGCGGCGATCCGTGGGCGACTGCGGGATCGATGCGTCCGCCCCCTCGGAGCCATTCCCCCCGCCCCCCCGGAACGCTCTCGGCGGGGCGCAGCCGCTGGGAAGCCGCCGAGGACCGACGGAAACGCCCGAAAGCCTTGAACCTCGATCCTGTTCCCCCCATAGCGTTGCCCCTGATCCTGTGTGCGGGAGGGGAGGATAAGAGAGCCAACTCAACCCGAGATCCGTAGGATGAATGAAGACGATAGCCGGTTCCACCTCTGAGGCGAAGACAATCTCAGTGCCAGCGCCTGAGCCGATAGGGCAGCAGACGAGGGATCGTCGTCGTCGAACAGCGGTACACCTGAGGTAAGCGTACTCGATCGGAGTATAAGAGGCAATCTGCTTTTCTAGGCTGACACAGAAAAGCTGGAGCACACAAGACAGGCGAGGATACGAAGCTCGGAAGAGCAGGCGGCAAGCATGCGCCTCGCCCTCGTCCGAGGAAGAGGGAGGAAGAGAGGAGACGACGGAGGGCACACGCACACACACGCACACACACACACACGCACACACACAAACACAAACACACACACACACAAACACACACACACACACACGCACACACACACACGCACACACACAAACACACACACACACACACACGCACACACGCACACACACACACACACACCACACACACACACACGCACACACACACAGATCCCCTTCCTCGAGCCCTTCCTTCCCCCCTGCTGCCTCCACGGTGGCGAGACCAGCGGGGCTGCCGTGGGGCGCCCGGTTCAGCGGGCTGGCCTCCGCAGAGAAGAAGCCGCCAGGCCCGCGCTGCGAGGCGTTGTAGCACTGCGGGCTGGCCTTCGCGGCGACGGCATGTGGCAACGACGACAACGGTGGCAAAGTTCGCTGCCCTGGGCTCGCCTCCGTGAAGACTCTTGCAGGAAAGGACTAACAATAGTAAGAAGAAGAGAGGAGGAACAATTATAAAGGGGAAGAAGGAAAAAGGACGCCAGATGGCTTCGTCGTCGAAGGGGGAGCGGAAATGTGAGTTGTTTCGTGGAGGTTTTCTCGCCTCGGGGTGCTTTCCAACAGTTGTGCCTCGTCGAGACTTTCCGCGGGTGCCTGGATCGTCCCGAACGGCCGCCGGAAGCCCGAGACATGACCCGAAAACCATCAGGCGTCGAGGGGCCCGCGTTGCGACGCGAGGCGGCACTTTGGGCTGGCCCCAGGTGAGCCAGCGAGCCACGACGACGGCGACGACGGCGACGACGACGACGACGACGGCAGCCGACAGCGCCAACGGCGGCGGCCCTCGCGCCGACAGCGCCAACGGCGGCGGCCCTCGCTGCAGAGGGCTCGCCTCCGTCGAGAAGTCCGAGAAGAAGCTGGAGGGCCCGCGCTGCACCGCGCCGCGGCACTGCGGGCTGGCCTCTGGCGGGCCGGCGACCGACAGCGGCGGCGACCACGACGACCACCACCACTAGCCCCACCGCCACGACGACCACAACGACGACGACGACGACGACCACTACGACGACGACCACCATCAGCACCACCACGACGACCACCACCACGACGACGACGACCACGACCACGACCACCACCACCACCACCGCCACCATCTCCACCACCTCCACCACCACCACCGCGGCCACCACCACCACCACCTCCTCCTCCACCACCACCTCCGCCACCACCACGACGAGCGTGCGGCCGAGGGCCGCCCGAGCAAATGCCTCCGAAGGCCTCCGAGGACCTCCGTCCGAGGGCCTCCGTCCGAGGGCCCTCGTCCGAGGCCTCCGAGGGCCTCCGTCCGAGGGCTTCCCGAGGAAGCCCCCCCGCAGCGGCGGCGGCAGGCCTCGGCGGACGCCCAGAAGCAGGGCGCGGCGCGGGGGCCCAGCCGCGCGGCCAAGGGGTCCGTCGGCTGCGGCGGCACCACGAACATGAGCAGCAGCACCTGCGGGAAGAGGAGGAGGAGGAGGAGGAGGAGGAGGAGGAGGAGGAGGAGGAGGAGGAGGAGGAGGAGGAGGAGGAGGAGGAGGAGGGGGAAAAGGACGGCCAACATCACTCGCGCATCCGCCAGCTTCGACCGCCTCGGCCGATACCTGGCCGTGCGCAGTACCGCTGGCGCGGGCGCGCCGTCATCCTCTGGCACGCGGAGCCAACGGCGGCGCCGCGCCCGACGGCTGCTGCCCAGCCGCGGTCGCGCCTGCACTTCGGGTGCTGGCGATGCGGCCGAGCCACCCCTAGTCCCGGAGGCTACCAAGGTACCCAGAGATCAAACGCATTGAAAAAATCAAGACGGACGTTTTTCATCAATTTCGGCCCCTGGAGGCCCTCGCCGTGCCCCGGGGGCGTCAAAAAACATCTCAAGATGAAAAACTGGTCCTGGGGAGTGGGTCGAGACTTCAGGGGACCGCATATGGAGAAAATCATGACATCGGATCTCTGGGTATGGCTCCCCACACGCAGGGTTCTTCCACCACTGCCTCGCCCACCATCTCTGACACCTCAGCCCCAACTATAGTTGGGCTGAGACGTCAGAAATCGTGGCCGCCCGTAGCCGCTATCGCGCGGCGTAGTTAACTGCGCCGCACGATGGCGGCCACCAGCGGGAGAGCGGCATCGCGGCAGCGCCCTCTGTGGGCAGCCGCTAACGAACCGCACAGCCCATCAAGTGCTCAATGCACGTTCCCTGCTTGCTGTCCATGCCGTCTGCCGCTCGTACTAGGTCGGGCATGTCCTCCTACAGGCGGATTCTCGATGAAAAATAAAGATAATCAACAAATGCTCAAAAATAATCAGAAAAGTCGTCCCCATACTATTTGTTGACTATTTTAGAACATTCCTCCTGTAGAGGGACGTGCCCGACTTAACGCTCGTACCTCCAACGCAATCCCTGCGCTTCTCTCTCCATTGCCCACGCCAACTGCTGCCATCATGGTCCGCTCACCTCCGCTTGCGGCGTCCCTCCTGGCGGCTGCGTGCGCTGGTTTACGGTCACGAGTGTGGCCCCCCGCCGCTCGGGATAGAAGCACCAGCAACTGCACGACGCCCCGGTGGCCCACGACGTTTCCCCGTTGCGTCCAAGATCTTTCTGCAGTTTGCTTGCGGCTGCTTGCTGTTACACGTTGTACGCGTTGTAGCCGTTATGCTTGAAGGTGCCATGCGTATCGGTCAAGGACTGACCAGCGTACGAGCATAGAGGAGGAGGAGGACGAAGGAGGGGGAGAGAAAAGGATGATGGTGATGGTGATGGTGATGGTGATGGTGATGGTGATGGTGATGGTGATGATGGTAATGGTGTTGGCGATGGTGATGGTGACGATGATGATGAGGAGGATGATGATGAGGATGATCCCCGCGTCTGAAGGGGTCAGGAGCTCCTAGCTCGTATTGCCCCTCGGATGATGATGATGATGATGATGATGATGATGATGATGATGATGATGATGATGATGAAGATGAAGAAGAAGAGGAGGAAGAGGAGGACTGAGATCTCCGAACGCTTCGTCTCCTGCTTCGTCTCCTCATGCTTATCCTCCTCATCCCCACATTCCTTCTCCTCATCCTCTCCGCTCCTTCGCCTGCTCCTCCTCCTCCTCCTCCTCCTCCTCCTTCTCATCTTTCGTCCTCATCCTGCTCTATGTGCCCCTTCTCGTCCGCACCCTCATCGTTATCTTCATGTTCCTGCCCCCCTTCTCCTTTACTCCATATTGGGCGCAGGCTCACACTGTGTATACATATATATATATATATATATATACAAATCCATGAATTATATATACATATTGATATACGAACACGTGTGTTTATATGTGCATCTATAGTATGTACACCCGCTCTGCCACGCAGCTGGCCGATACACAACCAGTCCGGGACCGTCCATTCTGCCAATCATGACACAGTGCAGCGACAACAGTCTTCGTATCAGCATCGGCGTTTGGCGTCGACGATGCGAAATTCGTGGCGGGAAGGAGCCTGGCGCACACATCTCGCGAGAGAAGGCGAGATGTCGCTCTCGCCTCGGCGCCGCGGACACTTACCCTGAGAGTTGCGCTCCTGGTTGGGTGCGACGCAAAACTTTTGCTCGCCAATTCGCCGGCGGCGGCATCGGGCACGAGCGGGCGAGACGCCACTTGCCTCGCGGCCAGCAGCGCATACAGATTTGGATGGAGTAACCCGCACACTCACGCCTACACGGAGGAGGAGCGGGAAGGGCGAGGCGTCGAAGGCGAAGTGTTGGTGCGCGTTGTCGGACCCCGTTGGGGGCTCTCGTTCGAACGCGGAGACCCACCCGACAACACAAAACCCATAGCTCCCCGTTTCGACCCCGAGATAAATCTGGGGACCGCGTGGTATAGCTCATGATACTTGTCACTCGAAAGGCGTTGTGGGTGAGGGCGCGCGAAGGCGGGCGAATCGACGCCTTCGCCCATGCCCCGTGCAGGTGGCGATCCCGCTCCGGTGCGGCGCTGGCTCGCTCGCGGAATCGCGGGAAAACAGCAGCGGCAGAGAGCCGCGCGAGATCGGTCGGAACGCTGCTTTTCGTCCAGCACCGCGCAGATCTTCTGTGGGAGTGGCAGTGCTGCTTCGGCGCCCACACATGCTTTGTTCCCAACCATCCTGTGGTGTTGGGTCCTCGTTTTGAAGAGACGGCGCCCCGCGTTCCTCACCTCCTCCTCCTCCCCCCCCCCTCCCTCCTTCCATCATCATCATCATCATCATCATCATCATCATCATCATCATCATCATCATCATCATCATCATCATCATCATCATCATATCATCATAATCATCATCATCACACACGATTTCGGCACACCCCTCACACGTTTCGTGGCCCCATAGGGAGCTCCACCGAAGGCCCCAGTGGCAGGGTCCGCATGCCTCCCCACCACCCATTTCGGCACACCCTCACAGCTTTGGCCCCATAGGGAGCGAAGGCCCACACGTGCTCACACGCTTCGTGGCCCCTAGGGAGCTCCACCGAAGGCCCCAGTGGCAGGGTCCGCATGCCTCCCCACCACCCATTTCGGCACACCCCTCACACGTTTCGTGGCCCCATAGGGAGCTCCACCGAAGGCCCCAGTGGCAGGGTCCGCATGCCTCCCCACCACCCATTTCGGCACACCCCTCACACGTTTCGTGGCCCCATAGGGAGCTCCACCGAAGGCCCCAGTGGCAGGGTCCGCATGCCTCCCCACCACCCATTTCGGCACACCGCTCACACGCTTCGTGGCCCCATAAGGAGCTCCACCGAAGGCCCCAGTGGCAGGGTCCGCATGCCTCCCCACCACCCATGTCGGCACACCCCTCACACGTTTCGTGGCCCCATAGGGAGCTCCACCGAAGGCCCCAGTGGCTGCGTTCGCATGCTTCCCCACCACCCATTTCGGCACACCCCTCACACGTTTCGTGGCCCCATAGGGAGCTCCACCGAAGGCCCCAGTGGCTGCGTTCGCATGCCTCCCCACCACCCATTTCGGCACACCCCTCACACGTTTCGTGGCCCCATAGGGAGCTCCACCGAAGGCCCCAGTGGCAGGGTTCGCAGGCCTCCCCACCACCCATTTCGGCACACCCCTCACACGTTTCGTGGCCCCATAGGGAGCTCCACCGAAGGCCCCAGTGGCAGGGTTCGCATGCCTCCCCACCACCATTTCGGCACACCCCTCACACGTTTCGTGGCCCCATAGGGAGCTCCACCGAAGGCCCCAGTGGCAGGGTCCGCATGCCCCCCCACCACCCATTTCGGCACACCCCTCACACGTTTCGTGGCCCCATAGGGAGCTCCACCGAAGGCCCCAGTGGCCTGGTTCGTATGCCTCCCCAACACCCATTTCGGCACATCCCTCACACGTTTCGTGGCCCCATGGGGATTTCCACTGAAGGCCCTAGTGACTGGGTTCGCATGCGCCCCCACACCCATTTCGGCACACCCCTCACACGTTTCGTGGCACCATAGGGAGCTCCACCGAAGGCCCCAGTGGCTGCGTTCGCATGCCGCACCCACACCAATTTCGGCACACTCCTCACACGTTTCGTGGAACCACAGGGAGCTCCACCGAAGGCCCCAGTGGCTGCGTTCGCATGCCGCCCCCACACCAACTTCGGTGCACCCCTCACACGTTTCGTGGCCCCATAAGGAGCTCCACCGAAGGCCCCAATGGCAACGTTCGCATGCCGCCCCCACACCCATTTCGGCACACCCCTCAAACGGTTCGTGGCCCCATAGGGAGATCCACCGAAGACGGTACTCACACCAGCATTACTCACAACTGCATATGGTTGGGTCCTTCGCCAGGCAAATTTTCGCCGCGCCCCTCGAAGCTCTGCCGCGGGAGACAAGGGCGAAATGATGCTCTCTCTCTCTCTCTCTTGCCGCAGAGCCGCGCAAGGATGTTCTGGGAGTTCCGCTCGCGCCCGCGCGCGGCCAAAGGATTCGCCCCTTGCTTCTGCACTTGCCAGGTGGTGGTCGATCCGATGGCGCCCGCCCCCTGTATCCACCCAAGTCCATACGTCCATGTTTGGAAAGCCGAGTAAGTGACCGTGGCCTCGTCGGCATCCGCGCATGCGCAAAGCTCGTTGCCAATTCCGACATAAGACCACCTTTGGTCGCCACAATAAGCATTCGTGTACAATCGGCCCTTCCGTTGGCGCCGATGATGCTGTGCGTGGTGCTGATTTATTTCAAGCTCCTTCCACCGTGCCATCCTACTATCCACTGGGTATGCATGGTCCAAAGCATGCGCCGCCAAGATGCAGAGCTTCATCTTCACGGCCTTGACCACAAGCATCATTTGAGGGAGTTTCTGTGGAACTCACGTCATCCTCACCCCCGGCGCGAAGAGCACGAGTCCAGAGCGGCCTCCGGCACCGTTTCCGGACGGATCCGGACGGATCCGCTGGATCCGGGGACGAATCCCAAACCGGCGCCCTCGCCTGAGACATCCCCGCAAAACCGGCCCCGGGGGAGGTGCCCAGAGGAGCCCAGAGCGGCCTCCGGCACCGTTTCCGGACGGATCCGGACGGATCCGCTGGATCCGGGGTCGAATCCCAAACCGGCGCCCTCGCCTGAGACATCCCCGCAAAACCGGCCCCGGGGGAGGTGCCCACAGGAGCCCAGAGCGGCCTCCGGCACCGTTTCCGGACGGATCCGGACGGATCCGCTGGATCCGGGGACGAATCCCAAACCGGCGCCCTCGCCTCAGACATCCCCGGAAAACCGGCCCCGGGGGAGGTGCCCAGAGGAGCCCAGTGCGGCCTCCGGCACCGTTTCCGGACGGATCCGGACGGATCCGCTGGATCCGGGGACGAATCCCAAACCGGCGCCCTCGCCTGAGACATCCCCGCAAAACCGGCCCCGGGGGAGGTGCCCAGAGAAGCCCAGGAAAACGGCCTCGCGCATCGTTCCGACGGCCCGGACGATCCGCGGGATCCGACAAGCCCAAACCGGCCGCCCCTCGCCTGAGAACATTCCCCGCCTAAGCCGACCCCGGGGAGGGGGCCAAGAACCCAGACGCGTGCCGGCACCGTTTCCGACCGGAGCCGACGGAAAGCCCGGATCCGGTGACGAAGCCCAAACCGGCGCCCTCGCTTGAGACATCCTCACAAAACCGGCCCCGGGGGAGGTGCCCAGAGGAGCCCAGAGCGGCCTCCGGCACCCTTTCCGGACAGATCCGGTGGATCCGGTGACGAATCCCAAACCGGCGCCCTCGCTTGAGACATCCTCACAAAACCGGCCCCGGGGGAGGTGCCCAGAGGAGCCCAGAGCGGCCTCCGGCACCGTTTCCGGACAGATCCGGACAGATCCGGTGGATCCGCGCCCCGGGGGAGGTGCCCAGAGGAGGAATGAGGAGGAGGAGGAGGAGGAGGAGGAGGA
>CAUYUJ010007755.1:0-2500 GCA_963575745.1 Prorocentrum cordatum
ACTTCCGGGGACCCCGTATGGAAAAAACACAACATCGGATCTCTGGGAGGTCGAGGTCGGTTCGGGGAGGGTACCCTAATGTTCTTCGTGCTTGTCGGATGTCCCTGTGCACCCCGGGGAGGGTTGCCCTTGGATTCTCGGTGCGCTTTGGGCGGCGGAGGAGCTCGTGATCTTGAGGGATGTTCTTCTGGCCCAGGTCCGACTGTACAGTCTGCTGCTCTGCGGTTGATCGGGAGCTTAAAATGCTAGGCAGCGGGCGAGGGGGGAAGTGAGAAGGAGAAGGCCTTGTCGGAAGGCGACGGGACTTCTCAGAAGCGCTCCGTTTCTCTGAGAAGTGTTCTGTGTCTTCGGGGGAAGTTTGGGAAACTTCTCAGGAGGCCGGGGGACTTCCAAGCCTTCGGAGCAGGCCCGCCACTTCTCACTTCCCCTCTCGGGTTCGCCGCCTACATGCGGTCAGGAACTTTGGATTAGCTTGTCGCTAGGCCAGTTCTGGCCAACCATGCCTCGGCGCGAAGCGCTGTCCACGTCGCGGTCCCCAGGCATCAACGTCCCGTGCTTTTGCCGAGCTCCCGCCCCGCAGAGGGGAGCGACGCGCCGGGTTGCAGGGCACAGCGTGTCGCCGGGGCCGGCGTGGCGACATTCTGTTCAGAAGTTCCCGATTGTGTTTTGCCCCCTTGTGGTGTAGGCCTCCCCCCCTCCCACCCCCCGCACTGTCTGGTCCTCGGCCCATCCCGCCACCGCGCCTGGGCCGTGGACGGCAGGCCTCGTAGACGCCTCTTGGGGTCTCTTGGGAGGCTTCGTGGGGCTATCTGGGGCCGTGTTGTAGCCTTGCTGAGCTGGTCTGGGGCAGTCTTGGGCCATTGCGGCAGTCGTGGAGGGCACCTTGGCCGGCTTCGAGCCTCGGCCTCTTGGGGGCCTTATTGGGGGCCCGCTAGCGGTCTCGAGGACCGTCTTGGGGGAGAGGGCTCCAAGTGTTAGTTCATGTTGCCATATTTGGGCCTCTTCAGCCTTCTTGCGAGCTTCGTGCTGTCTCGGGGCGGCCATACTAGGAGCATCTCGGGTCGTCGTGGACGCTCTTAAGACCGAAATGACGAGCATGCTAAAATCACATACGGCGGCGGCACTGGATAAAGAACGTCTTCCTGGGGCCCAGACCCTGGTGCATTCCGTATTGCTCCAAGGCGAGGTGGGTGGCCCACGTTTGGCCGCCCATCGATCGCGAGACCTTGGGTTCCTTATCGAAGGCATCCGTACCTAAAACCTCCGCCGCAAGTGCGGGTCTGGAGCAGCGCTCCCGAGGCCTCCAAAGAACAGTCACGCACGCCGCGTCGAGGGCGCTTGGAAGCGCCCAAGCGCACCCAGAGGAGCTCCGGACCCTCGGCCCCGTAAAAAACGCAGTCGCAGAACGCAGCACGGAGAATGCGAAGGGACCTGAAGACATGCCATTCAGCGCCTGCCGCACGCACGTGACGCACAGGCGGGTGTCTGGGGAGCTTGGTCGGGTTAGGCCCTGTGCGCTAGTTCTTGCATCAATCAGGAGGCACGCCGCGCAGGCAGCGAAGCGGCCAGGAGACACAGAGAGAGCTCTCTATATATATTATAATATATATATATATATATATATATATATATATAGTTCCAGAACGGCCGTAGATTCACACCAAAACATGGAGAGATGGATTCACAAAGAGGGGGGGGAGAGAACAAGAGAGAGAGAGAGAGCCAGAGACAGAGACATAGAGCACGAGAGAGAGGGAGAGAGAGAGGGAGAGACAGCGCAGCGGCGCGTGTGTGCGCCGGGCTCCCGCCCACCCGGCGGCAGCGCGTGCCCGTTGCCCCCTTCTGGGTCGGGAGCGAGCACGCCGCGCAAGCCGAGAGAGCCCGAGGCGCCCACGGGCGTGCGCGCAGGGCGCACGGCCGACCAGGGAAAGGCCGCCGGCAGGCGGCCGCAGCCCGCGGCGCGGCCGCGCTGCGAGCCGCGGGCAGCGAGAAGCCTCCTCCTCCTCCTCCTCCTCCTCCTCCTCCTCCTCCTCCTCCTCCTCCTCCTCCTCCTCCTCCTCCCGCCACCGCCTGCACAGTCAGAACTGGTGGGCCTGCTTTCAACCACCACCACCACACGTTGGAGGGGGGAAGGAGGTGGAGGACGAGGAGGAGGAGGACGACGAATAGGAGGAGGAGGAGGAGAAGGAGGAGGAGGGCCCCCTCCCCCTCCAACTTATGGTGGCGGTGGTGGAACAGGCCTATCAAAAGCTCATGGTACGGACGCACGGATGTCCTTAGGGTATCCTTGCGTCCTTGCCTCTGCGGCCCGTCCTTCGCGGCTTTCGCTGGCCAGCCTTTCCCTTGGAAAAGCCAGCACCGCCTGCACAGTCAAAACTCCTGGTAAGGACGCACAAATGCCTTTAATCGATGAAGAAAAAGCGCCATAAACATAAATCGTTGGCGCTCCGCGCGGATTTCTTGGATCCGCGCTGGGGCCCCCTGGCGGCGCCTCCGGCGC
>CAUYUJ010007755.1:7500-17500 GCA_963575745.1 Prorocentrum cordatum
GGTGCGGTGGGCGCATGCGAACGCAGCCACTGGGGCCGTCGGTGGAGCTCCCTATGGGGCCGCGAACGGTGATGGGTGTGCCGAAATGGGTGCGATGGGCGCATGTGAACGCAGCCACTGGCGCCGTCGGTGGAGCTCCCTATGGGGCCACGAAACACGTGATGGGTGTGCCGGAATGTGCGTGGGTGACGCATGCGGGCGGTGGCACTGGGGCCTTCGTTGGAGCTTCTTATGGGACCACGAAACGTGGGAGGGGTGTGACAACATGGGTGTGGGTGGGGGTCTGGGTCTGGGTCCCTGGCCTGTGGCCTCGGCGCCTCCGGCGCCGCCCGCCGGCCTGGCTCTCAGACCGCCGGGCTCCGCGAAAAGCCGCGAGAGAAGCCGCGCGAGACGGCCGCGTTCGCCTCCTCCTCGAGGCTGGGCGGCTGGAGGCCCGTGCCCGTGCCGCCCGGGCCGGGAGCAAAAAGTCTGCCCGCGGCGCGGAGCTGGCCCTCGGCCACAACCCCAGACCCCCTCGAGGTATGAAAAAATCACGACGGGAGGTTTTTCATTCCCAACCATCCTGTGGTGTTGGGTCTTCGTTTTGAAGAGACGGTGGCCCGCGTCCCTCCTCTCCTCCTCCTCCCCCTCCTTCCTCCTCCTTCCCCCTCCTCTCTCCTCTCGTCACCCTCAATTTGGCGCACCCCTCACACGGTTCGTGCCCCCATACGAAGCCCCCCCAAGGTCCCAGTGGTGCAGTTCGCATGGCGGTGCCGCCCCATTCTGGCGCACCCCTCACACGGTTCGTGGCCCCATAGGGAGCTCCATCTAAGGTCCCAGTGGTGCAGTTCGCATGCCCCATTTTTGCGCACCCTTCACACGGTTCGTGGCCCCATAGGGAGCTCCATCTAAGGTCCCAGTGGTGCAGTTCGCATGGCGGCGCCGCCCCATTTTGGCACACCCCTCACACGGTTCGTGGCCCCATAGGGAGCTCCATCTGAGGTCCCTGTGGTGCAGTTCGCATGGCGGCGCCGCCCCATTTTGGCGCACCCCTCACACGGTTCGTGGCCCCATAGGGAGCTCCACTTACGGTCCCAGTGGTGCAGTTCGCATGGGGGCGCCCCCCATTTTGGCGCACCCCGCACACGGTTCGTGGCACAATAGGGAGTTCCATCTGAGGTCCCTGTGGTGCAGTTCGCATGGCGGCGCCGCCCCATTTTGGCACACCCCTCACACGTTTCGTGGCCCCATAGGGAACTCCATCTAAGGTCCCAGTGGCGCAGTTCGCATGGCGGCGCCGCCCCATTTCGGCACTCCTCTCACACGCTTCGGGGCCCCAGAGAGAGGTCCACCTAAGGGCCCCATGGCGCAGTTCGCATGGCGGCGCCGCCCCATTTTGGCGCACCCCTCCCGCGTTTCGTGGGCACATATAGAGAGCTCCACCTACGGTCCCAGTGGCAAGCTGCGCATGGCGGCGCCGCCTCAGTTTGGCACTCCTCTCACACGTTGCGTGGCCCCATACGGAGCTCCACCTAAGGGCCCCATGGCGCAGTTCGCATGGCGGCGCCGCCCTATTTCGGCACCCCCCTCACTTGCTCGTGGCCCCATAGGGAGCTCCACCGAAGGCGCCAGTGCCACCGCCCGCATGCGCCACCCACACCCATGTTGTCACACCCCTCCCACGTTTCGTGGTCCCATAAGAAGCTCCAACGAAGGCCCCAGTGCCACTGCCCGCATGCGTCACCCACGCCCATTTCGGCACACCCATCACGTGTTTCGTGGCCCCATAGGGAGCTCCACCGACGGCGCCAGTGGCTGCGTTCACATGCGCCCATCGCACCCATTTCGGCACACCCATCACCGTTCGCGGCCCCATAGGGAGCTCCACCGACGGCCCCAGTGGCTGCGTTCGCATGCGCCCACCGCACCTATTTCGGCACACCTCTCACGCGCTTCGTGGCCTCATAAGGAATTCTACCGACGGCCCCAAGGGCTGGTTTCGCATGCTCCCACCGGACAACTTTTGGCACACCCCTCACCCGCTTCGTGGCCCTAGAAGGGAGCTCCTCCGAATGCGGAGCACACAACAACAGCATTCACAATTGCATATGGTTGGGTCCTTCGCCAGGCTAATTATTTTTGGCCTCTGGGGGCCCTTACTGGCCCTCGGGACCGTCAAAAAACGACTCGGGACGAAGAACCGGTCCCGGGGAAAGGGTCCAGACCGCTGGGGGTCAACGTCATGAAAAATTCATGACGTCGGGAGTCTGGGTGTGACGAACGGACAACACGCACGCATACCCATAGGGGGGTCGTTGGGAGGAGGACTGGCTATGGGTATGGGTGCGGCGGGTTGTCGGACCCTGGGGAACGATCCCGTTCGAGCGGGGACCCCCCATGCGACAACACGCACCCATAGCCCTCTCCGATCCCCCTATGGGTATGGGTGTGTGTTGCTGGTTCGTCAAACTGGGGGAGCTGTGGTCCTTACCCCCCTGGGGGACCCATCGATTTCGACATCCCTCTCGAGAGATCGTCGATGCGATTGGTTCCCCCAGGGGGGTAAGGACCAAAGCTCCCCCAGTTATGGCTGGTCGGCTTGGGGCTGCCCGCGGCGCGGAGCAGGCTTTAAGTCGGGCTTGTCCCCCTACAGGGGGGATTGTCAACGACAAACTCATAATGCCCCAGAAATAAGCAAAAAATAGTCAAAAAATAGTCTGGGAACTATGTTTTGACTATTTGTTTGCCTTTGGGGGGTATTTTTAAAGGTATGTTTTATTTTTCGTCGACAATCCCCCTGTAGGGGGACACGCCCGACGTAAAGCTGGCCCTTGGGGCTACGATCTTCCAACCCAGACATGCTAGCGTCGTTCGAAAATCCGGACGGCCAGTTTGTTACTATGTTCAACCCCTTGGGGGCCCTCGCCGGGCCCCAGGAGCGTCAGAAAACGACTCAGGATGGAAAACCGGCCCCGGGGAAAGGGTCTGGACTTCCAGGGACGCCGTCCTGAAAAAAACAGGGCGTCGCATGTCTTGGAACCTAGCCTTGACCACCAGAAAGAATTTCGAACACCAAGAAAGTACCGCAGCTGGAGGGTTTTCCCGTGGCAGGCCCCGGCAGGCGATACCTGTTCGACGCTGCTTCGATCCTTCCCTGGGTGCTCGGAAGGAGCAACATGGCCCTGGGCTGGGATCCGAGCGTTACGTGGGGGGACCGCGCGGAGAAGGAGCGCGGCGCCGGAGGCCTTTGGGACGGAGGCGAGGCTGGGGACTCTGCTGTGACGACCGCCACCCCTGCCCTCCTCATCACTAGGAAGCCAGATGCGAACCCTACCCCTACCCCCCACGATTTCTGAGGGGGAGGGTGGGGTTCACTTCGTTCGGGAACTCTCGCTCAGAAATCGTAGGGGGTAGGGGTAGGGTTCGCATCCGGCCCCCTAATCACTTCCACTTCGCCTCGCCCAGCTCCTACCGCTCCTGACTTCCCCGCCCCCTGCTCCGCCTGACTTCCCCGCCCCCTGCTCCGCCCACCACCTCCGTGTGGGGATGGCGAAGCGGACGCAAGGGAGGAGGCACAGCCGAGTGCACGTGGGGTGGCGGGTAGCCTGCACCTTCGAAGCCGACGGAAGGTCAAGCGTCGAGGACAAAATCGGTGGGTGACCGTAACAGGGCCAGGATTGCACAGAAAGAGACGCAGATATCAATGCGATGTACGGCAATTCGATGCTCGAGCAAGCAAGTGCCGTTCAACCGATGGACCAGTGGGTGCCGTTTCAAGCCACACTAACAGACATCCACCGATTCGTCAGAGGTCTGCTTGCCGGAAGATCTGCGATGCCATGGCGCGAACCGTGCAGGGTTAGAGTGTTTCCAGATCGGCGATGCGAATACCGGTCAGACCAGCCGAAGAGAATTTGCCTGTCCAGAGGGTTGCCGCTTCCTAGTTACATGCCACAGTTGAGCGAGACCTGAGGCACGAGTATAGGAACGTGTTTCTTTCTTTCTTGGGGCATAATGGGCATTATAGCCCCCGACCGCCCCTCCCCCCCCCATAACGTCAAGCCCCTCCCCCCCCCAGTGCGATCCGGGCACTGCCGCCGTGCGCATCGGGTACACGGCGGGGGGGAGGCGTTCCATTATACTCCCCCCCCCCCGGCCCCCTCCCCCCCCCTATGATGCCCATGATCGCCGAAAGTAAAGCAACGCGCTCTAGAGTTCCCAAAGATGCCCCCGAGGGTTACCTTACGAGTGCTTCAATTATTGTGGGAAGTGCTCCTCCACTCTGTGCTGAACCGGAGTGTGGAACTGCGGTGTACTTCACAGTGCTGTGACCCCAGACTAAGCAGCAAGTGCCTCGAGATGTAAGCCTCGCATAGAGGGTGTCTGGCGCGCACAGCACAGGTGTGCCTCATCGTCTCTGCCAGAACGCGTGCAACTCCAAAGCACGGTGGATGGCGGCGGGAGCACCAGTGTTCGGCGCATCGCGTAGGGCGGGTGGTGGCGAGCGACATGCTGCAGACATGCACAGCGGATGGGCGCGACCATGGTTTTCACACATGCTCGGTCGTTGCACCTGCCACGCTGAGCCCCAGCCACGCACAGCGCGGCGCGAGGGCGCGAAGATCGCCGCGCATCGCGGGGCGCGATGCGCGAAGCTCAGCGACTTCGAGAACATCCCAAGACACAAGCATGAGGTGTGGCCCCCTGCCCTCGATCCCGCTCCCCCCTTCTCCTCTTCCGCCTCCCCTCCTCATCCTCCTCCTTACTCTCCGCATCATCATCATCATCATCATCATCATCATCATCATCATCAACAGCATCAGCATCAGCATCAGCATCAGCCTCATCCTCATTATCATTATCATTATCATTATCATTATCAGCAGCAGCATCATCGTCGTCGTTATCATCATCACCATCAGTATTATCATCAGCAGAATCATCACCGCCATTCACGTCATCATCCTAATCACTAAACTTATCAGAACAATCATCGCAACCATCATCAACATCATCATCATCAGCATCATCACCATCATCACCACCATCATCGCCATCGCCATCACCGCCATTATCATCACCATCACCATCATCAGCATCAGCAGCATCAGCAGCATCATCATCACCAAAATCATCATCACCCTCATCATGAACATCATCACCAGCATCAGCATCCACATAATCATGATTGCGGTCGTCATCATTATCGTCATCACCACCACAACCATTATCATCTTTACCATCATCATCATCATCATCATCCTCATCATCATCATCGTCATCATCATCATGATCAGCATCACCATCAGCATCACCACCCTCATCGCCATCGCCATCACCATCACCATCACCATCATCTCTTCGACTGCGCTTTTCCTCCGCATCATCATCATCATCATCATCATCATCATCATCGTCATTATCAGCATCATCATCATCATCATCATCATCAGCATCATCATCATCGTCATCATCATCATCAGCAGCAGCAGCATCAGCATCATCAGCATCATCCTGCTCTGCCGCCTCCTCCTTCCCTCGTTCGCTGTCGCCCTCTCCCCCTGAGGAGCCCTTGTTGGCGGAGACGCCCAGCAAGGCGGCGCCACACAGGCTGGCGCCGGCCAAGGACGGCCAACCGCCTCCCCCTCGCGAGATCAGAGGGCAGAGGGGAGGAGGTACAAGCTCAACGCACTCGCGCCATATCTGACATCCTACCCCTCCCACTCATCCCTTCGCATTTCGCTGGTTTGTCACTATCCGCCGACGCGTGTCATAGCGAACCTGGAACTCCAAAGCGGACCCCTATCGTGCTATGCGCGATCGGAGAAAAAAGGGAGCTGCGCACATTGAGAGAGGAGGTGGCGCATGAGCAGAAAATGAGCAGGAAGAAAAGGAGGAGGAAAGGAAGGAGGAGGACGAGGACGAACATCAGCAGCAGCAGCAGGAGCTTGAGTGGAAGGAGCGGGAGGAGGACCAGGGGAAGGCGGAGGAGGAGAGGAGATGAGGGGGGCGACAACGATACAAAAGCACCCAGATCCAAGAAGGTAGCCCGTGCTGGGACGAGAGCGCCAATCTGAACGACGGGAGTAAAGTGCCGATCCGAAACGAGGCCGACGTTGCAGCGGAAGCACCATTGTGAAACAGCTGCAGCGGGAGTACCGTCTTGAATCACCGACATCAGCCGGATTTAAAAAACAAGTAAGAGAAATCGAAAGCTGAAATCTTGTGTGAGAAAAACAGTACGCGGAGAGGGCCGAATATCTTCCAGACTGGGGTTAGGGGAAAGAGGCGGGTAGCATTCAGAATGTGCAAGTATCGAGGCGAGAAGGCAGAAGGAGGAGCCATGACCTCCTCGCGTCGTGTGTAAACAGAAAGAAGAAGCGTCACCTCTCGTTCGGCGAGGGCCTCGCTGGAGAGCGGCCGAGGCTGAAGAGCAGACGGGCACCTTGAGAACCTGCGGCTGGCGGCGGGGCAAGCTCGACCGAGAGAAGTGTTGAGGCGTTTCCCCCTCCTCCTCCCCCGGTTGCCAAAGCCCGCGTCGTCAGCCGCTCCGACGAGCTCGTCAAAGCGGCGCTCGCGAAGGCGGGCAAGGGTAATGGGTCCACGGCAGCGTGGCAGGCTGCAGCCCTCCGCCCGAAGCGTGGCGCAGCCGGCACCTGCGAGCACAGCGCCATGCACAAGTCTTTCGCACGATTCAACGAATGGGCATCAATGTCTACATGCGCAATATGCAGGCGATCGCAAACATGGATCAAGGGGGCGTGGATTAGCGACGGGTCCCGCTTCCGTAGGGAATCGCGGATTTCCGCCGCCGAGCGAGGCGGCACCGGCCGCGTTTTGGAGAGGGCACTTCCCCCGATCCAGGTTTGCGCGCCCCCGAAATATTGCCAGATAAGGGGCCCAAGGTGGTGGAGCATGTCAAGAAGCAGTGGCAACCTCACGTCGCTGTCGGCCCTGCATCCGTCAGATCCCGCAGTACCTCGCACAGTTTAGGCTTAAGGCGGGCCTGTCTGGGGACGATGTTTCTACTATGTTTGACCATGTTCGAGTATTTGTTTTACTATTTTTATTTTTCGTCCGAAATCCGCCTGTTGGGGGACATGGCTGACCTAAGTTTAGGCTTGAGTTGCTTCAGCTGCCAACGACGTCCCCCAAGCGCCTTCATTTTTGTTCGGGTATAGCCAGGACCCCAGGTAAGGCGACCCGGTTAATAGCAGGGCCCCGGAGCCCCTAAATTGGCCAGAGTCACTAAACCAGGGGTGCCGTAGCTGGTGTTTTTTCGGGTGGCGGCAGTTCCGGTTAGTGGAACGGGCGGGGGGTCGTCCCCTAGTGCGCATCACTAAACCAGGTCCCACTAAACCCAGTCCTACCAACGCCCGACTTCCTTCCCTCCTCATACTTCCCTTCCGCACATAACACACACACACACACACACATATGTACACACACACACACACGCACACACACACACACACACACACACACGCACACGTATCTCTCTGTTCCCCCCTGGAGGAAGTGGAAGGCTTGCCTCTCCTCGGGCCTCCCGCTGAGGAGCCAGCGGCGCCAGGGCTCCAGGAGACGCCGAGCAAGGCGGCAGTGGCGGGATCCGCCACCGTGCACCCAGAAGCGGGGAGCATGGAAACAAAACGAAGGCACTTTGAAGCAAAGGGCTTCGAGGATCGAGGTGGTAGGATTCAAGGTTTGGGATGGTTTGTCTTGCTTCTTGTGGCCTGCACGGTTTTCCCGCCTCCGCGGTCGCGTTCCTCTCGACCTGCAGGTCGAAAGGCACCCGGTGAGAGCTCCAGGAGGTTTCTCGTCGCCACGGCTGCACGGCCAAGAATTGTGGCACAGCGTGTCGCGGCGTTGGCTCTGGCCCACCACGCCTCAGCGCGATACGCTATCCACTTCCCAGTCCCCAGGCGTCACCGCCCCGAGCCTTTCCCAGCGAATCGTCCCCTGGAGCTGGGCGACACGCCATCCGCTCGCGACACATAGCGTGTCGCCGGGGCGGCCGCCACCGCGACACGCCAAGCAAACATTGTCTAGCCGTGTTCCCTTCGACCGGCGGGCCGAAAGGCGCCCCGGGAGAGGTCCAGGGATCGTTGTGTCACGGCTGTTGCGAAGAGAGCTCATTTTTTCAATACGCGGTCCCCAGAAGTCACGACCCTTCCCCGTGAACCCGGTTTTCATCCGAAGTCATTGTTTGACGGTCCCAGAATTGACAAGGGCCCCCAGAGGCCGAGAATTACGACAAAATCCCGTTATGATTGTACAACGACGCGAATTGACACATGGCGGTAAACGGTCAACCTGGTCACCAGCAGGGACCTCGTAGAGCTATCCGGCATGTTGTCGACACCAGGAATAGCTCAGGATGCCAGAGACAAGTTTCTTAAATTAATCTGGAAATCCAAGAGAAGAATTTGTTTCGGTTTGAACATGAAGTCGGTACCCGCCAATGTCTTGATAGAAATGATCCATCTAGAACCACGAGGTTCAGACCGACAAAAGCTTCGGAGATTCGTGCATGGGATGAAATTGTTGACGCTTAGCGAATCCCCACCAGCCCATCCAGAAACGATGCCCAGAGGAATTACCTGGATCAGGGAAGTGGGCAGCACACAGAGGAAACCATTATGAGACATCTTGGGATAGCTCTGACGCCTCTCGGCCCCCCCCCCTCCTGGTCCATGGGGAGGGGGCAGGGGGAGGGGTAAACCCCTCCCCGAAGGGGAAGAAGGAGGTGTGGAAGAGGAAACGCTCTAAACCACCGACGCCCAGAGGGCTGGTGGGATTCTGGAGTCTCAAAAGGAGCTTCAATGTTTTGGAACGAAGCGAACACGTCTGGGGAGAAAACAAGACCTGGATGTCTCTCGCCCTTTCTGGGGGTTCCCAGGGCCCTTGCTCGCACGCGCGGCGTGGCTCGCTGCGGCCGACTCGGCGCAGACACCGTGCGCGGCGCCCTTCGATGATGTCAAAAGCACTGGGGGCCTTTTTAAACGTTTTCAAGATGGGCGTTTTTCCTTGTTGGGGATTCATGGTTTTTCCGTTTGGGAGTCGCGCTGTTCTCGGTTCGGTCCTGGTTTGTATTGCCGATGCTCTTCTGTGTTTGGCAGCCCCAGAGACGGGAGCCCCACTCAGGCTGCCGTTTTCTGTCCGCTCGGGTTTGCCGGAAACCGAAAAGTTGGAAGCGCGAGCAGACACAAGTCATACAGTCGAGCAGCTGCTTGCGAGGCCTCCTCCTGAAAAGCTGGGCCCGCGTTTCCTCGCCGGCTTGCCAGGAAGCGGGCCCGGCCTTTGGAGCGCGGCGGTCGCCCCCCGGCGTGAAAACGGCAGAGGTTGGCCCGGGCGTGATCTAAGAATTTTCCTGGGTGTCGGCCCCGGCTTCTCAAGTGATCAGTTTCTTGAGCATATCGGGGGCGGAAAAGAGAGGGGTGATGACTAGGGGGGGGTGGATATCATGGCGGGGGCCATGATATTCCCCAGATTTCATGGCGCCTCTTCTTATTTCATTACGTCCCGGGCCCCCCCGCTGGGCCGCGCACATGCCGCCGGTCATGATTTGCACCCCCCCTCTTGGACACCCCCCTCTTTGCCGCCCCCGAGCGTAGTTCTGGCGGCATTTTTCATGCGATCACCGAGCGCGTTCCACCACTCGCAAAGTGCCCACTCGCAAACGTCCGAAACACACACACACACATGTCTGCTTTGATATAAAGTATCGCAGATCCCCCGCGGGGGTCCAGGCCATTTGCGAGTAGTTACTTTGCGAGTAGTGAGACGCGCTCGGCTACGTGAGGCGTTCCAGAAAGGGAAAGCCTTCGAGGATCGAGGGAGTTGTCATCTCTTCCGCGGCGGAAGGTCGGTGGACGAAAAAAACGAGGCCGCCTCCGCCAGCGGAAGCCGGCGGAAGGCGGCCGAAGTATGATAAGCGCCTCCCTCCAAGAGTTGAAAACGTTTTGGGGTTCAGGGTTTCCGAAGTCCGCCCTGTCTGCCCGCAGCACTTCCAGCATCAGCA
>CAUYUJ010007755.1:20000-21931 GCA_963575745.1 Prorocentrum cordatum
GTGTTTGTGTCTGTGTCTGTGTCTGTGTCTGGGTCTGGGTCTGTGTCTGTGTCTGTGGGTGTGTGGGTGTGTGGGTGTGTGTGGGTGTCAAGTTAGCCAGCTCGAGCGAGCCAGAGAGCTCCACAACATAAGAAGCAAGTGCGTTGCGTCCGACGCCTGTCGCTCATCTTATATCGTGGTGGTTAGACGTTCAGCGCGCGACATGAGCTGCGTCCTACTCCTGCCGCGTATTGAGCAACGTCGACGAGAAACAAGACCGCGCGCGATGTACGCCGCGCCCCGCTCCGGCCTCTCATGTTGCATCGTCGGCGACAACATGTCCAGCGCGCGCGCGCCGCGTCTCATTCCAGCCACGCGTGTTGTACCGCCAATCGTTTCGCTCCTGCCGCGCATGGAGGAGGGGAAGGAGGAGGAGGAGGAGGAGGAGGAGGAGGGGAGGGAGAGAGGGAGGGAGGGAGAAACTGAGGAGGAAGAAAAGAATGCCTTTTGGGAATTCACGGGGCGTCCCATTCCCGCTGCGCGATTCGCAGCGCCAGCTATGAGAAAGTACATGTTGGCAAGAAAAACGTGGACGTCGCGGTGTTTTTTGACAGGTAGGACGGGGGGTCCCGCGTAGGGTTTGCCAGGCGTCCGTGCGCGATGTGCGCCGCGTCGCATTCCGGCTACACTGTTCGCCGAGCCGACGACAAGAAAGTCCATGTTGATCAGAAAAACGTTCATTCTGTATTGTTTGCTGATGGGTAGGACGCGACAATCCGCTCAGGGTTACCCAAGCGATGGTGATTCCGCCCCATGCTTGCTACATGTTTCGCTCCTTGGGCTTGTGTTGACTTTCGACCGGACGGCGGGATTGCTATCGGCCGGCTCGGTGGGGATGTGGGGGTGCTTAATGATGGGAAGTAAGAATGTGTGGGTGTGTGTGTGTGTGTGAATTTGTGTGCGTGCGCGCGCCCAGGGGCGGCCCGCTGAGCCGCGGAGGGACCCGGGGCCACCCGGCCTGCTGGGCAGCGCGCTCGCCTCCGTGCGGAAGCAGGCCTGGCAAGCGCGGGGAGGAGGGAGGAAGAGGAGGAGGAGGGAGGAGGAGGAGGAGGAGCAGGAGGAAGAGGAGGAGGAGGACGAGGAGGAGGAGGAGGAGGAGGAAGAGGAGGAAAACGAAGAAGAAGAGGCGGAGGAGGAGAAGGAGGAGGAAGGACGAGGAGGAGGGGGTCCGGACGAACGGGGGAGACAGCAACGGGTAGGAATAACCGAATCAGCTCACGAAGCTGATCTTCCTTGCGCCAGAGGCTCCCGTGTCCCGGGCCAGAGGCGCTCCCTGGCGGTGGGGCCGCAGGCAGCTGCACGCAGCAAATGTTGCAGCCTCCTTGCTCCCAACCCCCGCTTCCCAGATTGCAGCCTGGAACAATATCAACAGCAGCATCAATAATGATAACAACAACGGCAACAGCAATTACTATTGCAACTACTACTACTACTACTACTACTACTACTACTACTACTACTACTACTACTACTACTACTACAACTACTACTACTACTACTACGACTATACGACTAACTACTCTACTACTACTACTACTACTAACTACTACTACTACTAATACTACTACTAACTACTACTACTACTACTACTACTACTACTCCTACTACTACTACTACTACTACTACTGCTACTACTACTACTACTACTAATACTACTACTACTACTACTACTACTACTACTACTACTACTACTACTACTACTACTACTACTACTACTACTACTACTACTACTACTACTACTAATACACTACTACTACTACTACTACTACTACTACTACTACTACTACTACTACTACTACTACTACGACGACGACGACGACGACGACGTCGACGACGACGACGACGATGACAACGACGACTACTTACTACTATTACTATTGCTACTACTACTA
>CAUYUJ010007755.1:27031-37031 GCA_963575745.1 Prorocentrum cordatum
TGATGATGGTGATGGTGATGGTGATGGTGATGATGATGATGGCAGGAGGGAGGGGGCAGCGGGAGGAGGAGGAGGAGAGGAGAGGAGACGCGGGGAGCTGTCTCTTCAAAACGAGGACCCAACACCACAGGATGGTTGGGAAAAAGGAGGGAGGAGGCAGGAGAGGGGAGGGAGAAGGGAGGAGGGAGAGGAGGGAGAGGGGATTGGGCAGAGAGCCGTAAGGATGAGGGAAGAAAGGAGGGAGAGAGAAGGGAGGAGAGGAGGGAGGAGGGAGAGGTAGGAGGAGCAGGAAGGAAGTCCTAGGCGAAAGCGCCATTCCTGAAGGAAGTCTCGAGCGGGAGCCCACGACGGGAGGGCGATCCCCTGACGGGCGAATCAGGCGGGTGGGACATTCAAGCGGGATGCTCGAGTATGGCGACAGCGCGATTATTAAGTCAATTGTAACGGCGTCCTTGGCGCAGCGTGTTTCCTGAGGGTCGAAAGCGCGATTTCTGAACAAATTGCATGGAAGTCACAGGCGAGAGCGCAATTCCTGAATAACATGTGAAGGGCTCTCTGGCGGGAGCGGGGGTCTTGATTAAATTGCGAGGGAGTCTTGATTCAATTGCGAGGAAGTCTCAAGCGGGAGCGCCTTTCCTGAGTAAATTGTGCGGAAGTCTCAGATGGGAGCGGCGGTCCTGACCAAATTGCGAGGAACTCGCAGGCGGGAGCACCGATCTGAGTAAATTGTGAGGAAGTCTCAGGAGCGGGGTTTCTGAGTAAATTTGAAGGAAGTCTCAGGCGGGAGCCGTTGTTGGTGCAATCCGGGGGGCCAGGGGCACAGTTTGAGCACCATTTCCTTTGTCAAAAAACAGCGTCGAAGGGAACACTTTGATTGAGAAAAAACAGCATGCACCGGTGAGGGGGGATCAACAGTAATATTCTCAGAAGTGCGAATTCAACGACAACAACAACAGCAGCAACAGCAACAGAAAAACGGGGTTCGCTATTTTCACCATCTAGGGGCCCTCGCCAGGCCCCAGGATATTAAAGAACTACTCGCGAGAAAACACCGGCCCGGTCAAGGGGTCGAGATGTCCAGGCACCGCGCATCGAATAAAAATAGGGAGTCGCATGTCTGGGTTCTCGTCTGCCCCAGGAGGGGGGGGGGCTTGGAGGGCGCAGATGTCATGGCCATGGTCCGGGAATCTGCCCTCCCAGACCCCCGACGTCGTGAATTGTTGGTGACGTGGACCCCCAGCCTTCTGGCCCCACTCCCTGGGACTGGTGGGTTTCCTTCCTGAGTCGTTTTTTACAGTCGCGAGGGCCGGTGAGGGCCCCCGTGGAGGCCGGAAATACAGCGGAAACCCATGCCAAGAAACACCCTGTTTGCCTCGAAGGTGCTTTGGGTTTCTTGGGTTTCGATGGTTTTGCGATGGTTTTGCGATGGCAAGCGTGACGTTCCCACACCAAGAACTCCACGGATGTCCTGGGGTCTCAGTGTCGGGTAAGGTTTCCTGTAGTCGAGCTCTTTCTTACTGCAGCGAAAAATCGCCTCGTCATGGTTTTTGCATGGCCCGAGGGGGCCTGGGATCGCCCCATCGTCGGCCAAGCGCAGAGGGGGGTATGGGGAGGGGGGGAGGCTCCGTAGAAGCATCCCTGCTTCTCATAGGGCGCGGGCCTTCTCTGTAGACATCAGGCTGGCGCCTTCTAAGAAGCAGCCTCCTTCTAAGAAGCCTTCCCTCCTCCCCCTCCCCCCTCTGCGCGCCGGCCAGCAGCGTCTCCTGCGAGCACGGACTTGAACGTCCGCCCCGCCCGCGCGCATGCCGCGTACCATGGTGCGCGGACCCCCCCCGCTCTTCCTGAGCTCCCATCCTCGGCGCTCTCCTCCTCCCTCCTCCCTCCTCCTCCTCCTCCTCCTTCTCCTCCTCCTCCTCCTCCTTCTCCTCCTCCTCCTCGTCTTCTTCCCCCTCCTCCTCCTCGTCTTCTTCCTCCTCCTACTCCTGCTTCTCCTCCTTCTCCTCCTCCTCCTCATCCTCCTCCTCCTCCTCCTCCTCCTCTCGTTCTTCTCCTCCTTCTCCTCCTCCTCCTCCTCCTCCCTCTCCTCCTCCTCCTCCCAGAGTGCGGGGTCCGGCGTGGCAGTTTTTCTTCGTAGCGTGCGTTCTCGCTCGATGTCGGGCCCCGGGACCTTCACAGATCGATCCGGCTCGGAAGAATACCGCAAAAGGATGGGGTCTGGGGCTCTGGTCGCAGTTGCCTGCGATGTTGCAGTTGTTTTGCAACGTCGGATCTCAGGGTAGATGCCTTGGAGGTCTTCGGCGGCTTCTCGGAGTGCACTTTGGGTTTCCTGACGTCCGCGAAAGATTCTCGGGTGGTGCGCGTTTTTTCGGAGGCGACGATGGGGGCGAATAGTCCAGAAGCGGGCATTACACGCATTCGCCCGGGAGCCTCGCCGAAGGCATGGACCATCGACGCCCCTGGATAGATGTATTGCACTCCCCTGGACCATTCGCCCCCGTCATCGTCGTTGGGCCCGAGGCGGGTTTGAGAGCTCGGCGGATACATCCAGAGGTTTCCCGGAGGGTTGCGCATGTGAGACGTCTCCGTGAGTGCGTTCGATTTTTCTTCGTCCGGTTTGGGCACGCTCTGGGGGGAGGAGCAGGGGGGCGCCAACCATCCAGACGCCATGATCCCTGGTCAGGCGCATGTTGCGTTAAGTCGGGCCTGTCCCTCTACAGGAGGAATATTCCAGGATAGTCAAAAGACAGTCTGGGGACGATCCTTCTTCTGATGTTGGCGATCTCGAATTTGTTATACTATTATTTGTGGGTATGTGTCCGTATGTTTGGAATAGCTTCCTATGTTTGGAATAGCTTCCAGTCTTCGTCCAAAATCTGCCCGCAGGAGGACATGCCAGGCCTGCCTGTGGCGCCGAGGGTCGGCAGGCGCGCCCCCCGTGGCCGAGCCCGGGAGGGCGTGCCCCCAGTCGTGCGCGCACGGGTCGTTGTCCGCTCTTGTCCACTTGCGGCCAGAAGGAATCGCTGCAGTCTCCAGCACACCTTGCTCCTCGGGGTTGATGGCGGCGATCGGTCCCCAGTCATCGGGCGTCTCGAAAAAATCGAGACAAAGGTTTTTTGTCATTTTCGGGCTCTCGAGGCCCTCGCCGGGCCTCGGGACCGTCAAGAAACGACTCGGGATGAAAAACCGGTCCCGGGGAAGTGCTCGAGAGGTCGGGGGCCCGTGTCTCGAAAAAATCGAGACGCCGGATGTCTGGGTCGCGCCATCGCAGACATGCGTAATAAAGCGCGAAGCGGCCGCGCTGCAGACGACCTGAGCACATCCCGAGGGGAACGGTGCGATACCGGCCGCGACACCAGCAACGAACCGCAACACATGTGGACAGCGGCGCCGCTAGAGAGCTTGTGTTCCCAGCGCCGCCGCGAACCTTCGTTTGGAATCCTTGAGTAGACTGTAGCAGGTTCACCAGGGAATCGCGCACTGCAGAGTCGGAACGACACCGGCAAACTTGACTCGAGCACGGTCTACGCTTTGCCGTTCGCTTCTAAGCTGTGGTCGTTGCGTAATATCGACCCGAAGTAAACCTCCAGATTCGTTTTGAAGGTCGCCGCGGCGATCGCGGTGGCCACACATCGGGGCAAGGGGGTTGTCAAGGTTTGGCATACCATTCCCCAGCCACCCTCCGCTCTGCGATGTAGATGTGGGTCATGCTTAGCCATACTGCGGCAGAGATCTGTCAATGTATGTCCAACATGGGGCAAACTTGATGTTGTGGTTAGGGGTCGACTATCACGCAGCCGTGGCAATGCCCGCGGCATTGAGCATGCGTTTAGCATGTGGGGCCACTGGCGTAGCTGTGCGGCACAGCAGCCCGTCGCCCTGATCGGAGCAGCCACTGCCATGGCGCCGCTGCATCTGTCAGTTTTGCGAGGCGACGCGGCCGCGGCTCGGCCAGCTGGTCCAGCACGAGCCTGGGCGAAGCGACAGAAATCCAAAGAACTTCGCAACACCGACATCTGCTTGACAGTTCGCTTCTCAGTGGTGCTGCCCGCGGCACTGAGCATGCTCTTAGCATGTGGGGCCACAACTTCGAGTAGCGGATCGACCACCGAATTGACCTACCCCCACATGAATGTTCTTGTCGAATCTACGGAACAGTGCTCAGAATCCGCAGTAGATTTGCGAAAGTCCTCCGCATTCGTCGCAGATTCGATGGGGACCATACACCTTGGGTCGAATCAGTTCTGCAGCCGATATCCTGCTCGACCACAGGCACAGACGTGCGGAGCGGCAGCCCCATCGCCCTGGTCGGAACCGCCCGCTGCCCTTGCGTCGCTGCATGCTTGCCAGCCCTGTGGGGGGCGACGACTGTAAGTCTGCATTCGGCGATTCGTCGGCCCATTTCAGGCGATCGCAAGCATGTATCGAGGGGGCGTGGATTAGCGACGGGTCCCGTTTCCGTGGGAAATCGCGGATTTCCGCAGCCGAACGGGGCGGCACTGGCCACATTTTGGGAGGGCACATCCCCCGATCCATGGATTTGGCGACCGCGCGCCAAATCCATGGATCGCTAATCCATGTTTGCGCGCCCCCGACAATTGTGGTCTGAATCCTAAAGTCTCCGACCTGCGCTAGTGGTGTCTTATTCGAACTCTCGGCCAGGCGCGCCTGGCTATGAGTGTCGCCGGTTCGTTGCGCTCGTTCACGCTCGTGGCGTGTGTGCCCGCCATCCGTCGCTACCGCAAGCATATTGGTGTGCGACCGACCCGCTTCATTGCTCGAAATGCATTGCGGGTTTCGTTGCCACGTCGTCACGGTGGCAATTTCCCGGGCAAGAGCAGCGGTACGTATGGTTGGCGATGCGCATTGCGTGCATTGTTTTGCGTGTGCGTGAGGAGGCCTCGCCGCTCCCAACTTGCACCGCAAGCCTGCACGATGAGCCCCAAGTGGGCAGCAGTGACGCTATCTACCTGGTCTCGCATCTTTCCACTGGCCTTTGGGACGATGTTGATGCGTCCGCGGCCATGGAATTTAATTTGTCGGCTGGCAAATGGATGGGGTGTCAGCCCTTCCCAAAGATTCGTCCCGCGAAGTAGTGTTCTAGGTTACGGCCCTGCACCTTATAACGTCAACAGCTTCGCGCATGGAAAGTGGGTGGCTTTCAACACCTGAACATCGTCTGACGTTTCGGGAAACCCCATGGCACGAATTATTGGAAAGTCCAACAACTACACGGGTTGAGGGCAACTTCCACTCAGTGTCAAGAGGATGGCCCCTTGAATTTTCGCCGGACACCCATCTAACTTTCTTGAGGTTCTCAGGATGAACGTATCTAACGGCTGTGCAAATGAAGGCAGTTCCATTTCGAATTTGTGTTGTCGCATGGAAAATTTGTATAATTGTACATTATGGGCCCAAATCTTGACACATCCAGCAGCTACGCAGGTGGGGGGGGCTCGTTTTCAACATCATGTCTCTTGCCCTGGCGCTGCACACAGCTTCTGGCAATTACTCACAGCTACATGGATGAAAGGATGACAAGCCCCCCCAATCTCAGTGTGCTCCGCCACGCTACGCGGCCGACTTGCTGTCCAGTCGTTGATGCCCGTTGAAAAGCTGATCTGGGCTTCACTGTTCCAGTCCACCGGCGCGCAGTCGGAGACTGGCCTGCCAAACGGTGCCACACGATCGTGCACCATCTCCCGACGGGGCCGCACAGCCTTGGGGCACCTCGCGAAGCTCAGAATCGACTAGCGGTGTGCCCCCAGACTTCTCATGGCAAAGTTTATCCTGGCATGCGGCCGCTCAACGGCGAGGGCATGGGATTAAGGAACCCGCAGACAAGGAACCCCGGGTCTTCAGATGTTCCAGCAGCCTTGGAAAAGAACATCAGCAAACATCATCAAACACCATCCGAGGAGGAACCCAGGGTCTGGAAGCCGGTGGCGCACCGATCGAGGCTCTGCCATGGACATCAGCGCCGCCCTCAGCGGACGAGGAACCCTCCAGGGTTCGACGCTTCCTGGGCGCACTCCTGAGCGAACGCCCCCGCCGCAGGGCCTCTGCCTCTGCCGGCGCTTCCGGGCGGCCACGGGCCGCCGGTGCGGGCCAGCACGAGCTCCACCGGGGCGGCCCTCCGAGGCCCAGGGGCCCTCGGCCGGCCCACGGGGTCCCCCCTCTGCCTGCGGGCGCTCGCCGCCGGGGAGGGGCCTCGGGGACGGGCGGGCGCTCTGCAGCGTCCGCGGCTGGTGCCCGGCCTGCCCAGGTACGCATGCTCTGCCTGCTCGGCGCTGCCGCCCCATATCCCCCTCTCCCTCTCCCTTTGTCGTTGCCGTTACGTTTCCGTCCTTCTTCTCCTCCTCCTCCTCCTCCTCCTCCTCCTCCTCCTCCTCCTCCTCCTCCTCCTCCTCCCCTTTGTTACGAACCACCGATGGGGACGCAGGGTCGCACGGATGGATCGTGCAATTCCATGGGGGCCCCCTTTGGCCCAGGGAAGGTGGCTCATTGGACCTCTCGAGGCTCGACCACCTCCGCCGCCTCCCAGAGCGCCCACTGGCCTCGCAGCATCAGGGTTAGGTCGGGCCTGTCCCTCTGCAGGAGGAATATTCAAGAATAGTCAAAACATAGTCTGGGGCCGATTTTGTGAGTTTGTTTTGCCATGTTGGGGTATTGTTTGGTTATTTTTATTTGTTCGCCCAAAATCCCCATGTAGGGGGACATGCCCGACCGAATATCAGGGGCAGAGTTGTCCCACGGATGCGGTTCAACAAAAGAGTCCAATGGCATCCAGAACGGAGCCAGGGACTCCTAGAGTTCAGGGAAACTTGCAACACTATCAAGCTTGAATCGACACACACACAAATCCGTCGCAATTGCATTCGCCAGTATGCTGCACATCCCTGCTGGGCACTGCTG
The DNA here is from genome assembly GCA_963575745.1 of Prorocentrum cordatum. Classification (NCBI taxonomy): domain Eukaryota; class Dinophyceae; order Prorocentrales; family Prorocentraceae; genus Prorocentrum; species Prorocentrum cordatum. The sequence goes on from CAUYUJ010007755.1 coordinate 33,944, forward strand.
AGCGACGGATGCCCTCAATTGTCCATTACTTGGAAGTCCCTGCGAGACGGTACTATGCGATTGGTGGTGGCACTTGCCGCTTGCAGGTAGCATACACATGTGGGAGACAGAAAAAGCGCTAAGTAATGATAGTAATGTGGTCGGTTTACGGGATTGCGCGCCACACATGCATTGATAAAAGCTACATATACGAACAGACTTACACGACGCAAGCCCCACCATGCTTGAGAGAGCCCGAACCTTTGGCAGCCCCCATAGACGGAGACCAGGTGTGCAAGATCATGTGTTCGCGGATGTTCCATAACGAAAAACAGACCTGGAGCAGCAGAGACGCGCGCGGCTTCGAGCATAGTCTGCTACAACCGGGATTCAAGAAGCGCGTGCCTCCACTCCTTGGGCGTGCACCTCGGTAACCCCCCTGGGTGAGTTACAGGGCGAACAACCCCTAGGAAAGCAATTATCATTTGGTGGAGCGAGCCGTCTGGTTGCACTCCATGTCTCACACGGGGGCCCTCCTATAACCCCGAAGGCCTCTCCAGACCAGAGCATCGCTAAAGAGGAATCAGTTGAATACCTACAAGTTAAGTCGCCAATGACATTGTCGTTGGCCACATCTGTAGACAGCATTACAACCGGCCGCTGCCTGGGCTCACGGAACCCATGACAAAAGCATTGGACATCCTCTCAGCGCCCTCTTGCCCAGAGAAGAAGTAGAGGAAATAACCAGTGGCGGTAGGATTCCAATCGCCTATTGTGCGAGCGCGCTTGACTACCTCTGGACAGACCCCCCCCCGAACGTCGGCCCTACAATACGCTCTGGAGGCTGCTCAGCGCACGCGTGGCGCTTGCCACGAGACTTGAAGTCCCCGGCAATGCAGGCATCTCTCTGTCCCATATCAAGCATTGCATCGACGCTCATAGTGGTCAAATGGTGCATTGAAGCGTCTAAGCACGGAGACAAACCAAACCTCAAATGACGCAAGAGCCTAAGCCTGGTGAACCGTTCCATCCCGCAAGCATGACATTGAGTGCCGTATGGCACATTGCCTGCACGGTCGAATTGAGGGTGCTCGAGCGCTCGGTGGCGTGACCACGCGCTTTGGGTTTTAAAGCAGCGTCGCAACCCTTACACGGAAAGAGCAATTCAGGATCTGGGCCCTGAAGGCATTCGCCTTCCCCCCAGGCTTTCTCCCCCTTTTTCTTTCCCTCCCACATCTCCACCAACGCCGCCGCAGCCGTCGTTGTCGCCGCCGTCGTCCTCGCCGCCGCCACCGCCGCCGCCGTCGTCCTCGCCGCCGCCACCGCCGCCGCCGCCGTCGTCGTCGTCGTCGTGGTCGTCGCCCCCGTCGCCGTCGCCGCCGCCGTCGGCGCCGCCGCCGTAGCCGCCGCCGCCGTAGCCGCCGCCGCCGTAGCCGCCGCCGCCGCCGTCGTCGTCGTCGTCGCTGCCGCCGTCGCCGCCGTCGGCGCCGCCGCCGCCGTGGCCGAGCCTAGGGCCCGCCAGCCTCCTCGGCCGGCGGCACGAGCAGCGGCTCCCGGGCGCCGCCGCCGCCGCCGCCGGCGCCGCCGACGAGGCGGCCGCCGGAGGCCGAGGCAGGGTCGCCGCCGCCGCGCGCGGCGCCCTCCGCCAGCAGTCGGCCGGTGCAGTCGGAGGCCCCCTCGGGTCAGTTTTTCCCCAGTTGCAGCCTCTACGTATGGGGCCTTATTTCGGGTTGACCCAAAAGGGAGTCCAGCGACCAGGGGGTGGCGCAATAGATTCGGTGCGATATATTTGTGGGGTTGCAGTACATGTGGGGCGTGCAATACATTTCGGGGCGCCCATGTATTGCTGCACTCTCGCGTGCAATACATCGCTTGCAACACAATGCAATACAACTCTCCGGCGCAATACATTTGCAATGCATTTGCCCAAAATGGATTGCACCACCCCTTTTCAGCTGGACTCCCTTCTTGTGCCACCCAAATTACCAGCCTCGGGACCTTCAAAAAACCATCCAGGACGAAAAACCGGTCCCGGGAAATTGGTCCAGACCGTTGGGGGTCCACGTCATGAAAAGTTCATGACGTCGGGGGTTTGGGGTCGGACCGAGGTATGAGATCGAGGTCGGTTCGGGGAGGGTACCTTGATGTTCTTCGTGCTTGTTGGATGTTCTTGCGCATCCTGGAGGGACGTTCTGTATGGTTTGGCCGTCAGAGGGCCTCCCCCGTCCGCGCTCGAGACGCCCCCACCCGCAGGACTCGAGACAAACTGTCCATCTTACGAGCTGCTCAAGGCTTTCAAGACAATGTTGCGTGGCGCCGTGGCGAGAGTCACATGTTGAAAACGGCCCGCGGACCATCACTGTCATTGCTTGAAGCGTTCGGAGGGATTTCGCGGCACGAAGGCGATATCCACATGTTGAAAGCGGTCCGTGGTTGTTATGCGTATTTCGTGTTTCCTGCTTCCTGTGCCTCTCTCTCTCAACTCCCCGCCCCGCGGCCGTCTCGAATCAAAAGGAAAAAGAACGTGTTATGTGGTTGTTCTCTCTCTCTCTCTTTCTCTCTCTCTCTCTCTCTCTTTTCTCTCTCTCTCTCTCGCTCTCTCTCTCTCTCTCTCTCTCAGCACGGGTCCCTCTACTTGCACATCGTGTCTCTATATTACATACAGCTACTACACTGCATTCAACAGTGGTAATTCGCGGAACCTGCGTGGCTCCGATCCCCATGAGAGTCAGGCAGGCTCTCCTCGTCAGTCGATTTTCGAGTGACATGCCCTTTTCCCCCTTTCTTCCCGCTCTTTACCCTCTCGTGCCGGGCGCCGCCATGGTAAGTGAAGCAGTCGCTCAAGAAGAAAGCTGGGACCCTTGGGCACGAGGGGGAGGGCGAAGAGCTGTTCCCTGGGACGGGGATGCCGAAAGGGGGCTGGTCAGAGGCTGCTATTCTTTTCGAATCTACGAAACTACGTAGAATGATCGCATATTGACGCGCACCCGACGAGAACATCAATCCTGAGGTAAATCAAGTCTGTAGTCGACCATCCCCAACTCGAGTCTGGGGGGCCATCTTGTGGGGGAGGGCTCCGGGGGCCTCTGCGAGTTCCCAACCGAGGGGG
>CAUYUJ010007755.1:39531-44641 GCA_963575745.1 Prorocentrum cordatum
AAGTCGGGCGTGTCCCTCTACAGGAGGACTATTCAAACATAGTAGAACAAAAGTCTGGGGACGAAGTTGGATTATGTTTGGATGTTGCTTGTCTACGTTTTGCCATTTTTCATTTTTTCGCCCAAAATCCGCCCGCAGGGGGACATACCCGACCTCAGGCCAGGACGAGGCTGGATCTCCGTCCCAGAGCGCTCCGGAGCACTCTGACGAGGCCGCGGCGCGCCCGAGGCATCCTCCAGAGCGACGCCGGAGAGCCCAAAAATTCGCGATTCGTCCTCGCCCGAGGTTCTCCTCGTCTTGGCCCCGTCTTGCAGGGAGCAGCCGCACGGCTGTCCGATGAGGGAGCAGGCGGAGGCTCGGCGGACGGCGTCCTGGAGGTGCGGGGGCGGCCCGAGACATCCTCCAGAGCGGCCAGATCCCAGAGGTGCTCGATTCGTCCTCGCCAGATGTTCTCCTCGTCTTGGCCTCGTCTTGCGAGGAGCAGCCGCGCATGGCTGTCCGACGGGCGTCGCCCCCGTGAGCCCACGAAGGCGGCCAGGCTCGCACGGCTGACAGGAGGAGGAGGAGAAAGAGGAGGAGGAGGAGGAGGAGAAAGAGGAGGAGGGGGAGGAGGAGGAGGATGAGGAGGGCGAGGAGGAGCAGCCGCGGAGGCTCGACCCGGGCGGCATCCCGGAAGTGCGGGGGGGGCGGCAGGCGGGCACGATGTCCAGGCCGTCGGCGGTGCTTTGTGCGGGCGTGATCGGCAGCGCGCGCTGTGGACCAGTCGCTCGCCTCCCCCTCCTCCTCCTCCTCCTCCTCCTCCTCCTCCTCCTCCTCCTTCTCCCCCTCCCTCCGTAGCCGTTTTGGCTCAAGATGATTTCGCCCCGTGGCAGAGCACGGAACACATTGGTTCAGGGACAGCTAAGGACCCATTTCCCGCGCCACGCCTTCAGCTGCCCTGCTGGTTGAGCTTCATATTCGGCTCTGCATTCGCCTGCAGCAGCCTTCACGCGCGATATCTCCATGGGAACGCACGCTCATCCACAAGCAGCAGGACCTCTCGCTCTCCTTCCCAACAGACAGGATCTCGACTGTGGCAAACGTCAACAAGATCCAGTGGATGACCTACCCGCTCACGTTCGCAAGCAGCTGGAGGAGACCATGGCCGCCAAAATCGCCGACGCCAGCGCCAAGTTCGAAGCCACAACACGTGTTGTCACAGCACAAGCCAGCCAAGACTTCCTCGCCTCCATCACGAAGACCACGCCCGAGCTCAGCCAACGGCACGAAGCCACCGAACGCAGCATCCACAACGTCACGCAGCGCACCAACGACCTCGAGAAGCAGAACGTCGAGCTCAAGACCGCCGTTGCCAAGCTCGAAGCCATCGTCACAGCCGCAGAAGCACGGGCCCCCGCGCTCAACCTCGAGGGCCTTGGCACGCGGGGCAGGGACCCCGGCCCCACAACGTTCTGGCGCAGCAGTCCACAGGAGTTCAACCAGCCCGAGCTCGAGCGCGCCCTCGCAGAATGGTTTGCCAAGGCCGAAATCACCAAAGATATTGTCATGTTTAATACCGTCGGCCCCGCCCAGCGTCACTCGTTCCAGGTCAGCGGCGGCACCGTCGTGGCAGAACCTCGTGCCCAGCGTCTCCACAGTTCTTTCCGCAACGGAGAAGAATGGCGCAGCTTCACTATCGCTCTGGGCAATGGTGTACATGTCCTTCTATATGTATCAGCAGACCAAAGGCCGAAAGTCGCCCGCACAGAAGTACAAGTCAAACGCCTCGCCAAAATCATGCAGAACGCCAACCCCGACGTCGACCTCCGCAAGCACAGGACTCTTGGTTACATAGCTAATCGTGGGGGCGCTCTGGTTCGTGTGCCCATCGGCGCCCACGCTGACGAACCCACCAGGATTCAGTGGCCCAACGCCGCCATGGACCGCGGCTGCACCGAAGACAAGCAGCGACTCATCAATGCCGAGTTCGCCCCCAACTCCGCGGACGCCCTCACAGCAGCGCAGTGGCTTTAGCCACCGCTGGAGCCCGTGGCTCCTCCAGCCCTATCAGGAGGGCCTCAATGTAGCCTTCTGGAACACCCGAGCTCTCCTGGGACAATCTGACCAACGCCGCGAAGACAAACGTCGCATGCTTCTATTCTAATTTCGCCAACGGGCTCTTCTCGCTGTTCAAGAAATCACGGGCCCCTCGACGACCTCATTCTCTTTGCCACTTCGACCCAGAACCCGTGCAAACCGTTCCATTCGCCCGTGATCGCCAACGACGCGCCCGTCTCCAACGCTGGCGGCATCGGCTTCCTCGCCCCATACGACGAGGGAGAACATCAGCTTCCACCTGAACAGCGGCCTCAAACCTGGTTCGAGGTCGTCATCCCTGGCCGCGCCGCTTGGCTGCGCGTCACGGATGCCCGCCTCCAGCATGAAGTCACAATCCTCTACATCCACAACTACGGCCGCACGCCAGCCGGCCGCATCCACCTTCGCGACCAACGGCAAGCACGTCGGCAGCATGCTGACGAACAGCTTCAACATCGTCTCTTCATGGTCGTGGGCGACTTCAATGCATCCGAGTTCCCTCCGAAGTCCCTCAGTGCCCCCGTCGACCCCGACTCCGCCGCCGCGCAGAAATACCAGCGCCAGCCTGTCTTCTGGCGCTCGCAGCTTCGCGACATGATCGAGATCACCTCCACGTCTACGACGCACAGAGCCGTAGGCGACATGAATGAATAACGATCGACCGCTGCTTCATCAACCATCCGAGCCATCTCATGCCTCTCATAGGGACCATTACATCGCTGACGACTCCCCCTTCGAGAACGCCAGGGGCCCGATTGGCGACCGCAAGATCATGCACCTCCGCGCCCGCCTCCGCAAGCCCAAGCCAGCCACCGAGCGCGGCATCCCCGCCTACATCTTCGGCACCGATCAATACATGCATCACATCATACAGATCCTCACTACCATGGACAGGACGCTGCTCACCCCGAACGCTAGATGGCGCGCTCTTAAGGCCGCGATGCAAGTCGCAGCCGCCCGCGCACGCGACGCGCTCACCCAGATTCCCGTTGCCGAGCTGAAGTCCCAGACTGCGAGCGCCTCCAGGAGACCCGCGCCATGACGTTGCGCAGCATCGCCCGCGCTGTCTGGCGCCAGGACGCCCCTCCCGCGAAGACGCTGATCGAGAACACCGAGATCGGGCACCTCCACATGGAGATCGACGGCAACACGGTCAGCATCAACGACATGGCATTGTTCACCTCGACCGCGGACGCCGCGCACGCCAGCCTCAGAGACGAGCGCAGCGCACTCTCAGCTGCCCGCTCGCGAGCTGCCTTTGCTGCCAACAACGCCCCCCTCGGCCAGAAGTGGCGTCGGCGTGCCGAGCGAGAAGGCTACCGCGGCGAACTCGGGAAACCGTTTTCCAAACGCCTCGTGCTGACTGGCACCAAGACCATCGTCGGCAACTCGCCCAACGTCGCGACAGATCCCGCCGCCATGCACCGGGCCATCGTGCGTCACTGGGCCCCCGTGTTCGCCGAGAAGCACGTGGACGAGAAACGTTTTCGCCGACTACCTCGACTCTGTTTTCATTCGGCGCCAGCGAGCAGAACTATCACTCCCCGACGAACAAGCTCTGAAGAAAGCAGCACGCCTCGCTGGGGATTCAGCCCCTGGCCCCGACGGTCTTCCATGCCGAGCGCGGCCCCGCGCCCCCGACAGCTTCGACACCCCCGCCGACGCATGCTACGACATCGCTGCCAATCACAATATCCCGCACGACCTGAACCTCTCTCTCATGGCCATGTTGCCTAAAGGCGACGAGCCCTCTGGCAATGCAGGAGGGCTTCGTCAACGGCCGCCAGTTATTGAACAACGTCGCCATCGTGGACGCCGCCGCGCGTCGACACAGCCTTTCCCCTTCTGCATCCTCAGACCCGCCCGTCTTCGCCAGCATGGACATCGAAGCCGCGTTCCCCAGCCCCGGCCACCAGTGGATGTGGAACGTTCTCGAGCGCCTTGGCACGCACGGCCATTGAATGCGCCTGATCCAGGCATGCTACTTCTGGCCCGTCTCGTTCCTGGACTTGGGAGGGGAACGTCGCCCACTCCTGATGGCTGCATCGGGCGTTGCTCAGGGTTGCCCCTTGAGCGGCACGACCTGGGCGCTCGTCTTCGGCCCCACCATCGTCGCCATCAGCCATCAACCGCGAGCTCGACGCCATCCACCGCGGGCTCATCAGAGCCTGCGCCGACGCCCTCGGCATCGTCCGCGCCAGGCTGGCCGACATCAGCGCGCTCGCCCCCCACATGATCGCAGCCGAAACCCTTGCAGGCCTCCAGCTCCAGGCCAAGAAGTGCATCGTCGCCCCGACTTGGGCCCTCCCATCGCCAGACCTCGTAGCCGAGATGCGGCACGTCCTCGCGGCTGCCCACGCCCCATGGTTCAACTTCAAGATCGAGTCCAAAGCCCGCTACCTTGGCTTCTTCGTGGGCCCAGGCGCCACGTTGGCTGACCAATGGCGTGGCCCCGCAGTGAAATGGCGGGACCGCGCGGAGAAGCTCGCCGCCTCGCACGCCCCCATCCAGCAAAACATCAAGCTGTGCAGCGTCGCCGCCGCCACGCGCCTGGGCCACGTAGGCCAGCTCTTCGAACCGCCCGAGGGCATCCTGCAGAAGGAGCAGGCCATCAGCAAGCTGCTGCGCGTCGCCCCCATCCAGCTTCGCCAAGTCCGACGTCCTCGCGATGTCGATCTGGACGAACGCGGAGGCCCCCATCGGCATCGAGAACTACCTGGCCGCCACTCTCCGGAGAACGGCGTCTACCACTGTGACAGAGTGGAGACGCGCACACCGCGAACTGTGCGACACCGCATACGACCAGCTGCCCGTCACCACTGCACTGCAAGGCGCGCGGCGCAACGACTGATGGGAGATCAAGACCGCGATCGCCCAGCGCTTCGAGGGTGTCATCAGCTTCGTCGACTGCGAAGGATCACATCACAAGCGCCTGACACGCACTGCTGGGCCCAGACCCCGCGCACGAGCCGCCGTGTTCGCCAGCCACAAGCGCGCCGCCAGAGCCGGACAGCAAGCCACCCTTCAACGCCAT
>CAUYUJ010007756.1:0-5000 GCA_963575745.1 Prorocentrum cordatum
CCGCTCCGCATCGGCCCCCAGAGACCCCCGCCCTGAGATCCTGGCGCGCCTCCATGTTTTCGAGCCAGGCGGTTTCGCCGTGCTTTCGGGCCCCGGGACCCTTACGGATCGATTCGGCTAGAAAAAAATAAGCAAAAAGACGGGGTCCCGGGCTCCGGGTGCGACTTTCTCCTTCCTCCTTCCTCCTTCCTCCTCCTCCTCCTCCTCCTTCATCCTTCCTCCTTCCTCCTCCTCCTCCTCCTCCTCCTCCTCCTCCTCCTCCTCCTCCTCCTCCTCCTCCTCCTCCTCCTCCTCTTCCTCCTCCTCCTCCTCCTCCTCCTCTCCTCCTCCTCCTCCTCCCTCCTCCTCCTTCTCCTTCCTCCCGCCTTCCTCCTCCCCTTCCTCCTTCCTCCTCCTCCTCCTCCCCTCCTCCTCCTCCTCCTCCTCCTCCTCCCCTCCTCCTCCTCCGCCTCCTCCTCCTCCTCTCCTCCTTCCTTCCTCCTCCTCCTCCTCCTCCTCCTCCTCCTCCTCCTCCTCCATGTCGTCAGGGGTCCTCCATGTCCTTCCTCCTCCTCCACCTCCTGTTGCCATTGTGTCGCTGCGTCGGAGCTCGGGCCCGCATTTCGAGGCGGACCCAGCCGCAGCATCGAGAGGCCTCAGGAGGCCCCCACAGTCAAAGAAGCGGCACAACGCCAGGGCCTCCTCCAAGCACACTTCCCTCCTCTGACGTGCGCCTCCCCTGCGATCCCGCGTAGCGGCAGAATTGCATCATCAGAAAGCCACGCCTGGAGCCCCAGACCCCATCTTTCTGGAGCGCGTTTCTTCACTTTCGGCGATACTGGGCATTAATTATAGGGGGGGAGGGGACCAGGGGGGGAGTATACTGTAGCGCCTCCCCCCGCCGTGTGCCCGATGCGCGCGGCGGCAGTGCCCGGAGCGCACTGGGGGGGAGGGGCTTCACGTTATAGGGGGGCCGGGGGCTATAATGCCCATGATGCCCCAAGCAATAAAAAAATATGCTATGATACCCGAGAAAAACCCAATCAGAGCTTTTAATCTTCCAATTGCTCCCTTATAGGGCTATAGGGCTATCGGGCTATAGGGCTATAGGGCTATAGGACTGTGACCTATAGGGCCATAGGGCTACAGGGCTATGGGGCTATAGAGCTATATGGGCTATGGGGCTATAGGGATATAAGGCTATTAGGGCCATGGGGATATAAGGCTATAGGGCTACAGGGCTATAGGGCTATACGGCTATAGGGCTATATGGCTATAGGGCTATAGAGCTACTGGGCTATTGGGCTATTGGGCCCCCCCGGGCACCCGGGCACCCAAGGGCACCCGGGCACCCGGGCACCCGGGCCAGGCCACCGAAATCGGCCACGCACCTCACCGGCCACCCGGGCACCCGGGCACCGCGAGGCACCCGGGCACCCGGGCACCCGGGCCCGGCCACCGAAATCGGCGACGCACCTCACCTAACCCTTTAATCCGCTAGGACCCCTACAGAGGCAAGCTCTGATTGGGGAATCCTTCTGCTTCATGTTTCGAGCCTGATCGTTCTGTGAGGGCCCCTGGGGCGCGAGACACAGGCGAAAACGCCCGGCTCGAACACACGGAGACGCCTCAGGATCTCAGGGGACGCGGGGCTCCCAGACCTCCGACGACCTGACTTCTTCAAGCCAGGCGTGCTTCCTCGGTCGGGGATCTACAGTTAGGTCGGGCATGTCCTCCTACAGGCGGAATTTGGATGATTTCATTTTTAGATATAGATATATATATATATATATATATATATATATATACACGCAAAAATGAACCAAAAATCGTCCCCAGACTACTGCTTGGCCTATTTCTGAATATTCCTCCTGTAGAGGGGCGTGCCCGACTTAACCCCAGGTCAGCCAGGCCTTGCAAGATCCTGGATGCGGGGCGCGTGCCCCCGAGGGCAGGAGTCACGACCTCCTCGGAGGCCCGGCGACGCGAAACACTGCAGCATCACAAAAAAAGTCACGACCTGAGCCTGCCCTGGACCCCATCTTTCTGCGGCGCCTTCGAGCCAGGCCGATCTACCTGAGATCCTGGCGTCTCATTTTTGTTCGGGCCGGGCGTTTTCGTTTTTTTTTCGGGCCCCAGGACCCTCACAGATCGATCTGGCTCGAAAAATCAAACAAACAGACGGGGTCCAGGGCTCCGGGCGTGATTTTTCACGATGTTGCATTTTTTGTTGCAACGCCAGACTGCAGGGTATGATGGTCCCGAGGTCAGCGAACGGGCGAAAGCGCCCGAAGATGTCTGGGATTTCTTCTTGGTAAGGTTTCGGGCTGCGCGCAGACAGCCCCCCATGTAGTTAGCCCCCTTTGGCCTCAACAGGCCCCCCGCGGCATTACCAGCTGGCCTCAACAGGTCCCCGAGTAGTCCGGGGCGGTCTCAACACCTCAACCCAGGGGAACAGAGCGCCCCAGGTACGCCGCCGGAGAAGGGCGCTAGGATGTCGAGACCGCCTGGGGACCTGTTCAGGCCAGCCGGGACTACCTCGGGGGACCTTTCGAGGCCAGCAGGACTACCCGGGGGGCTGTCTGCGTGCAGCCCGAAGCTTTACCATTTCCTAAGAGATCCGACGTCTTCATTTTGTCACTGCGCGTTCCCCAAAAGTCCCCACCCACTCCCCAGGTGTCCGTTCTTCGTGCCGAGCTGCTTTTTTTGTCACTGCGCGTTCCCCAAAAGTCCCCACCCACTCCCCAGGTGTCCGTTCTTCGTGCCGAGCTGCTTTTGGGACGCTCCCGTGGCCTGGCTGGGGGCCGAAAACGGCGAGAAACCTCCGTCCAGATTTTCTCAATACGGTCAGAGGCCTCCCAGCTGGGGTCCGAGCAGATAGGATCGGAGGATCGTGCCGCATCGCCGACGCATCGCCGGTGCATCGGCGACGTCGACGGGGAGAAAACCGGGCTCCGCATCGGCGATGCATCGGCGATGCGGCGCGATCCACTGACCCCATCTATTAGGCTCAGAACAGTGGACCACTGGGTGGGCTTCCTGCCCCCCGTCAATCTCTTCATTCTCGTCCTCCTCCTCCTCCTCCTCCTCCTCCTCCTCCTCCTCCTCCTGCTGCTGCTCCTCCTGCTCCTCCTCCTCCTCCTCATCCTCCTCCTCCTCCTCTCCTCTCGCCTCTCCTCCTCCTCCCTCCTCCTCCTCCCCTGCTCCTCCTCCTCTACAACATCCTCCTCGCCTCATCCTCCTCCTCTCCTCCCTCCTCCTCCCTCGTCCTTCCTCCTCCTCTCCTCCTCCTCATCCTCCTCCTCCTCCGCTCCTCCTCCTCCTCTTATCTCCGCGTCGACGCGGAGGAGGAGGAGGGAGACGGAGGAGGGAGGATGGGAGGAGGAGGAGGAGGGAGGAGGAGGAGGAGGAGGAGGGAGAGGGAGGAGGAGGAGGAGGGGAGGAGGAGGAGGAGGAGGAGGAGGAGGAGGAGGAGGAGGGAGGGGAAGGAGTAGGTAGAAGGAGAAGGAGAGGAGGAGGAGGAGCAAGAGGAGGAGGAGGAGGAGGAGGAGGAGGAGGAGGAGAGGGAGGAGGAGGAGGATGGAGGAGAGGGAGAGGAGGGAGGAGGTAGGTGGAGGAGGAGGAAGGGGGGAGGAGGAGGAGGAGGAGGAGGAGGAGGAGGAGGACGAGGAGGAGAAGGAGGAGGAGGAAGGAGGAGGAAGAAGGATGTCCCCCCGTCCTTCTCCGAGAGCTGCCCAAGGCCGTAGGGCAGGTCCACCGTCTTCTTCGAGGTCCGCACCGCTGGCAGCTTGCCGCCCGGCAGCCACGGCGTGTCCGAGGCGCCCGGGTTGGCCAGCCCAGCGGAGAAAGACAGGCCCGCCTCGCGGGCGTTCGCAAGGAGCCCTAGTCGGCGGCCGTACAGTGGAAACCCATGCCAAGAAACACCCTGCTTGCCTCCAGAGTGCCCTGGGTTTCCTGGGTTTCGATGGTTTTGCGATGGACAGCGTGACGTTCCCACACCCAAAAAAAAGTGGACGTCCTGGGGTCTAAGGGTTGGGTTTCTTGTGGAAGGTTTCTTGTGGCCGAGCCCCTACTGTGCACGGAGAGAACGGGGGGGGGAGAGAGCGAAGGGGGTGGGGGAGAGAAGGGGGGGGGGAGGGGGCGAAGGACCGGCAGCGGCGTCCTGGCCCATTCCGAGAAGACCTCGCTTTCGGTGTTGCCGTGGACGCTGCCGTCCATTTGAGAGAGAAGGTCAGCGGCGGCGAGCGAGAGGGGGGGAAGTGAGCCCCGAGCGCTCCTTCTCAGAGGGCGGCGGGACTGCTCCGAAGCCCTCGCGCCTTCTGAAAGAAGTGTTCTGCGTCTTCGGGGAAGGCTCAGACCACTTCTCAGAAGGCTAAGGGACTTCCGAGCTTTCTGAGAAGGCCTTCTCCTTCTCACTTCCCCCTGGGCTCGCCGCCGACCTAGACCCAGACCCCCTCGAACCTTGGGGACAAAACAACAACAACAACCACCACCACCACCACCACCTCCACAACAACAACAACAACAACAACAACAACAACAACAGCAACAACAACAACAACAATCATTTTACCCGAACGCTCAGTGTTCTCACCAGTGCCAGGGTTTTCATGCGACGCGAGACAATACCCCCACTTCGTGGGGGGGCAGTTCAAGCTATACCAAATATCCAAACGACTCTTCGCGACCACCCAAACCCAGCTTCCCGCCCTATGACGTTGGGACACTTCACTTCGTGGCGTGCGGACGACCGTGGCTACTACACTGGCGTGGGGTACACACCCACAGAACTTGGTCACTATTCGGGGCGCGCGTGTGCCCAGCATCCTGCAATTGTGACATACAATACATGACACAGACAGACAGAGAGAGAGACAGAGAGCAGACAGAGAGAGAGACAGAGAGAGCGGAGTTGGTCACATTTTTGGGGCAAGTTCCTGAGATCGTCGTGTTTTTTGTTGGTATTGCGCGCGCGAATGTCCACTTTACTTTTTTTTGCAAGGGAGTATTGAAATTTGATT
>CAUYUJ010007756.1:15000-44634 GCA_963575745.1 Prorocentrum cordatum
GGGCCACGAAACGCTGCCCTGGGTGGGGGAACCGCATGCGGGCACCCCCACTGGGGCCTACGGTGGAGCTCCCTCTGGGGCTACGAAACGCTGCCCTGGGTGGGGGAACCGCACGAGGGCAGCCCCACTGGGGCCTACGGTGGAGCTCCCTATGGGGCTACGAAACGCTGCCCTGGGTGGGGGAACCGCATGTGGACACCCCCACTGGGGCCTTCGGTGGAGCTCCCTCTGGGGCTACGAAACGCTGCCCTGGGTGGGGGAACCGCATGCGAACACCCCCACTGGGGCCTTCGGTGGAGCTCCCTATGGGGCTACGAAACGCTGCCCTGGGTGGGGGAACCGCATGCGGACACCCCCACTGGGGCCTTCGGTGGAGCTCCCTATGGGGCCACGAAACGCTGCCCTGGGTGGGGGAACCGCATGTGGACACTCCCTCTGGGGCTGCCCTGGGTGGGGGAACCGCATGTCGATCCCTCTGGGGCTACGAAACCTGCCCATGGGACACCCCCACTGGGGCCTTCGGTGGAGCTCCCTATGGGGCTACGAAACGCTGCCCTGGGTGGGGGAACCGCATGCGAACACCCCCACTGGGGCCCTTCGGTGGAGCTCCCTATGGGGCCACGAAACGCTGCCCTGGGTGGGGGAACCGCATGCGAACACCCCCACTGGGGCCTTCGGTGGAGCTCCCTATGGGGCTACGAAACGCTGCCCTGGGTGGGGGAACCGCATGCGAACACCCCCACTGGGGCCTTCGGTGGAGCTCCCTATGGGGCCACGAAACGCTGCCCTGGGTGGGGGAACCGCATGCGAACACCCCCACTGGGGCCTTCGGTGGAGCTCCCTATGGGGCTACGAAACGCTGCCCTGGGTGGGGGAACCGCATGCGAACACCCCCACTGGGGCCTTCGGTGGAGCTCCCTATGGGGCCACGAAACGCTGCCCTGGGTGGGGGAACCGCATGCGAACACCCCCACTGGGGCCTTCGGTGGAGCTCCCTATGGGGCTACGAAACGCTGCCCTGGGTGGGGGAACCGCATGCGAACACCCCCACTGGGGCCTTCGGTGGAGCTCCCTATGGGGCCACGAAACGCTGCCCTGGGTGGGGGAACCGCATGCGAACACCCCCACTGGGGCCTTCGGTGGAGCTCCCTATGGGGCTACGAAACGCTGCCCTGGGTGGGGGAACCGCATGCGAACACCCCCACTGGGGCCTTCGGTGGAGCTCCCTATGGGGCTACGAAACGCTGCCCTGGGTGGGGGAACCGCATGCGAACACCCCCACTGGGGCCTTCGGTGGAGCTCCCTATGGGGCTACGAAACGCTGCCCTGGGTGGGGGAACCGCATGTGGACACCCCCACTGGGGCCTTCGGTGGAGCTCCCTATGGGGCTACGAAACGCTGCCCTGGGTGGGGGAACCGCATGTGGACACCCCCACTGGGGCCTTCGGTGGAGCTCCCTCTGGGGCTACGAAACGCTGCCCTGGGTGGGGGAACCGCATGTGGACACCCCCACTGGGGCCTTCGGTGGAGCTCCCTATGGGGCTACGAAACGCGTGAGAGGTGTGCCGAGAGCAGAGGCAAGGAGGGGGAGGAGGGAGGAGGAGGAAGGAGGAACGCGGGGCACTGTCTCTTCAAAACGAGGACCCAACACCACAGGATGGTTGGGAATTCAAAACATCTAGCTTTCCGCCCTCAGGAGCCCCAGGGGGCCCCAAGAGTGCCCCAAGAGGCCGCCAGAGGCTTCCAAGAGGCCCCCAAGACGCCCCAAGGAACCCCCAAGAAGCCCCCCAGAGGCTCCGAAACGGCCCCAAGACGGCCCAAGAGGTCCCCAAGACGGCCCAAGAGGGCCCCAAGACGGCACCAAGAGGAACCCAAGAGGGCCACAAAACATTCAAAACATCTAGCTTTCCGCCCTCTGGACCACCAGGGGGCCCCAAGAGTGCCCCAAGAGGCCGCCAGAGGCCCCCAAGAGGCCCCCAAGACGCCCCAAGGAACCCCCAAGAAGCCCTTCAGAGGCTCCGAAACGGCCCCCAAGTGGTTTCAAAACCGTATCCGACAGGCCTCCGAGAGGCGTGCCGCGAGATCCCAATACACATCCAAGAAACCTCTAACCCATAACCCATGACCAACAGCATTCCTTCCGTGTCCCTCTCCTTCTCCTCACCCTTACTTTCCATCCCGGTGCATAAGTGGCTTCAAAACAGCCTTCCAGAGGCCCTGGAGAGGCGTGCCGCGAGACCCCCATACACGTACAACAAGCCTCTACTCAGGATCCTCCCTTGTCCTCTGCCAGCCGCGGGCGCGGGCCTCGAAAACCGTAAGCGCTACTCTATTTTTTGACACAAAAGCAGGAATCTGCGCTGGAACCGCGGAAGGAGCCGCTGCTCCGCTACCATATATGGGCGGCGTGAAAACCGCCGACCCCTTGGGGATCATCGGCGTGTGTGATGTGTCGCCCTCCACGAACCCCTCCCCCCAGAGCCCAGTCGGGTTGACTAATTGCGCACGTTGGTGGGCGACCCGCTAGCAAACCCATACTGCGCCACTCAATGGAACAACGCGCACGGAACACTAAGACATGACACTTTGAGACCCCCCTCACCCCACCCCTACCCGGAAACGCACACGTACACCACAAAGCCTGCATGTGCAGCCGGACTGCCCAGGGCCCGCCCCACAAAAAAAAAACGACGCACCCAAACAAAGCACCCCAAGGGGTCGGCGGTGTGGCGTAAGCCAGAGAATCAGCTGACGCATCGAATCGGCAGAAGCCGGATCGGGCGAACTCGAAATCGGAATCGCGAATCGGAATCCCGGAATCGAGTCGGTTCGAAATCGGAATCGCGGAAATCGATTCGAATCGAACCAGAGGAATCGGAATGACCCCTGCGCTGGAAGTCGCCATGAGCCGCCTGGAGCCGCCAGGCGGAAGAGGAGGAGGAGGCGAGGAGCAAGGAGGAGCATGGGCGAGCGTAGACGTCCACGGCGACAGCAGCATCGAAAACCGACAGGACCGACAGCGAACGCGTCTGCCGAAGAGCACCCCGAGGCCGGACCACCGCCGGGGGAAGCCTCCTCGGCCTCGAAGCCGACGACCGCGAGGGCCCCCCGACGGCCCCCCCCGAAGGACCGCGCTGATGCTCGGGATCCTGGCGCCCGTGCCTGCCAGCGCCTCCAGCCCCGCCACGTCCTCCGACCGCAGGTGCAGGTCCTCCAGCGGCACCAGTCGCAGCGCCCCGCCCGCGCCCTCGGGCGGCACCGCCGCCGCCGGCGCCGGCGCCGTCGACGACTGCGCCGCCGCCGACGCCGACGCCGACCACGCCGACGACGACGGCGACGCCGACGTCGACGACGACGCCGACACCGACGCCCACGCCCACGCCAACGCCGAAGACGACGGGAAAGACGACGAAAACAACGACGAAAAAGACGACGTCGACGACGGCGACGACGACGACGACGACGACGACGACGACGACGACGACGACGACGGCGACAACGGACGACGACGGACGACGACGACGACGACGACGACGACGACGACGACGACGACGACGGACGACGACGGATGACGACGACGACGACGACGGAACACGACGACGACGACGACGACGACGACGACGACGACGACGACGACGACGACGGACGACGACGACGGCGACGGCGACGGCGACGGCGACGGCGACGGCGACGGCGACGGCGACGGCGGCCCCTCGGGGCGGCCACAAGACGAAGGCAAGCTAAGGACAGAGACTCGGCCGAGGGCATAAGTCTGATGGGCCTGGTTTCCACCACCACCACCATAAGTTGGATGGGGGAAGGAGGAGGAGGAGGAGGAGGAGGAGGAGGAGGAGGACCCCCTCCCCCTCCAACTTATGGTGGTGGTGGAAAAAAAAGCTCATCATATGTCGGGAGGCTCTCCAACAGAGCTGGCGGGCCCTGAGGAGGACGCAGCGGCGGGCGCCGCGGCCGGTTCAGGGCGCGCCGCAATCTCTCCGAGAGCGTTCTGGGACGAGGTGGAGAGATTTGTCTTCACGTGAGCGTCTTCTCATTCGGCGTTTCGACATTGGGCGGAAGGGGAGGGGAGGGGGGGGGCTAACTCCGGACCTCTGCTCCATGCGACTGTTTGCATCAGTGCGTCCGATGGGGGAGCCTCCACCTGCTCGAAACAGGCGCCAAAAACAACCAAGATCTACTCCAGCGTGGAGAGAAGAGGGGGGGGAAGAGGGCCAGCGCCGATCGGTAAAACAAGGAATCAGAAAACGATCACCATGCTGGGCCTGCCTCAGCGGCGGTGTTGGCGTCGAAGCCGGCGTCGGCGTTGACCGTTGTCGACCGTCGTTGCCGCCGTCGACGTCGCCGTCCGTCGTCCATCGCCGTCGTCCGTCATGGTCCATCCGCTGGCGTCGGCGTCGGCCAGGCATCGGCGTCGGCGTCAGCCAGGCGTCGGCGTCCTCGGCATCATCGGAGTGGGCGTCCATGGTCAGGGGTCCTGGTCAGGACGCGCTCAAGGAGGCGGTGTCGTCGGCGTCTGCGCCAGCGTCGGCGTCGGCGGCGTCGGCGACGTCGTCGGATCGATGCCGCGCCAGAACGCGCAAGAGCAGCATGCAGGCATCGAGCCGGGTCGCATCGCCAGAGGCCAGAATCGAACTGGATCGGGCCGCGGAGATCGATATCAGATCAGATCGATATAATATATAATCGAGAGATGGGCCCTGAAGGGTTACTCGGCTATCGGTCGGGGATCTTCTGACCCGGGTCAATCCAGACCCGGGTCAGCAGGAAACCAAAAACTGCAATGCAGGAACAAAAAACTGCAACGCAGGTCTTCGCAAACCCGGTTCAGCCAATATGTGCGGCCGCCTCGCGGCCACGAGCGGCTCGCTAACCCGGGTCAGCCAGAGGGGGTCTCCGCAGGATCCTGCAGGATCTGGCGCCCTGGCTGACCCCCGTCTGCATTGACCCCCGTCTCTTGGCTCCCGAATCGGCTCATAACTGGCCTCCGGCGGCCGTCGGGAGGATTCAGGCACCCCCAGAACGCGCTCGGCAAGGCGACGCTGCCGGAGAGCATCACGAGGCTGGAGAACCACCAGGAACCGACGAAGACGTCGAAAGCGTTGAAACCCTCAACCGCCCGCGCTGCCTCTGGGGGCCTCCTGGGGGCTTGGGGCTTCCAGAGGCGGCCGTCGCCGTCGTCCCCGGAGCTGCGACGTGGCGAAAAAAACTATCTTTCTGCGGCCGTCGTCGAGCCGGGTGGATCTGTGATGGTCTCCCGCGGCCCGAAGCTGGGCGAGAAAACGTCCCGTGTGAACAACAGTGCACAACGCCCAGATCTCAGAGGGATGCCGACGCCGGCGACGCCGAGCGAGCCTCGAAGAAGAAAAAACGGCATAAACATAAACTTTCGACGGTCCGCGCGGGTTTCTTGGATCTGAGCCGGGCCCCCCTCCCTGGCGCGCGGAGCGCGCCAGGGGCGGCGCCGGAGGCACCGCCAGGGCGCCCAGCGCGGACCCAAGAAACCCGCGCGGAGCGCCAAAAGTGCATGTTTATGCCATTTGTCCTTCTAGAGCCGCCCGGCGCCGCCAGGGCGCCCAGCGCAGACCCAAGAAACCCGCGCGGAGCACCAAAAGTGCATGTTTGTGCCATTTGTCCTTCGAGGGCCGCCGAGCCGCCGTCGCCGTCGCCGAGCCGCCCGGCTCCCGGGGCGCGGGGGCCTCCCGGGGGGGGAGCCTCCGGAGGCGGCCGAGGCGCCGCCGAGCCGCCGCGGGACGGCGCGCCGCCCCCCCGCGGCGGGCCTCCTCCTCCTCCTCCTCCTCCTCCTCCTCCTCCTCCTCCTCCTCCTCCTCCCCCTCCTCCTCCTCCCCCTCTCCTCCTCCCCTTCTCCTCCTCTCCTCCTCCTCCTCCTCCTCCTCCTCCTCCTCCTCATCCTCCTCCTCCCGGCCTCGGACAGCGCGTGCGTGATGCACTTGGAGTCGTTGTTTTCCATGGCCCAGCGGCTCACCTCGGGGTGGGCAGAACCCCCTGCACGGAAGGGGGATAACGCCATCTGTAGAGAGAGAGGAACCTCCACCCTCACGACAACGGCCCCGACGCGCGAAGCCGTTTAGGAGACGCACCGCGAGAAAGGATCGAACAGGGCAGGGCTGTTGAGTCAACGCCCAAGGCCGTTTGGCAAGCGCCAACGATCGGGTCTGGGTGGTTTTCCCTCTCCTGGATAAACAGAAACTCCTGGCGTTCCGCGAGGACTTCTCAGATCGGCGCTGGGGCCCTCTTCCTGGCGCGCCGAGCGCGCCAGGGGCGGCGCCAGAGGCGCCGCCGGGGGGGGGCCCAGCGCGGATCCAAGTTTATGCTTATGGCGTTCTTTCTTCTCCGACTGCAGCCAAGCGCCACTTCGTGAAAGCTGCCAGGGGCACTCCACGTGCGCACGGCAGCGCGCTCCGAGTGCACTCCAGCGGGGGCAGCTCACCGACGCCCAGAACCAGTCGAGTGCATCCGAGCGAAACGCACGCGGATCCGCGAAGCCGGCTGGGGACTGCACCACGGGCACACTCGAACGCCACTGGCGAGTAAAGCCGCACAGACTTCCTCGGTCGACTTGTCTGGGGGGGGGGCGGCACTCTGTCCATGCCCGAACCTCGGGGGGGGCTCCTCCCGGCCTCCTCCGGCCCGTCCTCGGGGGGGCCTTCTTTGGGCAGTCGTGCCACTCTGGGCTTCCTCCTCGTCCTCCTCCTCCTCCTCCTCCTCCTCCTCCTCCTCCTCCTCCTCCTCCTCCTCCTCCTCCTCCGCCTCCGCCTCCTCCTCCTCCTCCTCCCTCCTCCTCTCCTCCCCTCCTCCTCCTCCTCCTCCTCCTCCTCCTCCTCCTCCTCCTCCTCCTCCTCCTCCTCCTCCTCCTCCTCCTCCCTCCTCCTCCTCCTCCTCCTCTCCTCCCTCCTCCTCCTCCTCCTCCTCCTCCTCCTCCCTCCTCCTCCTCCCCCCCCCCCCCCCCCCTCTCCTCCTCCTCCTCCCTCCTCCTCCTCCTCTCCTCCTCCTCCTCCTCCTCCTCCTCCTCCTCCTCCTCCTCCTCCTCCTCCTCCTCCTCCTCCTCCTCCTCCTCCTCCTCCTCCTCCTCCGCCTCGCCTCCGCCTCCGCCGCCTCCTCCTCCGCCTCCTCCTCCTCCGCCTCCTCTTCCGGGGCCGCCTCGGGGCCGCCCGCCCTGGGGGCGTCTTGGAGGGTGGGCGGGGGGCGCCTCCTCTCAGCCTCCGGCGACCCGCCCTCGGAAGCCTCTCTGGGCAGTCGCAGGGCCCGGGCCCCTCTGCCCCCAAGAGCCGGGCTTTGCCACTTTTTCGCGCCTGGCGTTTTCGCCAGGCGTTGGCAAGACTGGGTTTCGTGTAAGGTCGGGCATGTCCCCCTGCAGGCGGGTCTCGGACGATAAATTGAAAATACCCCCAAAATATTCCACAAATGTCCAAAGTCCAAAAATCGTCCCCAGAGCATGTTTTTGTTATTTTTGAATATTCCTCCTGTAGTCCGGAACAGGCCCGACTTAAAGTTTAGTGGGACCTGGTTTGGTGGTTTGTGCCAGGGGACGCCGCCCCCACCCCATTCCACTGGCCGGACCTGCCGTCCCCCGAAACATATCCACTACGGCAGACCTGGCTCAGTGATTCCAGCCTATGTTTGGGCGTCGGGGCCCCCACCACTGACCAGCTCTCCTTAGCCTTGGTCCTGGCTATACTTGGCGGCGCGCACAAGGGGGTGGGGCGAGGGGGGAGGGTTTCTTAGAAGCAGGGGTGTTTCTACGAAGCCCTCCCCCCTCCCCCCACCCCCCTCTGCGCGTGGCTGCTATACCCGACTCGGGCCCCAGGACCATCACAAATCGGTCCGGCTCGAGAATGCCGCAGGAGGTGGGGCCTGGGGGTTCCGGTCGTGGTTACTCGCGAATTTGCATTTTTTCGCCACGTCGGATCTCAGGGACCCCCTTTGGGCGCCGTTAGGGCCGTTTTCGAAGCCTGCGGGGCCGCCTGAGGGCCGCCTGGGCGGCCGTCTAAGGGCCGTCCTTACGAAGGGGCCCCAGGACACACAAATAAATACACACAAATAAAAGTATTCCCCCAATTTTCCCATATTTTCTGGGTTTTTGTCTTCCCCCCACTTCCCATATTTTCCCATATTTTCTGGGAATCGATGATTAATTGTGTCTGTGTTTTTTCCCCCTCCTGACCTTAGACGATTGAGAAACCCACGACGCCGACGTTGAGCTCCTCTTCTGATATCTTCCCGATGGCGCACCAAGGTCGAGCGCCGGCGAAAATGAGGACTCCCGCAGAGACCAGCAACAGGATCATAATAGAAGTGAACGGGATTGTCTGGGGCTCTTCTGGGTGGATTCGAGAGGGAAACGGGGTAAGCCAGCCCGAGCACAAGATGGCTGCAGAAGCAACATATGGGCGCTGGGCTCGGGAGAAACTGGGGCTGAAGGGAAGGGAGTCTAGGCAGTAGACTCAGAAAAATTACAGCTCCCGAAAGGCTCTGTTCCCTTCAGCCTCTATACAAACAGAACTCGCAAACAGAACATGCTAACGCTGGGGCCACTGCCCGGCGGCACTGCGCTCACGATGTGCCTCCATGGTCACAGTCTCATCGACAATACAAAACGTACCAGTCCTCAGAAATTGAGTCGTGAGATCGAGCTACGCCCTACGCTTAGTCATTCCATCCACTAGCATAGCCGGATGATCCACCCAACGAATCTCACAGCCCAGAGCATTCATCGCCTGCCTGATGATCTGAATCTGCGTAGCACACTTGCGATCCCTTCCGCCTGTAGTCTCCCTCTGCAGATAGTCATACAGTGACTTGGCATCCACGACGCATAAGCCCTTCTTGAGAAACTCCGCCCTGGGTGTCTCCTCATTGCGCCCTGCTAGAGATAGTAGACGACGATGCTCACACCAGCGCTCCCACTCGTCCAGCTTGAAATTGGAGAAGGCACACTCGTGGCACAAAGTGACCATTCAACCCAACTCTGCAACGCTTGTGTTGAGTGACAACGTCTCGGCATGCAACGTAGAGTCCACAACTCGATCAATCCTTGAGCTCCGCCAAACCAACAAGCTCGCAGGTTGTCGCTTGCCCTCGGAAATCGACCTCGATGTTGCCAGGATAGCGTACGCACCTTGAGATCCGCCTTCACTGCTGTTGTGTAGACTCGCATCTGAAATAGACATCCAGATGATCTCATTGAGCGGAATTGACCACACTGTGATACCAAGCCCAGCCGTGTCCTTCATGTACTTGACCAACTGGTTGATCTCCTTCACGTCCTCATAGGTAAGCTTGCATAGAGCTTGCTGTAGTAGACTGCACCTGCCACCCCCATCAGCCCTGAGTTCACGAGTTAGCCAGTTCAACGAGCCAAGCACTGCACGGGCTTGACTGCATTCACCTGAACTGCATAGTTTCATGGGCACCATGACCTTTGGACACCTTGATCGGTGCAAGCCTCTCCTCAATGAACTTCGTCATGGTCACGTGAAAGTTGTACTGCTCATCCTGCCTGTAGCGCCTCCCGTTGAACATCGCTCCGTCCTTCTCCTTCATCAACGCCTTCACCTTGCCAAAGCGCCTCCGTCCACGTAGTACCTCCATCTGCCGACAGTGTCGATCACCTCCGACGTCGAAGATGTCGTCCACCTCCACAACTACAATTCCCTCCACGTCCGGGATGGCCTGAACCAGGCCCACCTCCACGACGCTCACCTCCTAGATCAGCTAGTCTAACCAGTGGCTGCACAGACACCGTCTCCGGAAACAGCATGAACACAGCGGGGTCCAGGGTGCTCGGTCGGTAGCCCAAGTCCACAAGATCCCGCTGTAGTCCCTTCCCGAAGTGTAATGGAGCGTCTCCAAGTCCATATACACCAGACACCAGTTCGATAAGTTGGCCAGCAGCAAGACCAGGTAGCCCAGATCGAGGCTGCTCCGCATACAGCTTGCCACTCTCCCGCACCAACCGGTCGGATTGCATAAATGCCTTCCAGAGATCCCCACTGGTAGCCACCCACTTGCTGGACGCCGCAATCTGCAACACCATCATCAGAGAACTGGCAGTCACCGTAGGAGCAGAGCGCACCAGTGAGAGCAGGTCTGGATCTTGGTCACCTCGCACGCACCACCTGCTCTTGCAGCTGGGCCCCACCCCTCGATCCTCAGAAGGTTTCTTACGCCGAACCATCCTTGAGGGAATAATTCGGTTCTCCTTGCCCTGCCTCGGTAGAGCACTCCCCACCTTCTGACTTTCCTCCACGCCGAGCACCTTCACACCTCCAGTAGATAGCACGCCATCCCACTCAGTCGCATCAGACTTGTTCCACTATGGCCACTCTTCTTTTGGGATACTTCTCTCCAGCACCTCATCGCCACCACGCTTCTTCGTGAAATAAACGTCCTCCTCAACTCCTTTGCCAGCCGCCTGAATGAAATAGATGTCCTCCTCGAGCTCCTTCTCCCAATCGATGGTCATGAGGTCCTCATCATGTTCGTTCAGCTTCTCATCAGCAGCGGAAGGGCGACGATTTCCCGAGATCCAGCTGCTGATTTCTTGCCACCGCCTGGGCGATAGCAGCTTCGATGCGGCGCTTGGTAGTACTTGGGCCACTCTGCGGCTCCTCCTCAAGCTTGCGAACCACACCGCGGCCTAGCCCACTGATCTCCAGCTCCATGCCCGGCGAGTCGGGCACCTCCTCGATACTCGTAGCAGCTGCGGCAGCAGCTCTCTGAAGCATCTCCTCCTCAGACTCGAACTTGTCGGACCTCTGTTTCACGTTCCTCTCGAAGGGCTCGCGCGGCTCTTCTTCACGTGCAGCGCGAACTTCTTCAGCGACCGCCCTCGCCATCTCATCCTCCTCTGGGGAAGCCGTCGCCTCCTCCTTGTCTGCTTCCTGGTCCTCCTTGGTGTTCGGCTCGACCACAGGTACTTCTGGAGCAGCAGGTTCTGGTAGTCCTTCGCCTTCGGCTCGGGTTGGCGCATCAGCAGGTTGACGAAATGGCGGCTGCTCCTTCTCTGT
The DNA here is from genome assembly GCA_963575745.1 of Prorocentrum cordatum. Classification (NCBI taxonomy): domain Eukaryota; class Dinophyceae; order Prorocentrales; family Prorocentraceae; genus Prorocentrum; species Prorocentrum cordatum. The sequence continues at coordinate 26,046 of CAUYUJ010007756.1, forward strand.
GTTCACCTCGGCAGGCTCGTAGAACTCACGATCTCCATCCCACGCCCATTCAGGTGGAGGCCCTTCGGCAGCCACGTCAGCAAAGCCCTGCCTCTTGCCCCGCTCTCCCAGCTGCGTCCGCAGGTCGTCGTAGTAGGTGCTCAGTAGCTCGGCCCCTCTACACTCGTCGCTGGTCGCCAGCCTGACTGCCCCAGCCCGCACTGCCACAGCTCGCCCTTGTGATTAACCCACACCGAGCCGCCCTTGACCATCAGCACCACGCACGGGCCATCCATCGCTCCTCACGGTAATCAGGGCACCAGCGATCACCAGCGTATTTGGAGAACTTCCGCCACACACGAACCCTATCTCCCGGTTGTACATGTACTCGAGGTCGAGGTCCGCTGGCAAGCACCCTCTTGATTGAGCTGTGAGTATCTACCTCCATCATGGCCCGATGAGCAGCCAAGCGAAATCGATGGGCCCGCTGAAGCTCGGCATTGGGATCCTGAATAAGAAGTCGAGGATCCATGCAGTCGTCCGACAGGAGACTTCCGGGAAGGCGAGGTAGTTGACCTAGTACCCGTTGCACGGGAGCAACGCCTGATCTGTTGAGAAACCTATTCTTCGCCGCCTCGCACTGCATGATGAGAGCCTCTGCCTCCTGCTTGGTCTCGGGAGCCTCCAACTCGCACGCCTTCGCATAGATGGCCTTGAAATGTCCTCCAGCTCGCTCAATCTTAGCGTTCTTCCACGGAGGTCGAGCATCAATAGTTGAGACCAGGCAGCCTTCCTCTCCAGCTCGGTCCGCGAACGTGCCCATGAACTTTGCCCTCATCCACCACAAGAATCTCTGGCGGCCCAAACACCCGTAGCCAGCTGCGACAGAACGCAAGCCATACATTCCATGGTGTCTTCTTGCCCTTTGGGACCTTCTGAAACATCGAGTAGTGCGTGCCCCAGTCAGCGATATTCAGATACGGAACGTTCTCGCGGGTCCCCTCCTTGATGAAGATAGGTCCACCCCGACCACGTGGTTCATGCGGTACGACTTCGGTATGGCTCCTACCCTCCTGGGCTTTGGACGCACTCTAGCACTGCAGATGTCGCACTTGAACTTCGTCTTGGCCCACGTCACTAGATGAGGTCGTACTCTGCCCAGACGCAGAGCTCGACAGAAGTCCACACTGTCTGGGTGAGCCCACTTCTCATGCAACTCCCTGATGAGCTTCTTCTCAGCCTCACTCGGCTCGCTGTCCTCCATTGCGTTCTCCCCCTGCGGTTCCTCCTCGGGCGACTTATGGTCCTGATCCTCATCCACCGCATCATCGATGTCTTATTCATTAAAACACCTGGCTCTCGGCATTGTCCTCGCGTAACTGGTGGCTAAGACCTCGAGCGATAGCGCGGCATAGTCCCAGAAGATAGCTTTCAGCGAGGTGTGCCTTCCCATTGATCAAGATCTCGCGCTCGTGGTCACCCTTGCACTGGCGGTCCAACTCCTCGGCGACGTAGGGCGAGTTGGTGAGAAAGGTTGTAGGTTTCTTCCAGAACTTCCCAGTCTTGCCCTGGAGCCCAAAACGACATTGATCAGCATGGATGGTGTAGACCCCTTCCAGACTAGCCAGAGCTTGGACCTCCGGCTCTTGAAAGCTCCTGCACGTCCGAGGGTGCTCGAACAGAAAGTACCGCCCACTTGCATGACGCTCCGCAAGTACACGACCTGCAAACCTGAGATGATTAAGACCAGCGCTGAGGTGAGACTTGGCCTTCTTGAGATCCATGTGGGAGTAGTTCCATTCCATCAAGGAGCTCATTGAACCACACGGTGGAGTCCCCACAGTAAGATCAGGATCACGAGCTCGAACATCCGCAAGACACGAGGCTCGATCTTGAGCTCGATCCAGGTTCCATCCCGACTTGAGATCATATGACGTTCCAGTACCACACTGACTCTTCTCCAATGTCTCGGCAACCCTCGGCATTGAGTACACCTCTGCGACCTTGATGTCTTGCACCTTCCGAAGATCAGCGAGCACCTTGTGAGGCACATCCTTCTTGGCCTCATCCAGGAACCTGAAATTGTCCTCGACCTCCCAGTTCAGAAAGATAATCTCCTCATTCAGCTGGTTCGGCACCTCGTCCCCCCGCTCCTCGTAGACGTCGCCATGCAGCTTCTATCACTTCTTGCCGATCATGTACACCCGGTCGTGCATCAGCTTCTTTGCATTGAGTAGCTGCTTCGCGTTCGTGATCAGCACCACGCCATCGCCCTCCAGATCTTGAGTCTCGGCGCCCTCGAAGTAGCTCCACCGGTGAAGCCGCCCTGGGACAGCGTCGTCAGCCTTCAGAGATCGCCCCCGGACCACCAGCCGCAGTCCTCGCACTCCATCATGCCCTCGTGGCGCTTGCGTACCTTCTTCCGCTCCCTCGCCTGCTGCTCGTCCATGCCCGCCGTAGCTGATCTGTCTCCGCTCTGCCTTGGGCTCGGAAACGGAATCTCCGCTGCCGCTCTGGCAGGACTTAAACTCGGCATCTGACTCCTGGCTGTCCTGGGAGGCGGCTTTCTCGATGCTGAGGGCCTCTGATACATCTCCCTCAGCGCTTCCTCCCTCCAGCGTTTCGTCCCTCAGGCGCAGTAACGTGCGGTTCTTTTCCTTGGACAGCATCACGTGAGCCTTGGGCCCCTTCTCCCAGCGCCCCCCGCACTGCGCACACTGCATAGCTGTGACCACGCCGCCCATGCCCTTGATCATCTCGAGGGAGCGAGGGCACTCCTCCCGCTTCTTCACAAACTTGCCCACCGCCATGTGCAGAGGGTATCCCAAGATCCACCTCCAGTGAGCCCTGCCCTTCGGTAACACCTCCCACTCGTGGATCTCGCACTTCCCATCCTTGCACTTGTGGTAGAACATCCCGAACCGATCCAACGAAGGCTCCGTCGCTACGCACCTCTGCGCTCTCTGGATGTTCTGACCCTCCTTGCACTTCCAGTAGACTGGCCTCCACTCTGGGTAGTGGTAGACCCCGTTCAAGTTGATCTCTTCCTCCTCCTCCTGAGCTGGCTGCCGCCCCGGACGCCTGCAAGATCTCCTTGAGAGCGGAGTCACGATGTTCACCTCCCCCTCGCCCTCCGCGCTGTCCCAGCCGCACCGGACGCCTCCACGAAGGCTCGAGAAGATGCCCACCAGCGGCCGCACAGACGCCCAGAGCACCAAGCTGCAGGCGAGACGGACCCATAACTGCCTCGCTAGAGTGTGAGCCCTGATGAGAGAGGCTTGCACCTCCCTGAGATATGGAATTGCTGAATACCTAACTTGCCGCTGTGGCGAAATCGTTGCCGTCTTGACTCCAATGGCTATCACATCGGAAGTCGCCCATGGTGTGTCCGTGAGCCCCTTCTGGGACGGTCCAGCCCTCTGCTCTGAACTCCACAACCGAAACTGCAACATGGCCAGCGTCAACTTCTCTCATACGAACCTCCGAGCCTGCCCGCCTCAAGATAAGTTTCATCTCATCTAGATCTACAAGAGCTCTGAACTTCTTAAGGGTCTTGACTGGCAACAGCATGGGAACGTTACCCTCAACAACCGTGAGCTCCAACAGACCATGAGCACCTCCGATCCCGAAAGGCGTGATGATAAATCCTACCGTACGGGCTTTACCTCCTACTCCTTGGGCTCGGGCTGGCTTATTGACCCATTTGAAACGTAGACCCCGTTGCTTTAATGCTGAGGCTAGCTGCTGTAAAGCCTCTGTCCCAATAAGGCCCGACTGAGCCGCAGTGCCCACCAGTGCCTCTCCATCCCCAAGAGATGGCCCACACCACAGTACCTCGTCAGCCTCGGATTCCCCGGATCCTCGAACAAGTCCAGACCGCTCCGCAAGCAGTTCTTGAACTCTTAGAAGACACCCAAGATCAACTCCACCTCGAGCTTCACTCCCAGGAACTCCAGACACATACACCCGTAGAAACTGATCTCCAAGACGCCCCCAAGGTAGAAGGGCCTGATGTGGATCTCCAGGGACTTCAGGGGCCTGATCACGATGATGCTTGCACTTGGACTCGCACTCCAAGTATTCGCCCTCTCCCTCTGAGCTGGCAGCCGGCCCATCCGCCGTCGCGCCCGCGAAGAAGCCCGCCTTGGGCCTCGCAGCTGCTGCAGCTGCTCCGCGGGCATCAGGTGGATTGTGGCACTCCTTGGCCCAGTGGCCGACCTGGCCGCACCGAGCGCACTTTGTCCGCAGCTTGATCACGTCGATATGTACTTTCACCCTACGGCCCTGGTTGTCCCTGTACTTCGAGCTGCCGCCGAACTTCGCCACAAGTACTGGCGGCACCTGTCCAGTGCCCTTGTCTTTGCCCTTGCCGCCCTTGTGGAAGCCTCTGCGATTCTTATCCTGGCGAATCGACTCCCGCTCTGCCTGGTACGACGCCAATGCCGTGGTCACATCCGCCTCCTCATGCACCTCCCACAGGTCGTCCTCGAAGACATAAATGTGCTCGTCGTTCTCCTCCTCCGTGTACTCGGCGCTCTCCACTGGGAAGCTCTGCTCGCCGTCCTCATCCAGAGATCCATCGCCGAAGAACTGTCGATCGCCCTTGTCCGTCGTGACTTTGTCCAGTCGACGTAGTGCCTTGATCACCTCAGGCTCCCTGAAGCTTCCAGCCGTCCAGATCTTAATCATGTCCTCGCCCTTGTCTCCGAGCTTGGCATGCCTCATCATGATGTATCCACGAGCCCTTCTGGTAGGTCCACTCCTTCGCGCTTGAGCTCGTTGAACCTGCTGACCGCCGCCAGCGTGTAGTCTAGCATCGACTGGCCCTTCTCTCTGGACGATGTGTAGACCGCCTTCTCGAACGCCCGCGGCATCGTCTGCTCTAGGTACGGCGCGAAGGCCTCGTCCAAGATCGCCAGAATATTGTCCATGCCGTCCTCTGCCGTGATACCCTCGACCTCCATGTCCGCGATGGCCTCCTTGGCACTTCCCTTGAGCTGCCTGCTGAGCTCCGCGCCCCACTTGATCCTCTGGATGTCCGCTGTCGAAGCCCATAGCTTGAGTTCACGCTTCCACAGTTCGTATGTCGATTCAGGCCGAACTCCATCGTAGCTGGGTGGAGGTTCTCGGTCCCGGCCTCCATGATCTCCGCGACGCTCAAAAGCGTCCTCGTCTTCTGACATGATAGTGAAGTTCCTGGAAGCCGGTGATCGTCACCGGCTCCGCCACCACTGAGAAACCCACGACGCCGACGTTGAGCTCCTCTTATGATATCTTCCCGATGGCGCACCAAGGTCGAGCGCCGGCGAAAATGAGGTCTCCCGCAGAGACCAGCAACAAGATTATAATAAAAGTGAACGGGATTGTCTGGGGCTCTTCTGGGTGGGTTCGAGAGGGAAACGGGGCAAGCCAGCCCGAGCACAAGATGGCTGCAGAAGCAACATATGGGCGCTGGGCTCGGGAGAAACTGGGGCTGTAGGGAAGGGAGTCTAGGCAGTAGACTCAGGAAATTTACAACGATCGACATTTGATTCATGCCCCTGATCGCGCCCCGACCCGACAAGGAGCCAAAGCGGGGATACGGATAAATTCTTAGCTTCCGGAGCCACGGTTTTATCCAAGCCCTGCTTCCCCTGACGCCCAGAGCGGGGGGCAGCAGCAGCAGCAGGGGTACGGATCGAGCGTCGATCGTCGAGTCTTGGAGCCTTCTTGGGGCCGGGGGCTGCGCAGCGGGGAGCATCAAGAGAAGGAGAGTCGGTATGAGCATGCTTGGGATCCGCCACCCGCCACCCGTATCTGACCCCGCCGTCTCCCCCCCCCTCCTCCCCACCTTTACTCCCCTCCGCCTCCACCTCCCCACTCCTCCACCTCCCCCTCCACCTGCTCACCCCTCCTCCTCCCCACCTCCACTACCCCCTTCCCCCCTCCACCTCATTCCTGGAGAACGAGGAGAATCAGCCATTCAACACAAACTTCAGGAGGTTCGCGCTGATCTCTTGAAGCGGCACTGGACCGCCCTCCCCTGGCGCGCGGAGCGCGCCAGAGGCGGCGCCGGAGGCGCTCATGCATGCCCGAATCGTCTACAAGCTTGCCGTCGTTCGGACGTCCATTTCCCGTGCATTTTTCGGTTTCGTGCGTGTTTTTCTTTGTTGCTCGATGGTCCAGGATGGTCCTCGATGGTTCTCGCCGTGAAAAAATGCACACGTCCGAGCGATGCCAAGCAAGCGTCGGCAACGGTGAGTCCCCGCGCAAACCTCGAGCCTTCCGTTTCCCCGAGCGGCGGCGACCACCGCGGCCCTCCCCATCCGGCCCAGGAGCAGTCCGCCGGGAGGCGCCTGCGCACACTGCGCACGGCGACGACGAGGGGAAGGGACGAGCAGCACAGCAGGCTCACGCTGCTCTCACGTCAGCGCTGGCTTCTGGCACCGCACGTGGGGAGACCAAGAGGTACCAATACCGCTACTCCCCGGACCTCCCCTGGGGTGCGTTCTGACCAGAATTTCGATGCGAATCCAGCGGTTGCGACGGGGGCCTCCCAGGAGGCCCAAAGAGGGGAAAACGAGGAAAGGGTAGAGGTATGGGTACCTTTTCCTCCGCTGAGCATGGATCGCTCAACCTCGAGCGGTCGCGAGCTCCGACGGCGCAGAGATCGCTCGATGCTGGCCGACTGCGGGCCACCGGCGGTGTTCGGCCTGGCAAATCGCCCGCGCGGGGGTCGCCGCCGCGTCCACGCGGCGCGAGGCCACCGCAGTGGGAGGGGAGGCCAAGGGGAGGAGGGCAAGGGAGGGGAGGGGAGACGGGAACCTCCTCCTGCTCCTCCCCCCTGTTCCCCCGCCTCCTTCAAGCCCGCCAGGTCGCACCTCCTCCTGGTCCCTCCTCATCCCTCCATCTCCTCTCCGGCATGAGTAACTCCTTCCTGTCGCACCCCCAGACGCGTCGGTTGGGCGGGCCAGGCGTTAGGACCGTGAAGCTTGAACCTTGCAACAGCTTCAAGGAAGGAGGGCGAATCCTTCGCGCCGCGCTCATTCAGTTTGAAAGTTTGCAACAGTTACAGGGTGCGGATCCTTTTCAAACTGTGTCTCTCGCCTTAGCGACGCGCGCATTCGCCCTAAAAGTTTGCAGCAGTTTTAAGGGTTCGTAGGATCTAAATCCCAGGCATGGCCTTCTGGCACGGTTTAGGATTCTCAGGACGCAAAACTTACGTCGATTTGCGGTGCTGAAACCTCAAAAACTGCCGTCAGGCACGCTGGACGACAGTCAGGGCGCAACAGTCGCGCTGATTCGCGGCATTAAAGTCCCAGGAATGGCGTTCTGATACGACGGAGAAATCTCAGACGGCTTTCTTTCAATGGGGCACTTCCCGCAATGAAAACAAGCTCTTGACGAGACCAATGACCTATGGAGAGGGAAGTTGGAGGGAAAGTTCGTTATAACATCGTTGTTGCGTCTTGGGCTTACACTAGTCCTCCTCCCCCCCATCCTCCCCCCCACCGGTCCTCCTCCCCCCATCCTGCACCCCAAACGTCCGACGTGGTGACTGTTGTCGCATTGCGGCTCCCCAGAAAAGTCTGGACCCCTTCCTGGAGACCGTCTTTTCATCCTGAATCGTCTTTTGCTGGCCCAGGGCCTGCAAGGGCCCACGGATGCCCAAAGCAGCCGAAAATCTGCCGTCGGCTTTGTTTTTGCACGGCGCGAGGATGGCAGGATCCTCCTCCACCCACCCATGCTCCCAGACCCCTGCTCACTACATGCCTCTTGATGGCTGTCGCCTTAACGCCGCACGCACGCCTCAACGCCGCGCACACTCGAACTCACAAGCCAAACTTCTATATGGATGGAGTGCGGATATTTGTCAACATGTGATCCACGCCTGCGACGTCCTCGTATCGATCATACGACCACGGTTGCCAAAATGTGAAGCCGTTGCAAGGACGGAGAGCGGCGCCTTTTCAAGATGGGGCTCTCGCCTTAGAAGTCGCGGATGGCTGCATGACCGGAATGTGAAGCTTGCGCAACACCTATATACAGGTGGAGGGCAGCTCCGTTCCTAAGCGTTGCTGTCGCTCGGCGCGTCCTCGAACCTATAGTCAGGGTGGATTGGAGAGGGCACGCGAGAGGACACAAGACCCTTCCGATGGCCATATTGCCAGTGGAACGTAGAGGGCATGGGTCGCAAAACACAGGACCCAAAGGTACCCTTGTTTGGGCAGGGTCGACCTGCTAATCAAACTCGACTGTATGTCCGCATCTTGGCAGATGATTTAATGGTGGGCGGCTTCTTACGAAACGGAGTTCCCGCCTGAATTGCCACCCCATGGGGCGCTCGTCTTTCGAGGGGGGCCATTCGCGCATGGAGAAAAGGCTCGTGGGACTGTGGCGGGGAGGGGACTGGGGACGGGAGGGTGTATGGCAGCAGCGTTGTTACACCCTGGGCTTACACAGGTCCTCCTCCTCCTCCACCCCCTCCTCCCTCCTCTTCGTCCTCCTCATCCTCCTCGTTCACCTCCTCCTCCTGATCATCCTATCGCTACCGTCCTCCTCCTCCTTCTCCTCCTTCTCCTCCTTCTCATCCGCCTCCTCCTCCTCCACGCATTGTCTTGATGAGTAACGCTTCCGCGTCTGACAACCAAACGTGTCTGTAGATCGGACTGGGCGTTTCGCTTGAGACTCCCCCACAAGGTATGATCCTGAAGCTCGAATTCTCCAACAGTTGCATCGGTGGGGGGTCCTCCCCCCGCGCACATCCGTCCGGACAGTTTGCATCAGCTACAAAGGTGCTTAGGGTCGGTATCACAATTGTGGTATCAGCGTAGCGCCGCGCCCATTCGTTTCACAAGTTTGCAACAGCGACAAGAATGAAGGACGGATCGTTTTGACTAGATTGCTCTCGTCAGAACGGCGTGCATTCTCGCCCTAAAATCGGCGGTGGACAAACCTCCCTTTAGTAGACCTCCCCTTAGTGAAAACGGCCTGGGACCGAAACCGACGGACCTGGACCCGCAAAAATGACGGCCGCGACGCCCTCTCGCGAACCGAAAACGGCCAATTCCTGAATCGACGTGTCAGGGCAGGAGGTCTGTCCACCCCCGATAAAAAGGTCTGCGACGCCTGCAGGGATGGAGGGCGGCTCCAGTTCCAAAGTTGCGCTCTCGCCTGAGCGCCGCGCAAGGTTCGTCTTGAGAAGCTTGCAGCAGCAACTAGGATGGAGGGCAGACACCGATGGAGGGGGGCTCGTTTTCACAGTGGGACTCTCGCTTGATGAACGCACGAAGAACGACCCCCGACCCCCACAGGAGGAACTCTAGACGAATGGGATCGTCAAACGGCGCGCGAACTGCGCGCGGAAACAACTCGACGGTCAGCCGACGACAGCGCCGGGCACTTCGATGCGAACGGCGCACTGCTGCCATGCTCATTGGCATTTGAACTTGGCGTCACCTTGTGTTGGCCAGAAAACTAAACAGATGCCACAACTGCACGCACGGAGGGTTGCAGTCGTTTCAAAATGGTGCTCTCGCTGGAGCCTTCGCCGAAGACCATGACCCAAAACAGAACCTGTTGGGCTACCGTTACGCACACGGGGCGATCCTGGATTCGAAGCGGTGATCTCGCGGGACACCTCGCTGAACTGCACGGCCGTGCACGTTTATTCACTATTACACGCTACAAAGATGCAAAGCGCGGGACACCTCGTTGAACTGCACGGCCGTGCACGTGTCCATTCACTACTACACGCTACAGAGATGCACGGCAAGTCATGTCCAAGACGGGGCTCTCGAGTCACGGGCAGGATCCTAGGGTTGCAGGCTTTTCATGGGGCCACCCCTTGTAGTGCAAAGAAAGGCTTCGAGGGAATTCTGAGGAGGAGACTTGGGAGGAGGGTGTGTTGCGGCATCGTTGATACATCGCGGGTGTCCTCAAACCCTCATCCTCCTCCTCATCCTCCTCATCCTCCTCCTCATCCTCCTCCTCCACCTCGTATCGCTCCTCCGTTCCCTACTCCTCCTCCTCCTTCCTCCTCCTCCTCCTCCTCCTCCTCCTCCTCCTCCTCATCATCATCATCTCATCATCATCATCATCATCATCATCATCATCATCATCATCATCATCATATCATCATCATCATCATCATCATCATCATCATCATCATCATCATCATCATCATCATCATCATCATCATCATCATCATCATCATCATCACCATCACCATCACATCATCATCATCATCATCATCAGCATCATCATCAGCATCATCAGCATCATCATCATCATCATCATCATCATCATCATCGTCATCGTCATCGTCATCATCATCATCATCATCATCATCATCATCATCATCATCATCATCATCATCATCATTAGCATCATCATCATCATCAGCATCATCATCAGCATCATCATCATCATCATCATCATCATCATCATCATCATCATCATCATCATCATCATCCTGCCGCTCCTCATCGTCCTCCTCCTCCTCCTCGTCCTCCTCGTCCTCCTCGTCCTCCACCTCCCCCCCTCCTCGACGGCGACGGCGACGGCGACTGCGACGGCGACGGACGGCTGCTGCCCCCCCGGGGGCGGCGGGGGCCACCGCCACAATCTGGTCGACGGTGTTCTTGGGCAGCCCGTGGGCCTGGTAAGCAAAGGCACCGGAGGCGGGGAGCGTCCCGCCCTGGATGGGTGGCGGAACCGCCCCATCGGTCGTCGACAGTCGCCGTCGTCGTCAGTCGCCGTCGTCAGTCGTCGTCGTCGTAATCGGTCGTCGTTGTCGTCGTCGTCGTCATCATTCGCCGTCCGTCATCGTCGTCGTCGTTGCGGTCGTCCGTCGTCGTCCGTCGTCCATCGTCCGTCGTCGTCGTCGTCCTCGTCAACGTTGTCGTCGTCGGCAGCATCGTCGTCGTCGTGGTCGTCGTCGTCGCCAATTGTCGTCGTCACCGTCGCCGTCGTCGTCGGTAGTCGGTCGTCTGTCGTCTGTCGTTCTCGTCAACGTCGTCCTGGTCGTCGTCGTCTTCCTCGCCACCGTCGCCGTCGTCCGTCGTCCGTCATCGTCTTCTTCCGTCGTCGTCGTGGTCGTCCTACGTCGTCGTCGTCATCCGTCGTCTTTCGTCCATCGCCCGTCGCCGTCGTCACTCCCGCCGTCGTCGTCGGCTTCGTCTCGTGTCGGTCGGTCGGTCGGCAGTGTCGCCGTCTGCGTCGTCATCGTTATCGGTCGTTGGCGTCGTCATCGGTCGTCGTCGTCGTCGTCATCGCCCGTCCTCAGTCGTCCTCCTCGTCGTCGTCGTCATCGTCGTCGCCGTCGACGTCGACGCCGTTGTCGTCGTTGTCGTCGTCGTAGGTCGTCCGTCGTCGTCGTCATCGTGGTCCGTCGTCCGTCGATGTCGTCGTCGTCGGTCGTCGTCGTCGTCAGCCGTCGTCGTCAATCCTTATCGTCGTGGTCGCTCGGTCGGCCGGTCGCGTCGTCGTCGTCGGCGTCGTCATCGTCGTCGTCGCCATCGTCATCCGTCGCCGTCGTCGTCGTCGTCGTCGTCGCCAGTCGTCGTCGTCGTCAGTCGTCGTCGTCGCCGTCGTCGTCGTCGTCGTCGTCGTCGTCGTCGTCGTCGTCGTCGTCGTCGTCGTCGTCGTCGTCCCCCTTCCTCGTCCGTCCGTCGTCGTCGTCGTCCTCGTCAACCGTGGTCGTCTGTCGTCCGTCGTCCATCTTCCTTCTCCTCCTCGTCGTCGTCGTCGTCTCAGTCGGTCTGTCGGTCGGTCGGTCGGCGCTGGTCCGTCGCCATCGGCGGGGGGCCGGCCTTGCCCGCCGCCACCCACTGCGCCACCTTCTTCGCCAGGGCGTCGCCCGCGCCCACGGCGGCCTCGGCGGGCCCGAGTTGCCCTCCATTCCCAGTGAGGGGGGGGGTCGGGGAGCATGGAAAAAAAAAAAAAACATGAAGCCCGTGCCCCCCCAACCCGAAATTCGAGTCTTCGGGTCGGGTTGGGGTGCTCGGGTAGGTAGTCAGTAGGAGGATGACGAGCAGGAGGAGGAGGAGGAGGAGGAGGAGGGGGAGGAGGAGGAGGAGGGAGGAGGAGGAGGGGGAGGAGGGATGGGGAAGGGGGGAGGGGGCAGGCGGGCCCGCTATAACCCGGGGGGTAGCGCCAGACCGTGAGAAAAAAGCACGCTGGTCGATGCGGCAAGGATCTCACTACCACCACGAGGAAACTCCTGGAGGCTCGCGCGGCGGCTTGAGACCCGATGTACGTCGGTTCCACGTCGGATTTACGTCGGGCTCACGTCGGATTGCGTCGAAAGTACGTCGGACGGACGCAGGACCACAGCCGCGCAAACGTCGACCCATAGCTTTCGGAGCTGACGTGTGGACCAGATAATACAACTACTGCGCGCCGCGCGAGGCCTCCTGGATTTTCCCTCATAACTATCATGCAAGGGTCACTGCATCGACCTTGCAGACGTGCTGCAGCGGATTTTGGGGTGGATTCCAGTCCATACAAAGCCCCGAAATGGCGAGCGAAAAACGAAGTGAATTTCGCGTGGATTTTGTTCTCCTCTTTCCTGGCCGAAAAAAATCCGCGCGAAATTCCCTTCGAAATCCGGAGGCAAATTCTCCAGGACACTCCAGGCCCATCCCAGCGTTTGCCGAGCGCGATCCGCTCTGCGATGCTGGCGCCATGGGATTTGTCCTCCTAGCTATCATCGGGAGCGGCCAACAGGGGGGTGTCCACAAGGGGGGTGCAAATCATGACCGGCGGCATGTGCGCGGCACAGCGGGGGGGCCAGGGACGCAATGAAATAAGAAGAGACGCCATGACATCTGGGGAAATATCATAGACCCCGCCATGAGCTCCCCCCCCCCCCTAGTCATCACCCCCCTCTTTGCCGCCCCCGATATCATGCAAAGGTGCTCGAAACAAGCATCGAGTGCCATAGTCGGCGGCGGACAAACCTCCCTTCAGCACACCTCCCTGTAATGAAAACGGCCTAATTAGGACCAAAACCGACGGGCCTGGACCGGCAAAAAAGTGATGGCCGCGACGCCCACTCGCGAACCGAAAACGGCCAACTCGCCAATCGACGTGTCAGGGTACTCCAGATTTCGTAATAAAGGGAGGGGGGTCTCATTTCGGGGGGGGTCTCTTCCAGGCTATCTTGGAGGGCCTGGGGGGGTCTGGGGACGATGTTTTGGAGGGTTCTCCCACGGGGGGGGGTCTGAAATGGCTTGTCTTGGAGGGTCCAGACCCCCTCCCTTTTATTACGAAATCTGGAGTAGGAGGTCTATCAAACCTCCGACGTCACGCAAAGGGTGCTCGAAGCCGCCATCGGGTGCGACAGCCTCGGCAGCCGAGGCCGACGGTGCACCCGGCAGGCGTGGGGGCGCCTCTGGAGGGGGGGCGGGGCGAGGCCGGAGGAGCCCCCAAAACACGGCAGGAGCAGGCACGTCGCTCGTATATATATATATATATATATATATATATATATATGGACCCGACGTCCTGGTGCCCAGGCGGGCGGCGGAGATGGATATGTTTCGGGCCCCGGGGGCCCGAGTGTGTCCACAGCCACCGCCTGCCGAGGCTCCGAAAACTGACCCTCCGGGCGGCGGTCATGTATGAATTTCCTCCTCGAGGCACAAGCATGAAGCAGGAAGGCGGAGAAGCAGCTTGGGGCCGGGCCCCCCCCGAGAGCAGCAAACACACGGCAACAGCAGATCGACTCTTGAAGTTCCAGGGCGCTCGAAGTGGATTGGGATCGGGGAATCCCAAACTTACTCGGGGATGGAGACCTCCCTTTAGTAAAACGTTGTTTAATGAAAACGACCTCGGGCCCAAACCTGGCGGGCGCAAGCCTGGAAAACAACGGCCGCGGCGCCCTCTCGAGAACCGAAAACGGACAATTCACTAATCGACGTGTCAGGGTAGGAGGTCTGTCCACCCCCGACTTACGTTCAACGACCGACGCGTAAACGTCGGGAGATCCGCGCGGACTTCCTTCGCGGGGCGCCGAGGCACCGAGCCTTCCCCCGGCGCGCGGCGCGAGCCAAGGGTGGCGCGCGGAGAGAGCCGAGGGGCCAGCCTGGAGGGCCCAGCGACAGCCCCAGAGAGCCGCCCCCAGCTCCCAAGGCGTACGTTTGAGCTCTGCTCTACAGGCGGGGCGTTGACCTAAGGAACCCTAAATAAGGAACGAGGCCCCTTTGTTCCAATCCGGCGTGTGAGTTTCAAGGAGTCTCAGCTACAGCCTCGAGGCTGAGCTTCAGCCTCTGGGGGGGTCGCCGGGGTGGCTCTGCCGGGGAAGGGGGGGTGGGGGGGGGGGGGGGGGTGCGAGTTTCCGGCGAACCCCGGGGCCGCTCCGGGGGAGTGGAAGATAGGGGGGGGGGGGGCGCCATGCTCCGCTTTTTCCGGCGCTTTGGAGGAGGGGGGGGGCCCAAGAGACCCCCAAGGGGTTCCAAGAGGGCCCCGAGTCGCCGAAAAATCGCTCCAAGACGCCCGAGATGGCCTCCAGACGGCCCAAGGTGTCTCCAAGACGCCCCAAGAAGCTTCCAAGAGGCCTCCCAAGAGGGCCCCAAGAGGCCAGAATCGTTGATTTTCATTTGGTTTTCTCAGGGTTTTTAGCGTTCTTGCCTTTTCGGGCGTCCGACGCTCGAAGACGGCCCAAGAGGCCCCCAAGTCCGTCCCAAGACGGCCCACGATGCTTCCAACACGGCCCAAGAGAGCCCCAAGACGGCCCAAGAGGGCCCCAAGACGGCCCAAGAGGGCCTCTGGACAGCCCAAGAAGGCCCCAAGAGAGCCCCAAGAGGGGCCCAAGAGGGGGACCACGAACCGAAAGAACCGAGCTTTCCGCCCCAAGAGGCCCCCAGGAGGCCCCAAGAGACCCCCAAGGGGCCCCAAGAAGCCCACAAGAGGCCCAAAAGAGGTTCCAAGAGGCCCCAAAACAGCTCCCCAGAGGCCTCCAGACTGCCTCCGGCAGGCCCCCGGTTTCTTCCGCGGCACCGCCCAGGGCGCCACCGGCAGGATGTCCTCCGTCTCATCGTTTTCCTTCAAGTTATCGCCTCTTCCTCATTCTCCTCCTCCTCCTCTGCGACCTCACTCCTATCCCTCAACGATCGCGTCACCGAGTGCCTCTTCTTTGAAACATCCTCGCTCTTCAAACGCACATCCATACACACATGCATACATACCTACATTTAAACACATTTGCATACATAGAAAAACAATCTTCCAGACATACATACTTACATTCACACACATACACACATATTATCATACACACATACAAACATACATACAAACTAAATACATACATACGCGCACAAGCATACATACATACATACGTACCTACACACAGGCACACATGATCAATGCATGCATACATGCATGCACGCGTACATACACACACATATATCGTGAAACTCACCGCGTGCTCGAAACTTGAGAGAGACCGCGGGAAGTCGAGAGAAGCCGCGGAACGAGGCCTCTACTACTACTACCACTACTACCACAACCACTACTACTACTACTACTACCACTACTACTACTACTACTACTACTACTACTGCTACTACTACTACTACTACTACTACTACTAATACTACTACTAGTACTACAGGAGCGTTTCCCAACTAGTATGTGTGTGTGGGTGATGCTGTGTGCGCATGTCTGCGGCGCAGGTTAAGTGGTGTGACTGTGTGTGTGCGTTTGAGTGTGCGCCCATAATTTCTGCGTCTGGAGAATAACCCCGAGCGACCCGGATCGGCGGCACTGGCCGAAGGCCACTACAATAAGGAACGAGGCCCCTTTGTTCCATAAGTTAAACTTCGATGTACCATTGCAAACCTAAGGAAAACCCAAGTCAAACTGTAAAACAATCAAGGAACACGGAGCCCCTCCCCAACGAAAAGGGTTCCTTCTTCAGGGCCCCGACTGCACATGAAATAGCACACGATGATGAAGACTGCCATCTTCCCAACTGATGGCAAGGGGACTCCACCGTACCAACACCGGCTGGTGAGACCGTGCAGGAGGAGGAAACAGAGCACGCTCTCCGAGGGTTTACAGGGCAGTGTTCTATCCATGGGATTTTCGAAATATCGGCTTTGAATTCATGATTAATGTATGAATAAATGTATGCATGAACTCATCGTTGATTTTAGAAACTAAATCCCTGCATTTGTAATATATATGATCCGCACGCGGAGCATGTATCAAACATGGCACTGTACGCCCAGTGCAATCGTGCTGCGTCCTCGAGGGGCAGGACGCCGCTGGGGGGGCCACGGGGAGGGAGGGCCCGGCGCCAACCCCAGAGATCCGCCCGGAGCTCCGAGGGCTTGCACCTCGTGCAGCTGCTCTGCTCTCCCTCGAGAGGCAGGGGGGAGGGCGAGGGCCGAGGACGAGAGGGATGCCGTGGGAGGATTGCGTCGGAGCACCGTCCCAGGCATGATCTCTGGAGGGGGGGGGCCGACGAGGAGCAGGAAGCCTGCGAAAGAGCATCACCGAAACATGCTTACATGTTCGGTGGCATCTCACGGGATGCCTCCCATACCACTGTGTCGGCTCTTGCGGATCGACGCTAGCCGACGCCAAATCGAGGCTAGCTCAACGCTTGATCGACGCTCACAGACGCCTAGCCCGACGCTAAATCGGCGCCGTCTCGTCGACTTCCGGGCGGCTCCGGGCGCCAGTCGACGCCAATCGACGCTCAAAGACGGAATATGAAGAGGGCATTTCAGGCCCCCACGCTTCGCAGCCGAACTGTATGTTCGGGGAGACGTAAGACTCGGGTACGGGGGACGCGGGTTGGCCCGACGGGGTCCATCATAAAAACGACGAGACGCAACCTGAAACTTGACGCGAGCTCCCACGGCAGACAACATCCCACGAACACTGCACCGCCGAAAGCCAGGACGCGCTCGTCAAAAAACGCCGGCAGACCCGAGGTCCGGCGTACCCGAGTCTCACGTTCCCCCGCTATATGCGTGCGTCGGCCCCGCGGGGGGCGCCGCGCACGCCGAGAGCACTCCCTCGCCGAGCACGCGCGCGCTCCGTGCGCGGGAGCCGTCTCTCGCCACGCCGCCCGCTTGCAGCGAGGCACGGCGCGGCGCCTGCGCTATACAGGCTCGGCTCGGGCGAGCGCCTCCGATGGGGGGGCCAGAGGCGAACCCTTTTGGGGTGTATTTTTGGAGTATCTCTAACTTTCGTCCAGAATCGGCCTGTAGGGGGACAGGCCCGACCTAAGTTTGCTATCGCCCTCGCTGGATCAGGGGGCCACATGCGAACCCTACCCCTACCTCCCACGATTTCTGGGGGGGAGGGCGGGGTTCGCTTCGCTCGGAAGCTCCCGAGCGGAGCGAACCCCACCCTCCCCCTCAGAAATCGTGGGGGGGAGGGGTAGGGTTCGCGTCTGGCCCCCCATCCGAGGATCGGCTGCACGCAGGAGTGGTCCCTCAGGGATCTTCTGACCCCGGTCAAACCAGACGCGGGCCGGTCAAGCTCTGCGGAATGCTGCACATCTTGCAAGATCCTGCACCTGAGCCCGGGCCAGCGCGAAGGACCCTGCAGGATACTGCATCCGCACCTGGGCCAATGCGACAGGGACCCTGCAGGATCCTGCAAGATCCGGCGCTCTGGCTGAACCCCCGTTTGCATTGACCCCCGCCTCACGGCTCTGGAACCCCTGGGCAGGAGGGACCTCCGGTGCGCGGCTTTTGGGGGTCCGCAGGGCGATCAGCACACAGGCGCGCAAGACGCTGCTATCAGGTCGGCCATGTCCTCCCACAGGCGGATCATGGAAGAGAAATGCAAAATAGTCAACGAAGCATTTTAAAATAGGCAAAAGTAGTCGCCAAAATCGTCCTCATACCATTTTTTAACTATTTTTGAATAATCCTCCTGTAAAGAGACGTGCCCGATTTAACGCTACCATCGCATCGCTTTCGGCGATCGGGGCACCCCGGTGTGCCCACATCAAGAATGTCACTCCGGCGAAGGCTCACTCTACGTCTAGTCGAGAGGAGGGCGAACGGCACCAGCGTGTCCTCCTGCGTCCCACCGAAGGCCCCGCCGCGGAAGCAGGCCGATATATTATATATCATGTTCGCCGCCGCCTTTGCGCGGTGCCAGCCTGAAACCGACGATTTTTGAGGCGCCAGCCGTGCTGCCACAGCGTCCCGCTGCAAGGACCGTTCGGCCGCTCGCGCCAGAAGCCCAGCACCGCAAATGAAAACGCGTGGGCACGCAAACACCGCTGGCTGGAGGAGGAGGAGGAGGAGGAGGAGGAGGATGAGGAGGAGGAGGAGTGAGGTTAGGTAGGAGGGAGGAGGGGAGGAAGGAGAGGGAAGGAGGAGGAGGGATGCGAGGAGGATGAGGAGGGAGGAGGAGGTGGGTGAGGAGGAGCAGGAGCAGGAGCAGGAGGAGGAGGAGGAGGAGGAGGAGGAGCAGGAGGAGGGGGGGGGGGAGGAGGGGCGCCCACGGCCTCACGCGCCCAGCACTGCGGCAATAACGATGGCACCGATAACTTTGCCGGGCCCCAGCGTGGCTGCTCGGCCGTCGTCACCCTGCGCGCCGCGCACGGGCAGCGGGGCGGGGCCCTCTCTGCTCTGGAACGCGCCCCTCGCTCGGA
>CAUYUJ010007757.1:0-2500 GCA_963575745.1 Prorocentrum cordatum
ACTACTACGACTACTACTACTACTACTACTACTACTACTACTACTACTACTACTACTACCACTACCACTAGTACTACTACTACTGCTACTACCACTACCACCCCTGCTACTGCTACAACACCTGCTACTAAAATTGTTACCACTACTACTACGGTTACTACTACTACTACTACTACTACTACTACTACTACTACAACTACCACTACTACTGCTACGACTACCACTACTACGATTATTAATACTAATACGACCACGACGACTACTAGTATTATTCCAAGTACGGCTACGGCTACAATTACGACAACGCCGACTGCTATTAATACTACTGCTATTACTCTTGGTGCAAATGCCACTAAGCCGGCAACTGCTACTACTACTACTACTACTACTACTACCACTACTACCACCACTACTACTACTACTACTACTACTACTACTACTACTACGACTACTACTACTACTACTACTACTACTACTACTGCCACTACTACTACTACTACTACTCCTCCTCCTACTATTACTACTACTACCACCACTACTACTACTACTACTACTACTACTACTACTACCACCACTACGAGTGCCACTACCACTACCATTACGACTACTACCACGACGACAACGCATATGATTTTCACTATTACTACTACTACTACTACTACTACTACTACTACTACTACTACTACTACTACTACTACTACTACTACTACTACTACTACTACTACTACTACTACTACTACTACTACTACTACTACTACTACTACTACTACTACTACTACCTACTACCTACTACCTACTACCTACTACCTACTACCTACTACTGATACTACTACTTCTGCCACTGCTGCGGCTACTGGCGCTAACGTCACTACGATTTCGACTACAGCTGCGTCTATTACGGCTACGACTACGTTTACGAGTACTACTACTACTGTTACTAGTACTACTACTACTACTACTACTACTACTACTACTACTACTACTGCTGCTATGATTTCCACCATTTACTGATACTACGACTACTTTTGCCATTACAAGTGTCACTACGAGAACGACTGCAGTGTTCCCACTGCTACTGCGGTCACGATTATTATTACTACGACTACCACTTCTAGGATGTTTGCGGCTACGACTACGGCTATGCCTACGACGACGACTATCATTATTCGTACAACTACTACTACCACCACTACTACCACGACTACCAAGCACCACTTTTACTGTACTATTACTATTACTACGACTACTAATACTTCTATTGCCACTGGTGCTGCTATTGCACCCTGTCCGACTACTACTGCGACTGATACTAGTACGGGTACTACGACTACGAGTACTACTACCTCTACTACTACTCCTCCTCCTGCTACTGCTACTATGCTACTCCTCTCTGCTACTATTCCTCCTGCTACTGCTACCATGCTACTGCTACTACCTCTACTACTACTCCTCTTTACTACTACTACCTCTACTCCTCCTCCTCCTCCTCCTCCTCCTCCTCCTCCTACTACTGCTATGTTTACGACCACGACTACTATTTGAATTAGTACTACCACCACTATTGTTTTTACGACTACGATTGCCGCAACATCTACCACTACTACTACTACTACTACTACTACTACTACTACTACTACTACTACTGCTGCTACTACCACGACTACTACTACTACTACCACTACTACGATTATCGCGACGACTACTACTGCTACAACGACTACTAACTACCATTATTACTGCTCTTCGTACGAGTACTACTACTACTACTTCTACTACCACGAGTGCTGCTACTACAGCCAGTACGACTACTGCTGCGGCTTCCACTGCTACGGCTACTGCGACTGCTAGTGTTGCTACCATTATTACTATTACTTCCTGTGCTACTGCTACTATGGCTACGTGTATGATTACGACTACGACTACGACTACCACTACGGCTACCATTGTTAATACGATTACGATACACTAGGACGATTACGACGACTATTATTGCTACCGCCCTGATGCTTACTACTAGAACGAGTACTCGCACAACAATTACGCTTCCGGCCCCTACTACGACTACGACTACCACTACTGCCAGTATTCGCACTACGACGGGTGCTGGCACTACAACAATTACCACCTTACTACGACTACCACTATAACTTCTACGATGGCCACTGCTACTACTACTTGTATTTCCATGACTACTCATATTATTAGTACGACTACGGCCCACGACGACTACTGCTACCATAACTACCACTACTACTACTACTACTACTACTACTACTACTACTACTACTACTACTACTACTACTACTTCCCGTACCACTGCTACTACTACTACTACTACTACTACGAATACTATTACTACGACTACTACTTCTACTTCTATTTCTACCTACCTACCTACGTACCCACCTACACACCTACCTACCTACCTATTACTACTACTACTAATAGTACTTCTACTACTACTACTACTACTACTACTACTACTACTTCTACTTGTGCT
>CAUYUJ010007757.1:5000-66259 GCA_963575745.1 Prorocentrum cordatum
CAAGAGATGTCTGGAGGCGTCCGGAGGCCCGAGAGTTACACACGTCTAGAACAAATTGTGCTCTCTTCTCGTCGTCCGTCGTCCGCCGCCGCAGCCGTCGCCAGTCGTCGTCGTCTATCGTTGTCCTTAGTCGTGACGTCGTGGTTGCATCGTTTGCCATTTGCCATTCGCAGTCGTCGTCGTGCAGTTTGTCCACGACCTGGCGGACGACTCTCTGTGGCTCGTCAACGCCTCCCAGCTGCGGTGCATGCGCACGGAGGCCTCGGCGGAGGATCGGCGTTTCTTTGGAGGAGGATGACGACGAGGACGAAAGAGATGAGGAGGAGGAGGTGGAGGAGGAGCAGGAGGAGGAGGAATACACAGATGATTTTCTGGACCACCGCCACGGCCCCACTGATTTCCTGCGGCAGGGGGTTCGTCGAGGCCAGGCGCCTCAGTAGAAAGTCGGGAAGGTCAGCATGATGTCGACGTGACGACCTACGCTCGGTAGTCGTGCGCACCTCGACTCCAGTCCCGCCCCTGCGAGACCTCGCGCTCAGCCATTTCGGCTGCGCGCGCTGCCCTTTTTTCACGGCCGCCCTTCACGCTCGGGCCACGCGCAGGCGGCCCGGCTTGCTTTCTGTGCACCTCTGCCCTTGCCGCGGCGGTGCCGAGAGGGGCCGCCACGGGGCGCGGGGGGTCCGTCTCGTCGCCGTCGTCAGCGCTTCGCCGACGCGGCGTAGCCTCCCCCTCGCGAGGCGCCTCGCCCGCCGCTGCTGGGGGACATCGGCCCGAGCAGGCGGCCTGGAGTGCTCTGCTTCCGTCGCAGGGCCGTCAAGATCGCCTGCGCTTCTTCTTGTTCGCCTCACTGTCGCTGCTGTTGCTGCGATCGTCTCCGGTGCGCAACTCCGCCGTACATTCCTCCAAGTTGCCGTCCCTTGTGCCACAGATGCCGACGATCTCGCAGTGCTGGCCACGTGTCCACCGCTCAGAGGCTGGTAACACGATCTCTCTCGACACGGGGAGGAAGGGCAGGAGGAGGAGGTTGATGATGAGGAGGAGGGGGACTATGACCAGCAGGACGGGTACGAGGAGGTTGAGGAGGACGATGTAATCTTCAGGGGCTGCGGTACGCAGGGTAAGCGGCTCCTCCTTCTTTCCTCATCCCTCCTTATCATTTTCTCCTCCTTCCCCTCCCCTTCCATACTGTGTACGCCTCCTTCCCCTTTCCCGTCCCCTATTGTGAACTCCTCCTCCTCATCTCCATGCATGATCTGCCATGAGTGCGAATCAGTGTCAACCTTGCCCTGGTCTCTTTCGATCATTCGCCCCCCTGGTTCACTTCTTTCTCGTCCTTTTGGATTTCTCTCCCTCTTCGGTCTCACTATCTTCGACAGCAAGCTGCAGTGATCTGCGGTGTCCGATCTGCGGTGTTGGGAGGGGGGAACTTTCTTCGCGTTTTTCCCCCCTTCTCATCTTCCTCCCCTCTACAACTACTCAATATGAATATACTCTCCCTCTTCCCCTGATGGCGTCCGGGTGATGGCCGCGCACCCTCCGCGTACTGTTTTTTACACAGGATGCCCGGGAAATCCCGGGAAACGACTCTCGCTGAGGCGCCGGCGTCATTTTTTCCCAAAATGCTGCTCTCGTTGAGGCGCCGGCCTCATTTCTGCTCCCGAATCGTTCCGAATCGTGCTCCCGCTGCAGCGTGGGCCTCATTTTCGGATCGGTGTTTGGCCTCCGTCGTTCAGGATGGCGTTCTCGCCCCAGCGCAGGCCTCTTTCTCGCGCGCCCATCCGCCCGCCACCACCGCGCCGCACCGCCACCACCACCACCTACCACCACCACCACCACCACCACCACACCACCACCACCACCACCACCACCAGCACCACCACCACCAAACCACCCACACCACCACCACACCCCACCACCACCACCACACACCAGCACCCCACCACCACATCACCACCACACCACCACCACCACCAACACCACCACCACACCACCACCACAACCACCAACCACCAGCACCAGCACCAGCTACAACACACCACCACCAGCACCAGTACCACACAGCACCACCACCACCACCACCATCACCACCACCACCACCACCACCACCACCACCCACCACCACCACCACCACCACCACCACCACGACAACCACGCACACACGCACGCACGCACGCACGTGCACCACCACCCACTACGCACGCGCGCGCGGAGCCACAGGTCCGCTACGACACGCGTCCGCGGATAGAGAAAATCAGCGCCATGGTAAGGGATGGGAGGGAGGGGTAGGACGTCAGATATGACGCGAGCGCACCTAGCTTGCCCTCCCCCCCTCTTCTCCTCTCCCTCACCATGCTCCTCCTCCCCCTCATCTCACATCCTAATCCTTCCTCCTCCTCATCATCTTGCTCCTCCTTCTCCCCCTCCTCTTCCTCCTCTCGGGGGCGGCAAAGAGGGGGGTGATGACTAGGGGGTGGTGGATATCATGGCGTGGGCCATGATATCTCTCCAGATTTCATGGCGCCTCTTCTTATTGTAGTGGCCTCCGGCCAGTGCCGCCGATCCGGGGCGCTCCGCAAGATGATGATCAGGATGATGATGAAGATGATGATGACGAAGACGACGACGATGGTTATGACGAGGGTGACGATGACGGCGATGATGGTGATGACGATGCTCATGATGGTGATGTTGATGGTGTTGATGATGAGGGTATTGTTGAACATGTTGACGAGTATGACGATGACGATGACGACGATGATGTTGATGATGACGCGAGCGACGACGACGACGACGACGACGACGACGACGACGACGACGACGACGACGACGACGCGACGACAACGACGACGACGACGACGACGGGGGGGAGCTGGGTTGCAGGGGGAGGGTCTGTTCTCCAGGGGGGGTCCGCTCGGTAATGGTAGGGGGGACTGAAGGGAAAGGGCAGGAAGGGGGTCTGCTCTGCAGGGGGGGTCCGCTCGGCAGAGGGAGGGACTGCAAGGGAGAGGGGTGGTCCGCTCTGAAGGGGGGGGGGCTGCAGGAGGGGAAGTCTGCTCTGCAGGGGGGGGCGGGTGCAGGGAGGGGGGTCCGCGCTGCAGGGGGGGGGGGGGCTGCGCGGGGCGGGGTCCGCTCTGCAGCGGGAGGAAGGGTTTGGGCTGCGGGAGGAGGGGCGGTCCGCTCTGCAGGGGGGGGGGGTCCGCTCTGGGAGGAGGGGGGGGCTGCAGGAGGGCGGGTCTGCTCTGCAGAGGGGGGGGGAGCAGGGGAGGAGAGGGGGATCCGCTCTGCAGGGGGGGGGGGGCTGCAGGGAGGAGGTCCGCTCTGCAGGGGGGGGGGTGCTCTGCAGGGGGGGGGGTGCAGGGGGAGGGGGGGTTCGCTCTGCAGTGGGGCGGGGGGGCTACAGGGGCGAGGTCCGCTCTGCAGGGGGGGGGGGGGGGGGGGCTGGGCTGCAGGAAGCGGGAGGGGGCGTTCTGCAGGGGATGGGGGGTTCCGCTCTGGGAGGGGGGGGGGGGCGAAGCACTGAATTAGGTCGGAATGAGGTCGGAAATGAGGTCCCCCCCCCCGCAGAGCGAGGCTTGAGCGAGCTCAAGCCCACGCTCTCAGAAACTCACACGCCGGATCGGCGGATTTCGTTGCGCCCCTGGCCCCCCCGCTGGGCCGCGCACATGCCGCCGGCCATGATTTGCACCCCTCCCTCTTGGACCCCCCTCTCTTGGCCGCTCCCGATCCTCCTCCTCCTCCTCGTTCTTTCCACTATCCATGATCATCTTCCCCACCATCCGCCTCCCCCTGCTTCTTATGCTCTCCCTTCTCCTCACCTTCCTTCCCCTTCTCCTCCGCATCCTCCTCTTCCTCTTCCTTCCCCTCCACTTCCATCTCCTCCTACTCTCCTGCTCCTTTTCATTTACCCTCGCTTACCAGAGCCCCTGAAGCAGCATAAAACTCAAGAGGAGTCCGATGGCGAGCAGGAGGACGTCGACATCCGTTACTTCAACGAGGACGAGTTCACCGATGTCCTTCGCCAGGAGAATATGATGCTGCTTTCTTTGTGGGGGGCATCGGGGGGGGCTTGCGGCCATGGCCTGATGCGGGGTTAAAACATTATCCTGGCGAAGGACCCAACCATTGCAGTTGTGGGTACCGCGAGTGTGGTACGCACCGGGAACCACCACTGGGGCCTATGTGGCCACGAACCGTGTCAGGGGTGTGACGCATGCGGACGCACCCACTGGGGCCTTCGGTGGAGCTCCCTATGGGGCCACGAACCGTGTTAGGGGTGTGCCGTAATGGGCGGCGGTGGCGCATCGGGACGCGGCCACTGGGGCTTTCGGTGGGGCTCCCTGTGGAGCCACGAACCGTGTGAGGGGTGTGCCGTAAAGGGTTGCGGTGCCGCATGCGAACGCACCCACTGTGGCCTTCGGCGGAGCTCCCTGTGGAGGCACGAACCGTGTGAGGGGTGTGCCGGTGACGCCTGCGAGCGGAGCCACTGGGGCCTTCGGTGGAGCTCCCTATGGGGACACGAAACGCGTGAGGCGTGTGCCGGAATGGGTGGCGGTGACGCATGGGGACGCACCCACTGGGGCCTTCGGTGGAGCTCCCTGTGGGGCCACGAGCCGTGCGAGGGGTGTGCCGTAAAGGGTTGCGGTGCCGCATGCGAATGCACCCACTGTGGCCTTCGGTGGAGCTCCCTGTGGAGGCACGAACCGTGTGAGGGGTGTGCCGACATGTGAGGCGGTGACGCATGCGAACGCAGCCACTGTGGCCTTCGGTGGAGCTCCCTATGGGGCCACGAACCGTGTGAGGGGTGTGCCGTAATCGGTGGCGGTGACGCATGCGAACGCACCCACTGGGGCCTTCGGTGGAGCTCCCTATGGAACCACGAACCGTGTGACAGGTGTGCCGAGTTGGGTGGCGGTGACGCATGCGAACGCACCCACTGGGGCCTTCGGTGGAGCTCCCTTTGGGGCCACGAACCGTGTGAGGGGTGTGCCGTATTGAGTGGCGCTGACGCATGCGAGCGCAGCCTCTGGGGCCTTCGGTGGAGCTCCCTATGGGGCCACGAAACGCGTGAGTTGTGTGCCGTAAAAGGGTGGCGGTGACGCACGCGAACGCACCCACTGGGGCCTTCGGTGGAGCTCCCTGTGGGGCCACGAACCGTGTGAGGGGTGTGCCGTAATGGGTGGCGCTGACGCATGCGAACGCACCCATTTGGATCTTCGGTGGAGCTCCCTATGGAACCACGAACCGTGTGAGGGGTGTGCCGTAATGGGTGGCGGTGACGCATGCGAACGCGCCCACTGGGGCCTTCGGTGGTGCTCCCTATGGGGCCACGAAGCGTGTGACAGGTGTGCCGTAATAGGTGGCGCTGACGCATGCGAACGCACCCACTTGGGCCTTCGGTGGAGCGCCTTCTGGGGCCACGAGCTGTGTGAGGGGCGTGCCGAATTGGGTGGCGGTGACGCATGCGAACGCACCAACTAGGGCATTCGGTGGAGCTCCTTTTGGGGCCACGAACCGTGTGAGGGGTGTGCCGAATTGGGTGGCGGTGACGTGCGCGAACGCACCCACTGGGGCCTTTGGCGGTGCCCCCTATGGGGCCACGAACCGTGTGACAGGTGTGGCTTAATGTGTGGCGGTGACGCATGCGAGCGCACCAATTGGGGCCTTCGGTGGAGTTCCGTTTTGGGCCACGAACCGTGTGAGGGGTGTGCCGATTTGATGATGATGATGATGATGATGATGATGATGATGATGATGATGATGATGATGATGATGATGATGATGATGATGATGATGATGATGATGATGATGATGATGGTAATGATGATGGTGACGATGATGCCGACGATTGGGATGCTGATGATGGGCAGAGGGAGGGGGTTCAGCGGGAGGAAGGACGCAGGCGCTGTCTGTTCAAAACGAGAACCCAACACCACAGGATGGTTGGGAACAACGAAAACGTTCGGTGGCTGTGATGCCGCCCGCCATTCCTCCGCCCCCGCGATCGCGTGACCCTCCGGCCCCCGCAAAAATCCCACGGCCCGAGAACATTTGTTTTGGCAAATTGCGAGCGCTTCCTGCTTCAAGACAAAAAGAGTATGTTCGGAATCTGGGAAGCTCCCCGTCAACCCCCCCATGCGTGAACGCTTCCTGCTGTGATGAGCAAGGGAAGAATACTAGTTGACGCAATGCTAAAAAAACACATTACGTCGACCATGCGTGCCTTGATCAGTGGGCTCGGGCTCGCTCCGTCGCACATCACAAGACACTTTAGGAGGCGCGTCCAGCCTTGGCGACGAGAACTCTCCCGAAAGCAGCGAACAAATAGATGTCTGTCGACCTGTGACACGGATGCGCCCGGCACCGGTCCAACCTCACCCCGCTGCTCCTCCCCCTTCCTCATCCTCCTCCTCCTCCTCCTCCTCCTCCTCCTTCTCCTCCTCACTGTCCACATCCTCCTCTTACTCGCCCTCCTTCTCCTCCGCCTCCCGCCTCTTCTTCCTGCTACTTTACCCATCCCTTTAACGGGTGGCCCAAGAGGCCTCCAAGACAACAACCCAAGAAGGCCTCAAGAGGAGCCCCGGAAGGGGAACCCGAACCGACATTGCAAACCCCTGGCCCCAGAACCCCGAAGAGGCCCCCAAGAGGTCCCGAAGAGGCCCCCACGACGCCCCAAGAGGCCTCCACGAAGCCCCCAAGAGGCCCCCAAGAGGCTCCCAATCAGCCTCAGAACTCCCCCCCCCAGAGACCACCGAGAGTCTTCCGAAAAGCCTCAAGAAGCATCCACTGGGGCCTTCGGTGGAGCTCCGTATGTAGCCACAAACCGTGCGGGGTGTGGGCCGCAGTGGGTGCGGCGGGCGCATGCGAACGCAGCCACTAAGGCCTTCGGTGGGCGAGTGCCGCAAGGCAGGTTGGACGAACGAGAGGGAACTCTCCATGGGGCCACGGAAAGTGTGCGGGATGTGCCGACATGGGCGCGGCGGGCGAATGCGAACGCAGCCACTGGGGCCTCGGTGGTGCTCCCTGTGGGGCCACGAAACGTGCAAGGGGTGTGCCGACATGTGTGCGGCGGGCGCATGCGAACGCAGCCACTGGGGCTTCGGTGGTGCTCCCTGTGGGGCCACGAAACGTGTGAGGGGTGTGCCAGCATGGGTGCGGTGGGCGCGTGCGAACGCAGCCGCTAGGGCCTTCGGTGGGGCTCCCTATGGGGACACGAATCGCGTGAGGGGTGAGCCGAAATCAGTGCGGTGGGCGCATGCGAACGCAGCCACTGGGGCCTTCGGTGGAGCTCCTTATGGGGCCACGAAACGTGTGAGGGGTGTGCCGACATGGGTGCGGTGGGCGCATGCGAACGCAGCCATCGGGACCTTCGGTGGAGCTGCTTGTGGGGCCACGAACCGTGTGAAGGTGTCCCGACATGGGTGCTGTGGGCGCATGCGAACGCAGCCACTGGGGTCTTCTGTGGAGCTTCTTTTGGGGCAACGAAACGTGTGAGGGGTGTGCCGAACAGGGTGCAGTGGGCGCATGCGAACGCAGCCACGGGGACCTTCGGTGGGGCTCCCTATGGGGGCAACGAAATGTGTGAGGGGTGTGCCGAACAAGGTGCGGTGGGCGCCTGCGAACGCAGCCACGAGGGCCTTTGGTGTGGCTCCTTATGGGGCCATGAAGCGTGTGAGGGGTGAGCCGAAATGGGTGCGGTAGGCGCATGTGAACGCAGCCATTGGGGCCTTCGGTGGAGCTCCTTGTGGGGCCACGAAACGTGTGAGGGGTGTGCCGGCATGGGTGCGGTGGGCGCATGCGAACGCAGCAATTGGGGCCTTCGGTGGTGCTCCCTGTGGGGCCACGGAACGAATGAAGGGTGTGCCGAAATGGGTGCAGTGGGCACATGCGAACGCAGCCACAGGGGCCTCCGGTGGAGCTCCCTATGGGGCCACTAAACGTGTGAGGGGTGTGCCGAGATGAGCGCGGTGGGCGCATGCGAACGCAGCCGCTAGGGCCTTCGGTGGAGCTCCCTATGGGGCCACTAAACGTGTGAGGGGTGTGCCGAATTGGGTGTGTGTGTGTGTGTTTGTGTGACGCATGCGGGCGGTGGCACTGGGGCCTTCGGTGGAGCTCCCTATGGGGCCGCGAAGCGTGGGAGGGGTGTTCGTATTGTGTGTGTGTGTGTGACGCATGCGGGCGGTGGCACTGGGGCCTTCGGTAGAGCTCCCTATGTGGTCACGAAACGTGTGGAGGGGATAGTGATGATGACGGCGATGATGATGACGATGATGGTGATGATGGCGGTAGTGAGGATTATGATGGCGATGATGGCGGTGATGACGTTGGTGATGACGATGATGAGGATATGATGATGATGATAATGATGATGATGATGATGATGATGATGATGATGATGAGGATGAGGATGAGGATGAGGATGAGGATGAGGATGAGGATGAGGATGAGGATGAGGATGAGGATGAGGATGAGGATGAGGATGAGGATGAGGATGAGGATGAGGATGAGGATGAGGATGAGGATGAGGATGAGGATGAGGATGAGGATGAGGATGAGGATGAGGATGAGGATGAGGATGAGGATGAGGATGAGGATGAGGATGAGGATGAGGATGAGGATGAGGATGAGGATGAGGATGACGATGATGATGACGATGACGATGGGAGGAGGGAGGAGGGGGGGGAGGAGGAGGAGAGGAGAGGAGAGGAGGAGTGACGCGGGGCGCAGTCTCTTCAAAACGAGGACCCAACACCACAGGATGGTTGGGAAAAACATTTGGGAGGATAGAGCCTGGGACGGGTCTGGGGTCAGCGTTGAGCGGAGATCAAGCAGCACAACCACATATTGCCTGGGGTCCGCGCCGATTTCTGTGGTCGACGCCGCACCTCCCCTTCTCACATGCGGAGCATCTGGCGCCGCCCCTGGCGCGCTTCATCAGCGAAGAGGTGTTGGTCAGGGGGTCCATGGCCGTCCAGAGGAACCCGCGCGGACCTCAGAAAGTTCATGACTATGTCGTTGTTTGGCTCGCGCTCCAAGCTGGACGTCCTGGCTCTCTTGGGGCCCATCCTGGCTTGCTTTTCGAGCCGCGTGTAGCCGTGGCATAACCCCCCCCAAAAAAAAACACATGTCGCAAAACATACGAGCTTCAGGAGAAGCAAAAGTTGGACGAGATGAAGCGCCACTACGACCGCACGACCACCATGGAGAAGTCTCGAGGCGCGCTGATGCACGTGGACACCATGATGGGCACACTCAGCTTCTCGCTCAGCGAGCGCGACGTGCTCTCCGGGATGAGCGAGCTGCCTCAGGATTTGGTCAAGTACACCGAGGCGCACGGCTTCATGAAGCGCTTCTACAAAGATGTCGGGAGAGAGAATTCGCCGCCATGGAAACGGGACCCCTGATCTTTTTCAGTGCTTTGGGCTTCCCCAGGGCCTTTCAACGGCCGCGGGATTGCCAGAACGTAGCTCAAGCTAAAGGCTGGTTCTGGGCAAGGCCCCCAGGGTTCAGGACCCGCTTGCTTCATGCCAGTGTGTCGTGTGGCTTTTGGCCCCGGGCCTTCGACGATCGAGGATGCAGGCTCTCTGACCTGTCGGGCGCTTTCTTGGAGACCTCCAGGAGATTTCTCGTCGCCTTGGCTGGCTTCTCTTCGAAATCCGGCTCAACATGTTACACCGCATTGTGGGCTTGGGGGCTGGTTCTTCTCCCCCGGACCACGAGATGTCGGGAGAGTGTAAGTATGGTGTGGCCTTCAGCCCATTCCGCCACCGTGCCTGGGTTTTGGGCGCCAGGTGCAGTTGGAACATTTGCTCCAGCACCGCGGCCTCCTGGGTCCTAGGACATGACCCTCTTGAGGATTCCTTCGGGGCCGCTTGGGGGCTCCCTGGGGCAGCGCCATACCACAAGGGCACTATCCAATGCAGGATTGTTTTGAGGGCCCGAGGGCACATCACTCAGTGCCTGTGGCACCGGGGTGGTGGGGGGGCACTGCTGGGCATCTACAGGCCCAGTTTGGGCTAGACCTTGGTGTGGACGGCCTCCTGGCCTGGCCAGGATCCGATATGGCTCAAGGCCACGCCGAAGAAATGGGCCTGTGGATGCCCGGCGGCGGTGTGTACCTTTTCTCTCCCCAGGATGAGTTGTTCCCGTGTGCCGAGAGTGCGGCCAACCGCTCCAGCTCTCAGACCAAGGCAGTCGGGCTGTCCACCTGGTTTCAGCGCTGGGTGAAAGCGCATCGCAAGAGTCTGAGAGGCTGAAGTATGCGGACTACTCTTGAATATCTGAAGCGCTGCGCCTGCCGCTGGCCCATGCTGAGCCATCTTGCGGCTGTCCTGAGACAGCCACTCGTGGACATCTTGGGGCGTCTAAGGCCACCTTCGGGCCATGTTGAGAAGTCTTGGAGCCATCTTGGAGCTAGCTATGGGCCTCTGGGGCCCATCATGGGGCCATCTTGGCCTTCGCGCCCCCCATGGGGCTGGCGGATTTACTGCCTGCACCCTGCTCCCATGGACTTCCTCGCTCTGCTTGAGTCTTCGCTTTCTCTTGTTCCATCTCTCTGACCAGTTCTCTCGGTACGCACCCAGGCCTCTGGGCTTTGCGGAGGGAGAGAGAGGGAGAGAGACAGAGAGAAACCGGCGGCTTTACCTTACTCTCCGCGCTCAGGGGCCGTATCGGGGCCCTGGGACCATCAAAGGCCAGCCCAGAAGGGAAGTCGGGAAAACATGGTCCCGCGGAAGGGGTCGAGTCGAGAGTTTCGGGTGGTCCACGTGGCGACAACTATTACGGTGCCAAAGGCCTGGGGATATCTGACCCATCCTCGTCGTACACCCGTGGTCTTGGATAGGAAAGCCTGGGCGACGCCAGCTGTGTACCAGACTTTGTTCGATACACTTCCGCGCGTGTTGGCACGCGCAGCAGCGTGTATCCATATTGTCTGGGATCCCTTGGTAGTGCCTGCCGCACTCTAACGATAGTTCTGTTTGCTTCTCTACCGAGCCATCGGAGCAGACAGTCGCAGGCCAGACAAGACGGCGACATGTATTCACGCAGCGCCTTGAACGCCACTGTTGGGATACTTACTTTCCCTCCAGCAAAACGGATGGCGTCACCCGCTTTTTTCCAGAAGGGACCACAATATTAGTAACTATTTGGGTACAGCGTGTCGTCGTGTCTCATGTTCCCAAGGTCCATGGTCGCCTGCCACAAACAAAAAACAGCTGTCTTCAATCACCTGCGCCCCTAACTGAGAGACTTGCTTATCCAAGGCCAGGCTTTCATCCAGTCTCACCCACTGTCTTTTCCTACAGGCGCACTGCCTTGCGCCCGGAATGCCAAGCATGGACCGGCGCCAGCCTTGCAGAGGGATGCACATTGTTGAGGCCGTGGGCGCAGTAGTCTCTGCGAGGCCAGCCCATACCACTGGTTGTCTTGTGTCTCACGCTGTAGCGTTAGCCGCACTGTGGCGAGCCGCGATGGTTGCTGTCCGCACTCCGTAAAACGATCTCCAGGCTGCCCGAGTGTGTCCCGAGTCGATGGGGCCGTCGTCGTCGTCGTCGTCGTCGTCGTCGTCGTCGTCGTCGTCGTCGTCGTCAGCCACACCCCTCGGCCGCGGGATGGTCGTGGTCGTCCGCACCCCTCGGTCCGAGGCGGAGGCTCGAGGGGACCGAGGCATTTGGAAGGTCTGCTTATGTTGCGCCTCCGACTGCCTCCGCAGGACCGCACCTCCGACGCGCTTCCGAACCCGGCGCTTCTCCCCAGCTTCGGGCTGCGGGCTCTACTTCCAGGTCCTGGGGCTGTCAGAAGACACTTCCGCGGTGAACAGCTGCCCCCCCGGGAGCCAAATCTCCTCCCTCCACCGCCGTCTACTTGGTCCCAGGCACCAGGTTCGCCCTCGAGTCGAGGTCTCGGCGGCGAGGCGGAATGGCGAGAGCGAGGGCGAGACGCGCGTCCGAATTGAGCGAAGGGATGCAGCAGGTCCCGCCGATGGCCGTCTCCCGAGGGATCGAGAAGTCAGTCGCTCTCCCGAAGGATCGAGGAGCGAGCAGACGCGATCTGCAGCTTCCTCAAACGCGCCGTCCTTCTCCTCCATGGGGCCTGCGCCCTCTGACTTCCCTGGCGGCGTTGCGGGCGCCACCGTCGTCGTCGCGGGACCTCTGGTGACTCAGGAGGCCTTCGGAAGCCTTGAGCGACCGTCAGGGGATTGGGCAGCGGCGCGGACGGCGGCGGCGCCACCCGCTGTCGTCGCCAACGTTGTTGTCGTCGCCTTGGGGCCAGATTCGTCGCCGCTCGCGCGCGCGCCCGCGCGAGCCGCGCCCTTCCATGCGCCCTCCCCGGCGGCGTCCCCCGACCCCCTGGCGCGCGGCGGCTTGGGACTTCCCATACCTTATACCTTCGGGTGTTTTCCGTGCTTAGCATTTCAAGGACCTGCACCTCGGCGCGCACACGTGGACTTCCATGGCCTGAGTGTGGCTCCCTCGCCCTCGCGCCTCGGCGCGTGCTCTTCTCCTCGTGTCTCGCTGTGCTTCGGCGCGCTCCGCCGCTGCTCGACCGTCGTCTGACCCCCCTGCGGCCGCTGACCACAGCAAGCTTTCCTCGTCTCGCCCTCTGGGTGCCGTCTTGGGGCCCCTTGGGCCATCAGGCGTTGATTCGGGACGCGAGGCTGCCCCCAGGCGCGCGACCTCGGTAATGCGCTCGCAAGAAAACCGGGGCAAGCATGCGCTTTCGGAGATCCGCGAGGATTTCCCCCGAATTGCACGACGTCTTCGACGACGGCTTCGTCGACGGCATCGCCCACCCTTTCGCCCCCCTTCGCCCCCTCGCCCCCATGCCTCCGCTGAAGGCCTGCGCGCGACCAAACTCCACTGACGCTCTCCGTTTCCCTGGCGCGTACGCTCGGCCCGATCGAGCCCGGCAGGCCCAGGCGCCCAGACCTCCCGCGGATTGTGTGTTTCAGCCCTTGCGATTTTGGGGCGCGCCTGGTAAGGCGGGGCCCATTTCGTTCCCAGCGATCCGGTTCGAGATCCGTTCCGGCTGGTTCGATCCGATTCGAGTGCGATTTTCTGGCGATCCGATGCTGCTCAATGCTTGCAAGGCGCGGGTGTGTATTTCGGCGCTGTCCGATCCGACGCACGTTCTGATCCGATCCAATTTCCCGCTTCGATGCCGCTTCATTGATCTCGGGGGTGGTCTGGGGAGGAGATCCGGCGCGGGCAGCCGCCCGCGGACGGCCGAAGTCCCCACGCTCCAGACGGATCGAGCCTCAGACTCTGACCCGCAGGTTATCGCTGACAAAAATCAAAGCTCGCCCGAACAGGCTCCCAGGGTGGCGCAGGGCGGCCTCACCCCCCCAACCTCGAGGGGTAGAGCGCCCCAGGTGCGCCGGAGCGGGGGTGTTGAGATCGTCCCGGGCTTCCCTGGGGGCAGTTGTTCGTTTTGGGTCCGCTCCCGGCAGCCCCGGGGCATGGAAAACAGCCCCCAAAGGCCGATTGAGGAGAACGGTCGGATTGAGAAACTCAGTTGCTGGAGGTATCGGTCCTCCTGAGGCCTCCCAGGATTCCCAAGTTTTCGGCCTCCTTCACCGCCCCTCCGCTTGCGTCCGCGCATTCGCGCGAGCGCGGGTGAGGGAGAGAAAGTAGAGGAGGTGAGGGAGGAGAGAGGAGGGTAAGGAAGAGAAGGCATAGCGAGGAGAGCAGGAAGGAGGGCGCGGCGAGGGGGAGAGAGGGAGAGGAGGGAGGATGAGGGAGGAGGAGGGAGGAGGAAGGAGGAGGAAGGAGGAGGAGGGAGACGGAGGTCTCGGACCTGGATCCTCGAAGTGCGCCGAGCGTCGCCCGACGCCGAGGGCCGCCCGAGGCTCCCCCTGGCGGCCCACTGCCCCCGGAGGTCCCTGAAGACCGAGGGGGGGCGCGCAAGTTGCAAACAAACAAAGCACGAGTCGACATGGTATCGTTCGTTTTCGATTTTGCCCACAGGAGCAGGAACATTTCACCGAATTGCTGTTCGCCCAGATTTCTGCTCGGTCCCAAAAGAAGCGTTCGACCCTCGATCCACGAAGGCCGCCGCAGGGCCGCAGCTGGCGCGCGAGCGCGCGCGCGCGCAGGCGGAGCGTGCTGCCGCTCGACGAGGCCCGCCGCATGGGCGGGGCCTGGGCGCTGAAGGCCAACAGACTGGCACTCAGCAGAAGCACTGGTTTCACTTAGCTTGTTGCGGCTCCCACTGCGAGCTTGCCGTCGCTCTGCGTGGCGCCTTTAACCGGTATTTGCTGTGAAACATTCTTGCGGTCGAGGAAGTTGATGTCGCCGTCACCGTCGTTTACTTATCCAGGGTCGAGGTTTGAGGCCTGTGGGCGTTTTCGGCCCTCTCTAGGCTTCGGGGGGTCCTCGGAAGGCCGCAGTCGTTGTCCCCGTCGCTGTCGCTGTCGTCGTCGGGGGAGCAGGACGAGGAGGATGGAGTAGGATGAGGGAGGAGGAGTAGGATGGAGGATGATAGTAGAGGAAGAGCATGGAGGAGGGGGGTGAGCAGGATTAATGGGAGGAGTCGTTGTTCGTCGTCGCCGTGCGGGATGAGGGAGAGCAGGATGGTGACCAGGACGGAGGATGGAAGAGGAGGAGAAGGAGGAGGAGGAGGACAGAGGATGAGGGGGAGGGTGGGGGGTGGATGAGGAGGATGGAGGATGGACGAGATGGACAAGGAGTTTTGGTCGTCGTGGTGGTTGTGGCCGTCGTCGTTCGTCGTTTGTCGTCGTCGGCCTTCCTTGTCGTCTTGGTGGTCGTGATCGTCGCTGCCGTTGTCGTCGCGGCTTGGAAACATGTCGCGCTAGAGATTTCTCTTTGATTTGAGCATCTGGGCACCGTTCCCTACCTAGGCTCTGCCTAGAAGGGTTCTTACTCGGTAATCTTACAGGGCCGGGCAGTGGAATGCGCCCCGGGCGGTTCCCCCGGCATCCGCCCCGTGGTTCCCCCGGTGACGTCCCCTTAGCTTAGCGTTGCTTATCTCATCTTAGCTTAGCTTATTTCATCTTAGCTTAGCTTAGTTTCATCTTAGCTCAGGTTTATTCCCTACCTAGGCTCTGCCTGGAAGGGTTCTTACCGCGGAAGCTTAAGGGGCCGGGCAGTGGAAATCGCCCCGGGCGGTTCCCCCGGCATCCGCCCCGTGGTTTCCCCAGTGACGTCCCCTTAGCTTAGCGTTGCTGATATCATCCTGGCTTAGCTGATGTCATATTAGATTCGCTTAGCTTCGTCTTAGCTCAGGTTTATCTTAGCTTAGGTTACCTTCATCTTAGCTTCGCTGAGCTTTAGCATAGCAGAGCACAGCATAGCATAGCGTAGCATAGCATAGCACAGCACGGCACGTCATAGCATAGCACAGCATAGCATAGCATAGCGCAGCATATCATAGCATAGCATAGCATAGCGCAGCATAGCATAGCACAACATAGCATAGCATAGCATAGCGCAGCATATCATGGCATAGCATAGCACAGCCTAGCTTAGCGCAGCATATCATAGCATATCATAGCATTGCTTAGCATAGCACAGCGCAGTATAGCATAACATAGCACATCATATCACATCATATCATAACATATCATAGCATAGCGCATCATATCATAGCATAGTATAGCATAACATATAACATCATAGTACATCATAGCCTAGCCTAGCATAGCATAGCATAGCGCAGCATATCATATCATATCATATCATAGCGTAGCATAGCATAGCATAACATAGCATAACGCAGCATATCATAGCAAAGCATAGCATAACATATCATAGCATAGCATAGCATAGCATAACACAGCGCAGCCGAGCGTACCCTTGCATATCATAGCATCGCGCAGCATAGCGCAGCATAGCGCAGCATAGCGTAGCATAGCTGTCGGTGTAGATGTAGATGTTGCTTTCCTAGATGCTCCAACTCCTAGGTAGGGTCGCACTGGGATAATTTTGGTTTCTGGGGCCGTCGAACATCGACCCGTCTTGGAGCATATTCGACCTGGGTCGAACATCTACCTGGGGCCGCTGGGGTGGACTCCAGAACGGGTCTGGGGATTGATGTGGAGCGGATATTGACGTCGTGGTCGTGGTCGTGGTCGTCTTCCGTCTCCGCCCTTCTCCCTTACCGGCCTCCTCGTTTGCCGCGTCGCAGTCGGTTGCGAGTTTTCTCTGTTTGCAACCGCCCACCTGTGATCATTGGGCTGGCGCACGCTGTCTCAAATAGCCTTGGCCTGGTGGGGTCTGGAGCACCCGATAACCCCCCCAAAGTCCCCCAAGACGCCCCCGAGAGATCCCCGAGACAGCTCTTACACACCCGAAGGAAAAGGAGAAGGAGGAGGACGAGGAGGAGTAGGAAGAGGAGGAGGCGGAGGAGGAGGAGGAGGAGCAAGCAAGAGTGGGAGGAGGAGGAGGAGGAGGAGGGGGAGGATAAGGATGAAGAGGAAGGAGCATAACTGATCCTAGCTCTTATGCTCCTCCTCCTCCTCCTCCTCTTCCTGGTCCTATCCTTTGCCAGCCTACGAATTTCAAGATGATGCATCGTTGGGGGGGGGCTGCACAACAAAATGATAGGACCATTCATCGTAGCATCACTTTGCATCTTGAAGACAGGTTCCTGTAGTCGTCAGCCAGTCTTTCATGGCCTCCTCATCATGGTCCTCGTCTCTCTTGCTCGTGCTGTTTCCTTGTTCTCCTCCTCCTCCCTTCCTGCCTCTTCCTCCTCCCTCTCCTCCTTCATCTTCCCTCCTCTCATCCTCCACGTCCTCCTTATTTCCAACATCATAATCATCCTTCTTGCCCTAGTCGCGGATGCGAGGAAGACATGCTCTACACCAGCGGGGATTCGGCCAGTCGCCCCCCTCCCCCGCACCGCGCAGGGAATACGACGGCTTGACGAGAGATCGTGAGGACGAGACAGGAGGGAGATCCGCCGACCTCCTCGTGCCGAGGATGACAAGGTGTGTGAGACATATTTGGCTGTCCTCCGTCCCCTTCCCCTTTCCCCTGGGTTCCAACATGCCGCTTGAGGTGGGGACGGGGGAGCGGACATGTGAGTTCGCCAACGCTTCCCACGGGCCCCCCAAAAGTCCAAGAGCCACGACGGTCCAAGATGACTTGAAGGCGGCCCACGAGGCCCCCAAGAGGTCCCACGAGTGGTCCCAGAGGACCGCCGAAGGGGCCAAGAGGCAAGCATTGTCCCATCATGTTTGAGAAAGCGTGTATTTCCCTACCTAGGCTCTGCCTAGAAGGGTTCTTACCCTGTGTCTTAAAGGGCCGGGCAGTGTTCCCCGCCCAGGGCGGTTCCCCCGGCATCCGCCCCGCGGTTTCCCCAGTGACGTTCTTTTAGCTTCGCGTTGCTTATCTCATCTTAGCTTAGCTTAGCTTGGCTTAGCTTAGCGTAGCTTAGCCTAGCCTAGCTCAGTTTAGCTTAGCTTAGCATAGCTCAGCCTAGCTTCGCTTAGCTCAGCTTAGCTTAGCTTAGCGCAGCATAGCATTAGCATAGCATAACATAACATTTCATTCGCATAACATAGCATAGCATATCATATCATAGCACATCATAGCGCAGCATAGCACAGCGCAGCATGGCATAGCACAGCATACCAT
The DNA here is from genome assembly GCA_963575745.1 of Prorocentrum cordatum. NCBI lineage: Eukaryota > Dinophyceae > Prorocentrales > Prorocentraceae > Prorocentrum > Prorocentrum cordatum. The sequence goes on from CAUYUJ010007757.1 coordinate 22,598, forward strand.
ATCATATCATATCATATCATATCATAGCATAGCGCATCATATCATAGCATAGTATAGCATATCATAGCATATCTTAGCATTGTACAGCACAGTACAGCGCAGCATATCATAGCATAGCCTAGCATACCATAGCGCATCATAACATAGCATAGCACAGCACAGCGCAGCATATCATAACATATCGTAGCAAAGCCTAACGCAGCATAGCGTAACACAGCATAGAACAGCATCGCGCAGCATACCATATCTTAGCATAGCCTAGCATAGCATATCATAGCATAGCATATCATATCATATACTCGCGCATTATATCATAACATATCATATCATAGCGCAGCATATCACATCATAGCACAAGCCTATCATATCATAGCGCAGCCTAGCATACCCTAGCATATCATAGCATAGCGCAGCATAGCGCAACACAGCGCAGCATACCATAGCACAGCATAGCGTATAGGTGAGTCTCGCTATGGATGTTGATGTAGATGTAGATGCAGGTGTAGATGTTAATGAAGCTGTCGGTGTAGATGTAGATGTTGCTTTCCTAGATGCTCCAACTCCTAGGTAGGGTCGCACTGGGATAATTTCAGTATGCTCGCTGTTTTGATTTTGACAGCGTCCAAGGCGCCCCAAGGAGCCCCAGTATAGTCAAAAGGGGCCCAAGACGGCCCAAAAGAGCGCCAAGAGCCATTCCCCCCAGGATTGATCCACGATCTCCCAGAGGCCCGCGAGGCGCCCCCAGAGGCCCCAAGAAGGCTCGACGATGCTCCCAAGAAGCCCCCAGGATGCCATCCAGAAGCCGAACAGACTTTCAGGTGCCCGCAAGACCCGCAAGATCCAAGAGCCCCCGCAGAGGCCCACCGAGGCCTTGGAAAAGCTTCCCGTGGCGGGCATCTTGGGCAGTCCATACTCCGATTTGCCTCACCCTGGTCACATCGTGGTGCTACTGCACGCCATTTTGGCTGCGCCCCAGCTTCGGCTGGCCAATTCACGCGCACTCAATTCGTCCACTTGGTGGTTTAGGCCTCCACGGTTAAGGCCACCCTGGCAGCCTCTCCAGTTGCAGCGGTTGTCCACGTTTTGCAGTTCAATTCACCTCTGGCAGCTTGCAGACCCTGGCAGTCAGCAGCCCCTGGCAGTCAGCAGCGCGCCTGCAGCTAGATGCACGTTTGCAGCCCCTGGTAGTTTTGCAGCTCTGCCCCCTCCCTCGGCTACCTCCTGGTTCCGACCTGAGTTGCGGCGGTAGGCCTGCTTGTGCTAGGTAATTTAGGACCTCGCGCGGCCCGCTCGGACCTTGACGCGCGGTCGGCTCGCTCGCCTGCGGCTGGCAACAACGAGTTTCCCCACCAGCGAGTCTAGCACTGCAGGCTCCAGCAGAACAGAGTCCAGCATCGCGTCGTTGACTGGCACAGCTGAGACAAGCAGCGCGGCGACGAGCGCTGGTGTGTCGAGCAGCGCGACTGTGATTAACACCGCGGGACCGGGCACCACAGAGCCGAGCAGCGCGTCACCGACATGCACCACCGAGACGAGCTGCACGGCAACGAGCGCCACAGAGACCAGCAGCACGTCCCTGACGAGCACAAACAGCTGCAGCACGACAGAGTCCTGCAGCGAGTCGCTGACCATCACCAGTGATACATGCAGCTCGGCAGCGAGCATCCGGGGGACGAGCAGCACGCGTTGACCAGCACACCGGCGTCGTGCAGCACGAGGTCCAACAAACCGCGGTCGAGCAACACTTCGCCGATGAGCAGTACCGCACGACGACGTGCACCAGGACACCAGCAGCATGCTGGTGTCGTGCACAACGGAGTCGGGCACCACGGGGTCTAGCATTACAGAGTCGGGCAACATGTCGCTGGCCAGCACCACCGTGGCAAGCAGCACGGCAACGAACACCAGCGAGTCGTGCAGCACAGCGCTGTCGAGCACAATTGGGTGCAGTAGTACGGGATCCACCCCACGGAGTCGAGTAGCACGCCGCTGACTAGCACCACCGTGACAAGCAGCATGGCAACGGGGACCGGCGGGACTAGCAGCACGTCGGCGACGTGCACCACGGGTTTTGCACTGAGGGATCGAGCAGCACGTCGCCGACGCGCACAATTGCGACAAGCAGCTCGGCGACAAGCACCAGTGAGTCGAGCAGCACGACCCTGACAAGCACAACAGGGTCGCGCACCACGGGCTCCAGCACAACGGGGTCGTTCAGCATACCGCTGACCTGCACCACACAGCAAGCAGCTCGACAACATGCACCAGTGGACAGTAATGCGACGTCGACGAGCACCACTGGCTCCAGCACCATGGGGTCGAGGAGCACGTCGAAAATGCACAACTAAGACTAGCAGCGCGGAAACGAGCACCAGCCAGACGTGCAGCACGACGTCAACTAGCATCACGGGTCTAGCACCACGGGCTCAAGCACAACGAGGTCGAGCAGCACGTCGTTGACGAGCCCATCTGAGTCACGCGGCCCGGCTACGAGCACCAGTGGTACTAGCAGCCGCCGACACACACACACACACACCTGGGTCGAGCACCACAGGCTCGGGCAGCATGTCACTGGTCCACACAACCGAGATAAGCAGCTCGGCAACAACACCAGTGGGACTAGCAGCACGACGTTGACGAGCACAACGGGGTTGAGTACCACGGGCTCCAGCACAACGGGGTCGTGCAGCACATCGCTGACCATATTACACCGGGACTGGGTGGTGCGGTGCCTACTGGCTGCCTTAGGCCGGCGCCGCCCCCCCACCCCTGCTGATGGTCGGAAGGGTTCAGTGGGCTCCGATGCTCGTGTCTCCTGCTTCCTATTGCCGCAGCGGTTAGCTGCCGCAACGGGTTGCCGACCGTGCCTGGCGTGCACTTCCCCTCCTCTCCCTCGTTTCACCCGCTTTATCCCACGCGGCTGGGGTCGCCGCCAACACTGCTGTCCGATGGTGCTCTGACAGGTTGAATTACATGCAAGGTTCACATTGGGAACGGACGGTCAGGTGGCCCCTGACCTGCTCCAGTCTGGTGTCGGCCTCCACTGGTGACCGGGAGGGTTCTGCGAAGTCTCGCTTCGAATTCCATGCATGCCCACAGTGGGGATGGGCGGCCAGGTGGCCCCTGGCCTGCTCCTGCTTGGTGTCAGCCTCAAGGTTCCGTGGGGTCTCGCTACGGTGCCGTCCTCTTCGGTGCAAGCATTTCGGCATGTGTTGCTCGGGGCGCCCGTCGGCTGCTTTCTCCTACATGGACTTCGCCTTTCGACCTGTGCCACCGGGTGTACACACAAGAGGATCTGCCGTTCGCAGCCCTGTCTGTGACGAGGCTGCCCCCTCTTCACTCCGGCGCCGACACGATGTTGTTGTGCCACCTACGGCACGGATGTCGCCCTGGAGTGCCTGTCGAACATGCTCGTTTTTGTCGGGCCCTGTGCCGACTCACGCCGGGTGATCGACCTCTGCGTGTTCATGGTCGCGCCGCCGCGCCATTTTGGCTGCGCCTACTTGATGGTCGCCACCGGGATTTCCACGCCACCAGGTTGGGAGTGCCGCTCCTGTTGCTCCTTCTAGGTGGCTGCCCGCGCGCTTGCTTCGCTTGCCCCTCTCTTTCTCGCTGCCTAGTCGCGGCCCGGCTAGTGATCGGTCGGCTTTCGGCTTGCTTTTCGAACCCGCAGACCAAAAAACGTATCCCCACCAGCCCATCCAGGAACGATGCCCATGAGAGCTGACACGGGGAGAGAGGAAGAGGCGCGCATAGTCAAACAGCGAGGGAGGCTTGGGAGGTTCCGTGGCCATTTTCAGCAGTCTTGGAGCGGTCTGGGGGCCGTTTGGAGCATCTTGGGAACCATCGTGAGCCAGCTGGGGTTATCTGAGCCATGTTGGAGGTCATCTTGGGCTGTCTGGGGCCGCTCGGGGGCCTCTTGGGAGCCCTGGAGGTTCCCTTGGGGACATATTAGAGGCTATCGACCAAAAGAGGCGGTTCTTCTATCTCCGTCCCCCCGTCGGGGGCCACGACGCTCGGGAGGGGTGGAAAAATAGCCCTCTCAGGGGCCGAGTAATGAGTAATGCGCTCCAGCTCGTCGCGACCCCCTCCCACAAAACTTCAGGGAGGGGAGGGGGAGGGCTTCCCTCCCGAAGGGAAAAAAGGGTTGTGGAAAGAGACCCTCCTTCGACCACCTGTCGCCCAAAGTGCTGGTGGGAATTCGTCGTGTAGCTGTTGTGCTTTGTCGTCTGTTTGTGCCTGTTGTACTTGTTGGCGTAGGTGTTTTCCTCGGTCTTCTTCTTGAGTGTGGCTCGAGCTTTCGGTGCCGTGGCCAAGGCCAGGCACTGGTGGGTCTTGTCCTGGTAGTAGTTCGGCACCTCGTGTCATTTCGTATTCTGGTTCAGCTTGTCGTTGTAGTGCTGCGAGTTGTTATTCCCTCTGTGTGTGCCACCTTTCTGATTGCTTCTGCGTGTCTCGTATTTGCGTAGCCTCAAGGGCTGGTTTTGCATGTCTGCCCCTGTTCCCTACTGCTACTGTTCGGCAATGTTGATCCCCTGCCGGTAGTGTTGGCTGGCCACATGTAGTTGTCATGTTGCGATTGCCATGGTGAGGCAGGCTTCTCCCTGCGTTGGCCTCTTCGTCGAATGCTTCTTGACCTGTCCGCGTTGTGTTAGGTATGAGGCGTGCTGTTCCTCGTGGTTGTGGTGCTGTAGGGCATACCATCTGGTCGGTTGTGCTTCCTGAGCTAGGCCCTGCTCAAGGGAGTGTAGTTTATATTCTGCCAGGGGTTGGCATGGCCTGGTCCGTTGTGTGTGCTCTTCTTGTTGTAGTAGGTCGTGTTGGTGGGTTTGTTGGATTGCGTGCTGTATCCGTGTTGTTTGTGGCTCGTTTTGCTTGGCGCATTGTAGTTCCATTTTTATCGCCTACGTCTTGTTGTTGTTGTGGCTGTGGTTGTTGTTGCTGTTGTTGCTGTTGTCGTTGCTAGTGCTGCTGTTGATGTTGCTGGTGTTGGTGCTGGTGCTGTTGTTTTGGTGTTTGTTGTTGTTGTTGTTGTTGTTGTTGTTGTTGTTGTCTTCGGTGTCCTTCCTGCGCTTGTACTCCTTGTCGGAGTGCCGCTATGGGTGTTTCAGTCTCCGAGTGCGACGCAAGGCGTGCTTGGTGATCTGTGGCGTAGTAGTCGTGTTTGGCCTGCAGGTTCCTGAGGTGAGTGTGGCATTGTATCGCGTGTTCCGTGGTGTTTTCGATGTGGTGGTGCCTCTGTTCGTTTTGCAGAGTAGTCCGGTCTTTGTCTCGTACCGTAGCTTGCTCACGTCGCAGTGTCGATTCTGTGTCTGCTTGCAGTCGTAGCTCAGAGTGTCGTAATGCTTGGCTGTCCTGTCCTGTTTGGTGATAGTTGGTGGACAGGTGGTCGTTCGCCTCTTGTAGCTGCTGTGTGGTGTCCTCTGCCTTGCAAAATTGTGCCAGTGAGCGGCCTTCTTGTGCCGCTGCCCTCTGCTCTGAGTTCGCCGGTGGTCCAGTCGTTGTCTTTGAGTTTGCCGTAGGCTGCTTGTAGTACTACATTCGGTCGGTGCGTCTCGCCGTTGTTTCCTAAGTCTTGTTTGACGGGCTTGGTCGACTTGCGTGGGTCAAGTGGTGGTCGCTCCACTGTGTCAGTGCCAAGCTGTATGTCTTATGCCCGTGAGTCAGGTCTTGGCGTGTGCTGTCTGTTTTTTTGTTGAGCTCATTTTCCAGGCTGGCGTAGGTCTTGGTCTTTTGTTTGTTGTCGCCGTGCTTCTGCTATTCGGAGCGTTGCCTCTGAGGTCTTGGAGAGTGCAGCGCAGTCGTCTCTTAGCTGTCGCGCACTGTATTTTCTCAGCTTCAGGTTTTTGGTCAAGACATTGTCTTTTGATGACGGCTGGCTGTTGCCGACGTCGACGCGCGTCTGGTTTAGCATTTTCGATTGCCAGCATCTGTGTCGCAGTCCTGCTGAGTTTGGCTGCTTTTGTCGCATGCCAAGCTCCGACTTCAATTAGTGTAGCACTTGGCGTGTCGTTGTGCTGATCGTCGTTCTGGTATGCTTCTGGCGTGCTGTCGATGGTTGTCTGGTTCTCTCTTGAAGTGTACGCCACGTGGCCGGAGCTGACACCAACGACTGGTTACGGTACGAAGCCATCATTCCGTGTTCTGGGATTTGGCTGTTGTTGTGGCTTGGGTCTTGGTGTGCCTGGTGTGGGCGGTCAAGGCGTCAGTGGTGCTTACGGTCCTTGCTCCCACAATGGTCATAGTCTGGCGGGTTAGTGATACGTGTCGTCGTAGTGCTGCGTCGTCGTATTGCTGGTAGGGCTGCCGAGACGTCGCTTGGTAGGTGTAACCCGTGAGACCGATTGGTTGCCACGCGTGGGTTCTTTGCTTGTTTTATCATTGTTGTTCCGGTGCGGGTGTCTCCTTGCCTTTGCCTTTGGCGTGAGGTGGCTGCGCCTAGTTGGACATTGTGTCGGACGAGAGTCTTCGTGCATCTTATGCACTGTAGTGCTGGTCGAGGAGTAGTTGGGCCGTGCGGAGGTGTTTTTGTGTCTGTTGGTCCAGTAGGGTGCTAACTGGTGCTGCACCTAAGAGTTCACGTGCTGCTGCTCGATTTTCCCGCTCTCGGCGGTGCCAGGCAGGGTTTGAAGGCGACGTGGTCGTCGTGATATTGCTTGCAAAATGCTGCAGTGTGAGTGGTGATTGCTTGGCCAAAATGGCCGTGCAAGTGGTGTGATGCTGACATTGTCGTATGGTGAAGTTGGCTGAGTCGCGGTGGTGCTTGGGCGTCGACGCTGTTGTGGTTGCTGTGAGATCGAAGACCTTTGCACCTGCGGAACCTGAGGAGTTAATGAACACTGAGTAGTGCCAGAGGTGCATGGGTGAACGACATGTGAGAGGCATGGAAGAGGGGATGTAAGAGGTGTCCTCGTTCGGTTCGCGGACACCCACCTGAGGGCGTCGCGTTGCCACGGCCTGAGCGGGTCGTGGCCTCCTCCTCATCCTTCTCTTCCTCTCTTCGGCGCCCTCTCCCGCCGCTTCGCCCTCCCCATTTGCGCGGAGCCTCTTTCGCGTTCGCGTTCGCGTGCCCCACTTGTGTTCGCCCCGCCCAGACTCTTGCGGCGTCCGCTGACCAAAGCCGTTCGATCGAGCCGATGTGCTGTTTTCGTTGGGGCGGGCCTCTTCGCAGACAACGCTCCCGACTTTGAGCGCAGGCTGGGCCCATGCCAGGAGCTGGCCTCTGGCAGCTTGGTCGCCTGCGCCTTCCACCTCACCACTGCCAGCTCTGCCACCGGGTCTCCCCGTCCCCGTGTTGCTGCAGGTCTTCCTCCTCCTCCTCCTCGTCCTCCTCCTCCTTCTCCTCCTCCCCTGAGCCTGCGCCTCCTCCCTCCCCTCGCCCTGCTGACTGCCGTTCCCTCTCCTCCTCCCGTTCTTGTCCTCCCGCTTTCCCTTCCATTGTCCTCTTCCTCCTGCGTGTCCTCCTGCCTGTCCTCCTCATGATCCTTTTGTTGCTCCTCCTCCTCCTCCTCCTCCTCCTCCTCCTCCTTCCCCCCTCTCACGCTCCTTCTCCTGCTCCTCCTTCCCCCCTGCTCCTTTTCCTCCTGCTCCCTCGTCTGCTCAACCACCCTTTCACCGTTCCCTGTTGTCCTCTCTCCGCCGCCCGCCTCTCCTCCTCCCTCGCCCGCTCCAGACTTCGTGCACATTCTCCCCCTCCTCCTTGATCCTCGATGTTGCGGGCGGGCCTGTTGAACCGACTGTCTCCTCATCCTGATCATCGTCCGTCTTTGCATCCCCTGCCCCTCCCTCCCCCCCAATCTCGCCCCTCCCCCTTTTCTTTCCGTCCCTCGCCTCCATCGAAGGTCATCGATGGCCGTCGAAGGCCGCCGACGGCCGCCGAAACGATGATGCCGACTACGACGATCGCGCGCCAGGCTTCAACAGTGGCCCGCGTTTCCCGGACGCCGTCCCCGAGGAGCACCCGCGCGCGTCCGTCCATCGGCGGTCGGCCGTCATCGTTCGCCGGTCGTCGGTCATAGTCTTCGTCGTCGTCGGCGTCGTCGTCTTCGTCGTCGTCGTCGTCGGGGGTCGTCGTCCGTGGTGGTCGTCGTCGCTGGTCGTCGATCATCGGCCGTCATTATCGGTGGTCGCTGCCTCGGAGGTGGCCTTCGACGTCGCCGTCGTCGCCGGAGGAACAGACGGAGGAGAGGAGGGGAAGGATGAGGACAGGGAGTTTGAGGAGGAGGGGGAGGAGGGCGGGTGGTGGATAGGGAGCAGGAGGAGGAGGAGGAGGAGGAGGGAGGAGGAGGAGGAGGGAGGAGGAGGAGGAGGAGGATAACGAGGAGGAGGAGGAGGAGGAGGAGGAGGAGGAGGAGGAGGAGGAGGATAGGGGGGATAGGGGGGGTAAGGAGGATAGAGAGGGGGAGGAACGAGGAGGAGAGGGAGGAGGAGGAGGAGGAAGAGGAGGTGGAGGAGGAGGAGGAGGAGGAGGAGGAGGACCGACGCACTACACACATCAGGCGCCTCGACCCTCCACCCACCATGGGCAACATGCAGACTAGAGAAGAGCCGACGCCACGAGTCACATACGAGCAGCCCAAATACTTCCCACTAGAAGACGCTAACAACTTCGAATGCGAGCTGCTAAACCAATGGGAGGGTGCCGCACGCTTCCAACCCAGCTACCATGCAGGCCCAACACCTCAAACGCACTACGAGCTCAAATCACCAACCAGACACAACCCCAAGTGGCCACAAATGATCGGAATCCTTGGGCCTACGCCCATCACAGAGCTGTACACGAGCAAATGCGTCATCTACGACGACTGCAACCCGAACGACATTCAGGCCGAGCCGTCCGACGTCGCACGGCACCCGCGTGGACCACAAGTCACATACGACCCACCGATGTTCATACAGACAATGGGCGGCTTCCGATTCCGCACCGACCACCTGACGACGAGCACTACGCATTCGTACAACAGCATGTTGCAGAACGGTACGAGATCCAGAAGGACTTCTAGGACCACCTGGGACACTTACGATTCATGTGCAATGGTCAGAAGAATCTGCGACCACCAGAGCAAACCATACCCATCACGTTCAAGAAGAGGAAGACGGAACACGACAAAAGAAGGTACGGACATAGCCACGGATACATTCACCCGAACCACCGCGGACGCCAATGCCGCCGACACAACGACGACGCGCCAACGACCAAATGGCAAGACGACCAATACGAAGGCTACGACATTTCAGGTCATATGAGTGGCTTCGCGTCCTGGCCAGGCGGAGGAGCAGCCCTGCGGCTCCGCGGGCGCCGCCCCGCCGCCAGACGCCTCGAGATGGCGTTCGCCCGCCTCCCCTCCTTCCTCGTTCTTGTCCCCCTTCTCTTCGCTCCCCCGTGCACGTCGTCTCACTCGGCCCTGGGCGGTGGCCGCCTGGTTGGAGATAGGTTGCACGACGCTCTGCAGGATCTCCCCCCCCCTCCCCCCCCTCTCCCCCTAATTAGTTGCTTTCTCAGCGCACCGCGTGCATGAGCACTGCGTGTGGACCTGTCTGCGCCCGCTGCTGGTTGACCCTGGCCTCTGGCCACGCGCCAGGCTTGCCCTGACGCCGTCACCGTCATGGTTATGCGCGGTGCTGGGCGCTTGTGCGCCCGTGTGCCCTCGTTCGAATGTCTTGTTTTAGTTGGCGAGTGTCTGCGCCCAACCGCTTTCACCCTCAGGCGTCTCCCTTGCAGCTTGTGGAGCTCCGTCTCCTTCCTCGCGCTCGCCCCTTTCCCGCTCCCGCCTCCGACGTGGTAGGATTCTGGGGTTGTTTCTTATCAGCCACGCCGCCGCACGGGCTTTGACTGAGTATGCACTGTGCGTCACCCGTTATGGACTCGTTGTGTGTGGCCTCATTATATAAGTGGTCGTTTTGACCATGTGGGGATTGATGCACACACGGCGCCGCGGTCCGTTCTCGTTTCCTCCTCCTCGTCTTCCGCCCCTCCGCCGGGATCCCAAGTCCGGGGCCATTTCAAGTTTTTGCTTCCGTCCTTGCCGGGGAACTGTAACGATGTCGTATTCAGCAGGCTCTGTCAGAACGCTTTGGAGTAGAGGACTGGTACCATAGTGTACATAAGGCGTTCGGCTGTCGCCGAAAGTCTGGGTGGCTGCTCGCCCCCGGGTCGCGTTTAAGGGGCCCTCAGCTGCTGTGTCTTCATCGAGAAAAAATGACAACAACAGCGACAGAGACGACCCATGGGCCAATATGAGCCGAGCTTCTGACTTTCCCGAAGCTTGTCTATCACCGCTCAAACCAAACAGATACCATGAGAAACACCTACCCAGTGGCTGGGGCGCCTACTGCCACTACGCCGACTCAGACGAAGATCTCCAAGGAGAAGACATTTGGCACCATGCAGTGCTACTACTAAGAGGCAACCAACGCATGCACATTCAAGTTCCCCAATGACCACTCAATACTGCCTGGATGGCACATACATCTCAACACAGACAACAACGAGATGTTGGTGCACCGCGACGGCCAGCAGTACCTACCGCATCCACCACTACGACTCGGCCCCCAAGCTACAGCACTAACCACTTATACACTCCCTGCTACGGCTTGTACGCAGCTGATCATGCTCAAGGACGCCTTCAAAGCGGACTCACCAACCACTGCACATACCGCCCAAGCAAACGAATTTCTCTCGATCCGCGCCCACATCGCCACGCTGCTCGCAGGAGGACAAGCACCACCAAGCAATGCCGAGATAAAAGCCGTACAAGAAGTATCGCAACGGCTCCACACTTGCCACGACGACCGCGACCTGAGGTACAACTGGGCAGTGCGACTACGCGACGCAGCTCTTCTACTACAACGCATCTGCAAACCACAAGACCCGAGGCCACAACCTGCCAGCAAGCGCGACGACAGCGATAGCTCCAACGAGAGAGAGAGAGAGAGAGAGAGAGAGAGAAAAAAAAAGAGAGCATCACTAGCACAGCACAAAGGACCAAGCAAATACCAACTAAACCACCACCACCATCAGCACAGCCCATGCCCAAACCACTCGCACCCACTCCGCCACCATCCTGGGCCGCTAACAGCAAACCGACCAGCCAAACACACAACCCAGAAACGGAACGCCAGACGACACAGCAGCCACAGTAACCTAAAGCGTCCACGCCACCATCAACCATCAACCACGCAGCAAGACAGCGCCCCACGCATGCAACAAAAAACAAACCACAAAACCAAGCAAGCCCGTGCCAAACATACGCAATAGCATAAGGACAATTGCAATCACGACCGCACCGCGTCAGCGACTGCACAAACCACTACGTGCTCACTTAATCCAACAACCGCCGAGCACGCCCGATACTATGAATGCAACAGCAGCGGCAGCCACACCTATACCCGCATTCACCGCAATGGTCAAATCATAACTGTTGTACATGCACTTATTGCCGCGCCCTCCATCGCCCGCGCCCGCGATGCCGACCACGCACCCGCCCGAAGAGGACACTAACACACAGCAGTGGATACAAGCCATCCCGCGGCGGCAGCTGGCACCGCAGACATTAGCGACACGGCGCGCAGACTTTCCGACGCAAGCCGCGCAAGCAATTGTAGCGCACCGAGAAGCAGCTCGACGCGGGGCACAACATCTACACATCTTCGATCGAAGTGTCAGCTATATTCATCAACAAGAGTGGCGACCCCGCATTCCAGAACTACATCGACAGACTACGCTGACACCGAGCTCGCTGCGATACATATCTCGATCGCCCCAACGAACACAGAATGGTAGCACTATTCAGGGAGTCGCCGCCCAAGCACACGGCAACGATGCACAAGGCCGCCCCCGTGTCCAAGCAGACAAACCATACGACGAGCCAACCGAGCCAGACATAACAACCGACCTACGGTGCTCGGTACAAGGCAGACTGCCGCAATTGCCACATCAAGCACCCCTAGTGGGTCAATTACCGCAGAAGGACCCATGCTGAAAGGCAGCGCAGCCGCGCCAGCAGCCGGCCCGCATACCATGGCCACTGACCGGCAATGTACTGCTCTCCCCTTTCTTCCCGCGGCTCCCTTGACACGCCGGCGGCATTTGCCGCCGGTGGGTTGGGGGTTAGCCTGCAACGCCCTGGATTGCAGCCCTCGGACTGCCAGTTTGTATTATCGTGCGCGTCTCCCTGGTCCTCAATCCTCCATTTTCACGTGCCCGTGGGCTTCCCCACCTCGGGTTCGGGGGTTGACCTGCAAAACCCTGGGTCGCAGCCCGAAGATTGCGCGCTCCTTGCTTCTGAGGTCAAGGGCGAACCTTTAAAACCCTATTCCACATGCAGCCTCGGACACAGCCAGACAGCACTACTTCAGCGACGGTCGCGCCCCTGTTCCCCCGCCCCCGCGGCGCCATGACGCGATGGCGGTCGCTTGCCTTATCCGGGTTTGGGGTTGCCCTGCAAAGTCCTGGGCCACAGCCCCGGGGTTGCCTTTTTTTCTTTGCGCACGTCGCGCGCTCTACCTCGCGCAGCTACTCTTGGAGGCGGTGCGTCGCTTTTTTTTTTTTTTATTATTAAAAAAAATGGTGTAGCGGAGGAGGTGTGCTCTACCCGGGTTCGGGGTTAGACTACAAGACTCTGGGTCGCAGCCCGAACATCGCGCGCTCTTGTCCTGGAGGTTAAGGGTGAACCTTGACACCCTACTGCAGCGGACAGTGCACGCGCGCATGCGCAGCCTTGGACACGGCCACGCACAGCCGCTCCTTCAATGCGCGTGGAGGGCGGGCGATCCAAGCCCCAGTGCACGGTGAAAGTTGATTCAAACGATGATGGTTTCTCACCTTATCCAGGTTTGGGTTTGCCCTGCAAAGCCCTGGGTAGCAGCCCGAGGATTGCTCTCTTTTCTCGGCGCGCCTCGCGCGCTCTACCTCGCGCGCGCATCTCTTCTAAGCCTGGCGCGCTGCTGTTTCTGCCGGCAACGAAACGCGCGCGGCTGACTTCGATGGGGGCCCAAGGCGCACCGTCCACTCCTGTCGATGCTGTAATTTGCTCCGCCACGGTGCATGCGCAGCCTCGGACGCAGCCTTGCAGCAGCACTTTGGCGGCTGCGTTATGTTTCCAGAGCGGTCTGTCACAGCCTCTGCGTGAGCAATCTGCCCTGCCCGTGTAAAAAATACTGAGTGGCAGATCTCAGCGCGCGCAGCAAAATTCGACGACGCTATGCTGCATTTCCACTCCTCACCCCTCTTGCGCCCTTGAGCAGTGCGTCTGGCCAGCCTGTGACGCTACAGGCCAGCCACGCGGCCAGTCCATTCAAAAGATCAGCCCTCATACGCTTCGTTTCAGACCGTCGAACTAGAAGCAGAGGACGACACGATGGTGGTCTCTACCTTATCCAGGTTTGGGGTTACCCTACAAAACCCTGGGCATCAGTCCTAGTATTGCCTTCTTTTCTGCGCGCGCTTCGCCTGCTCTGCCTCGCCGAACTACACTTGGAGGCGCTGGTTTACTGATTTGCGGCGGTGGTAGCGCGCATGGTTTACTGATCATTGTGGCAGCGGAGGAGGGGTTCTATATTCAGGTTCGGCGTTAGCCTGCGACGCCCTGGGTCGCAGTCGAAAGATTGCATGCTCGTGTCCTGGAGGTTAGCTGTAGACCTTTGAAACCCGATTGCAGCGCGCAGTGCGCGCGCACATGCAGCCTCGGGCACAGCCAGGCAGCAATACTTTGGCCACAACCAGTTTTTTTCTGTACACGCTGACGGCGGCAAGCTCCAGTCCACGTGTACTAGCTTTCCTCTGCAATCTGGTAGGTAGGGTTACCCTGCGCAGCCCGAGGTCGCAGACCAAGGATTGCAAGCTCCCTTTTTTTTCGAAGGATAGGTGCACCTTCAAAACCCTTTTGTATCCCGAAAATTGCACGTTCTCCTTTGAAGGTCAGGGGCTAAGCCTCTAAAGCGCTACTGCAGCAGTCACCTTGCGCACTTGGGTCCCCGCAGGGGCTCATCCCTTCGCTGTTTTAGATGTGGCTGCGGGGCTTTCTTTTTTTTACCTTTGCATTGCTCGCAGCATGCACCTATTCAAAGTTGGCATTCGTTACGTTGCATATGGTCTACTTGCTCGGGTCTCCTGCAATAGGGCACACGCTGCGTTACCTGGCGGGCGCCAACTGTTCGACCGATGTTTTTTTCATTGTCTCTCTCTTTGCCGCCTTAGCCGCGGCGCTCCTCTAGGTACCTTTGCGCCGAGCCATTTGCACTTCCATGTCTTTTTTTGTTGCTGCACTTCAAGAACGCAACACGCGCAAGCGTAAGGTGTGGCCAACTAAAAAAAAGAAGGGGAGAACGAGGGCGGAGGTGGATAGGGAGCAGGAGGAGGAGGAGGAGCAGGAGGAGGAGAAGAGGGGGAAGGACAAAAGAAGTGATGAAAAAAAGACGGATGAGGACGGAGGGCTAGGGAGAAGGGGGGAGGAGAGAGCAGGGAGGGAAACGCGCGTAGGAGGAGCGAGAGCGGGGGGGGGGGGGCGAACGCACGACCGAACGCACTTTTATACAGCAGTCGAGGCCGAATAGTTCGTACAAAACGAGGAGGAGGTTCGAAACGTGCGACGCAGTCGCGTGACTGTTGCTCCCATCGGTGCTCCACTCCTCGAGCCTCTGCCACATCCTCCCTGCTCTCATCCTCCTCCTCCTCCTCCTCCTCCTCCTCCTCCTCCTCCTCCTCCTCCTTGTACTCCCATGTTTCCCCTCCTCCAGTTCCCCCCCTCACATTTTTTTTGACGTCAGGCGAGCTTGGGCCGAGTAGGATCGTAACGCCAGCCCCCCTCACGCTCCTGTTTCTCCTCGTCGTGCTTGGAGACGGAGGGGGGTCTACGGACGGGGAGGGGTGGAGGAGTTCGGCTGCGCGTGAGTTGTTGAGAGGGGCACCGTGTCATCGCCCAGGCGTTGGAATGCTGTCGGAGATCTCAGGAGTGAGGGGGAGAGAGAGAGAGAGAGAGAGAGAGAGAAAAAGAAAAAGAGAGAGAGAGAGAGAGGAGCCAGGTGAAGGTTTTTGGAAGCTGGTTCGAGAGGGCACTCACAGTGCGCTTGAGGGTGGGGCCTGGGCCTGTGGGTGGGGCCGGGCTCTTGGGAGTCGTCTTCGCTCAGACCGTCCTCCAACATGTGGGCCACGCGGACGTAACCACTACAGTTGGCCAAGTCTTCGTGTTGCAAGGTCTTCATTCCCAGGCCTTGTTTTGATTATCAGGCCAGCTCTTCGTGCAGCCTGAGAGCCATTTCTGGGGACTGGTTCTTGGCATGTGGAGCCAACCATCAAGCGCTCGGAATTCTTGTCGCCAGAATTCCAATCCGAGGCCGGACTCTGAACTTCCAAAGCCAGGCTCCAGCGTTTGTTGTCCATCGTGTTTGCATAGCTTCATTCCCAGCTCTTGCTCGAGGTCCAGCCCCAACTTCAGCTCCAGTCCCAGGTCCAACCCCAGCTCAATCTGCGCTCCAGCTCCAGCTCCAGCTTCGCGCTATCTCCAGCTTCGCTCCAGCTTCAGCTCCGCTTTCGCCCCAGCGCTGGGTCGAGGTCGAGCTCCACATCCAAACCAGCTCCTGCCGAACTCGAGCTCAAGCTTCATCTGGAGCTCTAGATCAGGTTAAGTTTTAGCCCCAGCTCTGGCGCTTACCCCAACTCCACATCCAGCTCCAACTCCAGCTTTAGCTTCAGCAGCAGCCCCAGCGCCAGCTCAAGCTCTAGACACGGTTCAAGCTTCGTTCCAGCCGCAAGTCCAGCCCCCGCTCCAGTTCCAGATCCAGCTTCGCCCCAGCTTGAGCCCCAGCTCCAGCCCAGGTTCAGTTCTAGCCCCGTTCCAGCTTCGCTCCAGCCCCAGCTCCAGGTCCAGCTCCAACTTCAGATCAAACTCCAGCCCAAACTGATTTTACCCAGATGGGTTTGAACGTTCCAAGATGTGGCTTATCGCATCGCAAAGCACCGCTTGCGAGACACACGTGGCTGAGAACACCGCGCATATTGCTGTCGCAGGTGATGTCCAGTTACGGTTACGCTTCCACACATTGGCGTGCTCTCGCCAGCAAGCGCAAGCCCTTCCAAACACACATTTACACGGGAACCCTATACTCAGAGCCAGTCTGGGGGAGGGGTAGAAAACCCTTGAGGGGGGATAGGCGGAGCAGAGCCCGAGAGGGCTGGCAGGAATACTGCACACACAACAGACCGATGCAGACGAGACGATATTTGCACCAGGGCGCGGGCCGATGGGGTGTTCTACCCCAGAAATTCTTCAGAGAAAAAGCGAGCAGCTCAGCTGGCTGCATGAGCACAGCAATAAACCCAGGCCAGCTACCTGAGCCTTCGACCTGGGCCAAACCACAAAACTTTTTCGACCCCTCCCCAAAGGGAGGGTGCGGTGGGGCCGACTTGAGCCCAGAGGGGCAGAGGGGGACGGAGGGGGAAAGGGCGGCTAACAGACTACGACGGGTAGTGTAAAATAAAGTTCAAGAACAACTATTTACACGGGAACCCTATACTCAGAGCCAGTCTGGGGGAGGGGTAGAAAACCCTTGAGGGGGGATAGGCGGAGCAGAGCCCGAGAGGGCTGGCAGGAATACTGCAAACACAACAGACCGATGCAGACGAGACGATATTTGCACCAGGGCGCGGGCCGAGGGGGTGTTCAACCCCAGAAATTCTTCAGAGAAAAAGAGAGCAGCTCAGCTGGCTGCATGAGCACAGCAATAAACCCAGGCCAGCTACCTGAGCCTTCGACCTGGGCCAAACCACAAAACTTTTTCGACCCCTCCCAGCCGACCCTACTGGGCCACTGGCCAAAGGCCTTCAAAAGAAAAGACTGCCGAGCACGGGCGACACGGGTGGGTGGGAGAGCGAGGCAGATAACCTTACAGCTTTGCTTAAAACCTCACGGCCTCCCCCCAAGGAAACCCCCTCTCCAGACTTGGCTCGATATCATTAGGTGGGAAGAGGGAGCTGCCTACGTCGCTCCGTACATTGCGACGGGGACCTCACGGCCACGGGCGCTCGCAAGAGCACCGACGATGCGTCTGCCGAGAGGCGTCCCCGCGCCTGGCCCTCTCACGACGGCGTCGTGCACCGCCTGGCGCGGGCGGCGCCAGAAGGCGCAGCCCTGCTTGATCTGCGTGCCGTCCAGCTCGCTGAGCTTCTCCACCAGCGCGTGGCACTTGGTGTAGCGCTGGAGGCCGGCGGTGGAAGCCCAGCGGCCCCGCCTGCGCGCCGCCTCCAGGTCGCCGCCCAGCGCCACGAAGCGGGCCGCAGCCGCGTGGCGCATGCCGTGCGGCGGCCCCATGGTCTCCAGGCCCACCGCCTTCAGCGTCTTCATCCAGACCTTGCGGAAGCTCGGCTGGGTGAAAGGGAAGACCTGGTCATCAGGCTCCCGATCTTGGACCAGCACCTTCATCAAGAGCTTCGACAGTGGCCACTCCAGCACGGCACCCTGGTTGGCGCCCGTCTTGGTCTTCTGTCCCATCATGCGGTCGCCAAGCTTGAGGCCCACGCCGCCGTCGGGCGTGAAGCTGACGTGCTTGGCCCGCAGCATCTCCCAGTCCTGCTCCCGAAGCCAGCCGTCCAGCTGCACGATGCAGGCACTCGCCTCGAGCAGGTGCCCCATCTCCAGCATCCTTGTGATGATCACCCCCATCGCCTGGAACGGGATCGGGTGGCCCTCGCCTCCGAACTGCATGCGCTCCCACGACTTCAGCGCACGGTGCGCTGTCGGGAGCCTCCCTCGATGATCCTCGAAGATATGCATGAAGCCATTGAAAGCGAGGGAGGCCTTCATGTAGTTGTCACCCCTCAGGTAGCAGAGGTCGCTGATGTAGTTCCCCAGCGCGCGGTCCCTCTGCTCCAGGGTCGTGAACGGCACCTCCCCGCGCTTGCAGTCGACGAGGAAGGCCCTGACCTCCCGCTCGTAGACGACGTTGGTGGAGTCGTCGACCGCGTGGACCACCAACCTGTTGTTCCACCGAGGGCGGTCCTGCTTGGCCTGCTGCCAGGCGCGTGCGCCGCGCTTCTGCAGCGGCGGTGCAGACGCCCCCCTGCGGGCGCCACTGGCCACGTGCAGCGTCACCACCAGCACTACCCAGAGGGACATCCTGCCGCCGCTCCTCGCCGCCGAAACAGCGTCGCCGCCAGCGGCAGCCCAGCGCGAAGCCCTGCAGCACCTTCCCGCAGTCGCCGTAGCTCCCGACGTGGCAGCAGTAGCGACCCACGTCGCCGAGGTAGACGCCCAAAGCCGCCACGATCTCGCTTGGGAGGCCGAGGCCTCCCTGCTGAGAAGGTAGTCGAGCCCCAGACGCACCGCCAAGGTCCCGCGGGTCACCGCCGCCGTTCCAGCACCTGCAGCAGCGGCCGCACCGCCTTGGGCGTCGTCCTCATCCTGTGCGCCTGCTTCGTTTCGTCCGCTGCGCCGATGTCGACACCACGGCTCGGGCCGTCGGCCATGTTCCACTGGCTGGGCACCCACCGGTAGTAACCTCTGATGCCCAATGCCAGCGCAATGCCACATGCCACTCGTGCCAACCTCAAAAGCGACGTCGCTGATGAACGACCCTTCTGCAGCACGCCCATGGAGACCACAGAGTCCGTCATGATCACCACTCGCTTGTGCCAGCATCTCGAAGATCTCGCCAGATGTCGCAGCACGCTCACCACGCACCGCAGCTCCAGCACATTGTTGTGTTCCTCCGCCTCCCAACGCCCCCTGAAGAGCTCGTACCACCTCGACTCGTCGACCCAGGAAGCTCCGATGGGCATCACCTGCCCCCTGCTCCGCACCACCCGCGGTCGACCCCGTCGCAGTCGCACCTGCGCCCCCTTTGGTACTTCGCTCCAGGTGTAGTCGAGCTGCTCTAACCTCGTGGCGTAGTGCTCCAGAAAGACGTCCCCATAGCTGACGGCGACGCCTGAGGTCAGCGGGAACTCGTCCCATAGCCCTCCGTTGTCCACGAGCCCCGCCAGGTTGGTCAGCACGACCAGCTCGCCCACCTCCAGGGAGAAAACGCCATCCGTCTCGGCGAGCCTGTCCCAGGGTGCCCACTCCAGCATCTTCACCGCCACGGGTCCCAAGATAATGAAGCCCAAACCCTCGCGGACCGCGAGCCTGGCGACCTCGATGATCACCTGAGCAACGTAGTTGTCCTCGTCGACCTTGCGCTGCATACCCTCGCTGAGCCCTTCGTAACCCCAGGGCGTGCGCGAGTCCCTGTAGTAGTCGTCCGAGAAGGTGTCCAGGAACAAGGTGAGGTGGCAGATCCAGTACCACCGCCTCCGCAGTCGGCTGAAGAGCCGTTCCACCACCGTCACGTCCATCAACTCCCCCATGCGCACGTCCTCCATCCAAGCGCTCACCTGGTCCCCGAGGTCCCCCTTCAGGTCCAGCAAGCCCTGCTCCAGCGTAAGTATACCAGGACGTCCCTCGCTCGGGTGCATCATCTCGTCCTCCTCCAAGCCCTCCTTGCTCACCTCGTCCTCTATCTCCGCGTGCGTCTCCCCTACTCGAATCTGCCACACCTGCTCGGCACCACGGTCCAGCTCGTCCCTGATCTCCTCCACGCTCGACTTCGTCGCAACAGCTCCGAAGCCCTCGTCGCTGGCGTCGGTCATATAGACTGTCGTGTGCCAGTCCAGCTCCAAGTTCGCCTCGAAGAAGATGGCCAGCGATGACAGGGCCGTCAACTCCTCCAACACGGGGACAGGGAGGCGCTGCGTCCTCTCGGCCTCCTCCCCCGCAAAGGCCCCGACCCACCGGTAGCAGGCGTCCAGGATTGCGAAGGCAGGCCGACAGACCAGCATCGCCCACGCCCAGCAGCCCACCACCGTGGCAAGCTCCCGTGGCCGCACAGACCGAGTCACCGCAATGGCCTCGGTGCAGATGATCAGGTCCTTCATCTTCTCGGGGTAGACCTTCAACGTATAGGGCCGCCCAGATATGGTAAGGCCAAGCCCGCGACGCAGCCCTTCCCCAGCCTCCTCCTTGTGCACGGCGAGCCCCCTGGCATTCAGGTAGCTCCGCACGCACGTGGCCCTTCGTGACCTCGAGGTCCGAGTCCTCCCCATCCTTCACCAGCTTCAACCCGATGTAGTCGTCGATATACAGCAAGAGGAGGAGCTCGGCCTTGGCGAAACTCGGGCACACCCTGCCCAAAGTGATCTGCTCCGTGACCAACCCCTCCATGGACTCGAAGCAATCCACGAGCGCCGAGTGGGCCAGGAAGACCGCCCAGGCAGCCCCCATCACAGGCGCCACTGATCCCACGCCCGCGGCTCCCGCAGGCGGGGCTGGCAGCTCCACCCCCGCATCCTTCGCGAAGGTGTGGAGCTCCTCGGGCGAGACCCCCTCCAGCGTGAAGTACTCCGCCAGCCCGTCCGTCCACCTCAACCTGTAGAACCAATCGGGCACGTCCCCCTGGAAGCTGCCCAGCACGCGGTCCTTCAAGATGTCCGCCGTCAACTCCAACTCGGACAGGGCGGATGGCGACCCTAGCGGGGTCCACGGAGGTCGCCGAAAAAGCAGATTCACCTTCCGAGCGTCCCAAATGAGGCGGGACTTGATCACATTCCGCCCGTCCTCGCTCACGTCCTTGGCCACGCAGAAAAGGCCTACGGTGTGCTTCACCTCCTTGACGTACTGGACCATCCCTGCCTGCATCATCCTCATGGCCACGGTGAGCCTGGTGTGACGATCCTTCCAACCTGGATCGGAGTAACTCTTGATACCATCGTATCTCCCCCAGTCCACCTCCTTCGGATCCTCCAGCATCCGACTCTCGAAACGCTCTAGGTAGGGCGCCGCGGTGGTCGAGAGGTCCGTCAGAGGCAGGCCCGCGGCCCCTGGAGGCGGCAGCGAGACCTGGTCCGCCACCATCCTGCAGAGGTCGCCCTTCTTGATGAACGTAGTAGCAGTAATCCGCTTGCGGCCGCATCCTCCACCCACTGCGTAGCCCGAGCTGTCGGACCCCCGCAGACGGCGAAGCACCGCCTTGCCGTCGTTGATGCTCCCCCACGCCCCAAGAGAGGCGTGGCGGTCCCAGATGTCGTAGACCACCTTGCGCTGGAGCCCCGTTGCGTCCCCCCACGAGGTCGGAACAGACGACCCATCGTCCGCCCCAACACGCCCCGCCGCCAACGACCGTAGAGCCCGCACCGTCCGACAAGTGCGCAGCCAGGTAAGCCTCAGCTGCTCCGTCGTGAAGCCCGAACTCGCAGCTCGCGTGGCCAGGGGTCCCGTGGGCGAAGGCAAACTCCGAAGAGGGTCCCGCTCCCTGAAGTCCACCATCATCAGGCCGCCGTAAAGGAAGCACCTGCTCACGTGGAGCACGACGTAGGTTGAGCGCACTGGTGCTGTTCAGGTCCGAGATATACACAACACGGCCTGAACAAAAGAAACCTCCCCCTCCAGCGTGCACCGGCTGGGCGAGGGTCAGCACGGCGATCCCGAGGAAGCCTCCCCTCCTGCTCCACCCTCGACCTGACGATCTCCCCGCTGACGAAACCCACGCAGCACAGATCCACAGGAGTGAGCACAGCAGTGCGAGACTTGCCCAAGGGTCGCCACTCCAAAGCGAACCCTCGGGCCACCCCTATTCGTCATCCTTGGGCGCCGCGTCCCGCACCGACGTCAAGTGCTTCTGGATCTGCGCCCTCTTCCTCAACTTGTCCGTCACCTCCTCGTCCGCGAGCGTGTCCTCGATGGTGTCGTGGGACGTCAGCCTCAAGTACTCCTCACCCAGCGACCAATCGACCTTCGACTTCCACTTCGCCCCGCTAGCATTGCGAGGCCTCTTCCAGTCATGCTCGCACGTAACACCCTCGTAGGCCTTCATGATCGCGTACATCCTGAGGCAACTCAGCTCGCTGGCCTGCGAGTTGATCAAACCCTTGAAGTCACCTGAGACCATCATGCGGTCCAAAGTCATGGCCAACACCAGCATCTCGTTGGCGATGGGAGCCTTGGATAACTCCTTGCTCCTCAGCCACTCCTGGACCTCGAGCTTCGCGGACCGCCCCCCCCTGTAGATCTTGCTCAGCACCGTCGGGGCGACCCGCGTCTTGATACCCCCCACACGCATGTTGGGGACGTGCTCGTAGCTCTTCAAGGTCTGCAAGAGGGCGTCCCTGGGATTCTTGCTCTCCATCTCCAGCTGGGCGATCGTGTCCGTGACTGACCCAGAGCCTGGTGATGAGGGCAGCCGCTCCCAGTCCGAGTCTGAGGCGGACTTCCCAGCCTCACGCCCACTACCCCTCGTGCCACGGTCCGAGTCGCTCTTCACCAACTCCTCGTGCTCGTTCAGCTTGGCTATGAACTGGTCCAACTGCGCACTCGTCGGCGCAGCCTCGTCAGCGCTCCAGCCGTGACCTCCAGAGGCCTTGCTCGGCGGCTCCCCCTTGTCCTTCTTCAGCGCCTCCGTGATCGCCGCCAGCCCAGCTCGTAGCTCTTCCTGCCCACGCTGCAGCTCCGCATAGAGGCCTTTTGCGTCGGGCTCGTCGTCAGAGTCGGGCACTGCCGTGCCCATGATCAGCTCTCCGTCGGACACGTCGGACTCGGAGTCGGAGTCCGAGAGGCCCTGCCACTGGCGGAAGACGTAGTTCAGCAGGAGAACCCCGAGGAGCACGCCCCCGCCCGCCATCAGCATGGCCTCCAACTCCCCCGACTCCCAGGCCTCCAGCAGGAGCCCCCAGTAGTCGGACACCTCCTCCGCCGTCTCCTTGGCCGCCGCCGCCGCCTCGAACACCCTGTGGAAGAGGGGCCCCAGGTGGAAATACCTCCAGATACGCCAGGCGGCGAAAGCCCCACCCGCGACCCCACCCCAAGAGCGGTGAAGCCAGCCGTAGCAGACCAGGTTCGACCCCATGGCCCACACCCAGTTCACCAGGCCCGTCTTCTTCGAGCCCTTCTTCTTTCCGCCCAGCTTCCAGAACCCCTTCTTCTTCTCGGCGGCCTTGGCGACCTTAACATTCTCGGCGTCCAGCTCCTTCCGCGCGATCAGCCTCGATGAGGCCGCGAGCACCATGTCTCGCGTCTTGTCATTCAGCCCTGGGAAGGCCGTCCACTGGCTGATGCCCCGTGGCGGCTTGCTGTGCACCGACTGCTTGTCCTTCAAGCATATGATCTGAACCCTGAGCGCCGGGTCCACGCACGTCCACGTCTGGTCGCTGGCCTTGCCGACCCGCTCAACCAACAGCATGACCACCCCTGCACTCTGTCCCTTTGGCAGGTAGTAGATCCTGTTCCACTGCGCCCAGCCCCCCATCACGAGTGGGCTGCTCCCAACGATCTTCTTCTCCTCCGCCGCGTCGACGAGGTCGACCTCCTCGATCGAGGCCGAGTCCTCCCCGACGTTCTCCTCGTCGTCGTCCTCGCCCTCGCTCTCGAAGCGGAGGCCGAGGAAATCCAGGACCTGGTCCTGGCTGAGCCTGCTCCCCACGGCCAGGGCCTCCTCCTGGAGGTCGCCCGAGAGGCCCAGGAGCGCCAGCAGCGCGCCGGCGAGCGCAGCGGGCCGCGGAATGGCGCCGCGGTGGGAGGCCGTGCCCAGGCACGACCACAGAGGGGCCCGCGTGCGGGCCTCGCCCGTGCCGACTTGAGCCCAGAGGGGCAGAGGGGGACGGAGGGGGAAAGGGCGGCTAACAGACTACGACGGGTAGTGTAAAATAAAGTTCAAGAACAACTAGTTTGTTGTTTTTTTCTCTCCTGCGGGCATGTTAGTAGTCACTGTAGCTGTTTGGGGGTCAGAAGCTGTTCGGAGCGCGACTGTGACATCCCGATGTGCCTGGCACGGTACTGGAGGTATGGCTGCAGCCTATCCTTCCTGCTCCTCCGCCGCCGATCAATTCCGGTCGAAACTTCCGTGCCCATCTTTGGCGCGAGTCCGACCCAGGCTGGTCTGTTCTGGTGGGGACGCTCTTCGGACACAACGCCTCCCTCGCAGGGCCGCAAGGAAGGGCTTGGGCACTCCCGCGCACGTGCGGTGCACTTCGTGGGCACGGCGGCCGAAGGCCGAGTCCGCGAGGGTTGCAAAATAACGGCTGCCCGCCCTGCGCCGCCAGGAAACATCCACACGGGAAGGGCCTGATCCAGGGGGAAAGGCTCTGGGGTGGGACGCATCGACCCCCAATCGCCCACTCATCGCCGATAGGCCACCCCGCCCAGGAAGTTGCGGATTCGGCATCGGGGGCCTGTCGCCGATCTATGGGTGATGTCTCGCCGATTCCAAGTCGATGTGTCCCCCCTGAGCCAGTCCCCCCTCCCGTAACTCCTCGCTCAACTTAGGCGCATCTCGCCTTCGGCGGAAGGTGGCGGAAGTACGATGGCGGCACTTCCGCTGGCGGAAGGTCGGCGGTAGGCGGCGGAAATAAAAGTGAGACGAAGAGTTTCTGGAGTCCGTCATATGGACTTTGTGCGACATTGTATGCCGATATCCGTCATGATGAAATGCTGCGGCCGATTTTCTTGGGGGACGTGCGCTGGATTT
This sequence comes from Prorocentrum cordatum, assembly GCA_963575745.1. NCBI lineage: Eukaryota > Dinophyceae > Prorocentrales > Prorocentraceae > Prorocentrum > Prorocentrum cordatum. The sequence continues at coordinate 47,084 of CAUYUJ010007757.1, forward strand.
CGGCCAGACTATTGCGGTAAGGGGACACCCAAGGTTTTTGTGTTCCCGCTTTTCGCCATTCGCGAGTGGCGTCTGTGTCTTGATTTCCTTCCCGCGCCCGCATCCACAGCTGCTTGGGCCTGGCCGGAAGCCCTGGTGCCCAGTGGATGTTCAGGAGTGGGACAAAGACGTGCGCGCACATGAATTCACATAGGTTCCGATTGAGCGCATTACGCGATCGTTCGTGATGATGGGGCGGCTTCGCGAAGTTGGGAGAATGTGCAATGTAGGTGGCTTGGCGCATACGTTCTATTCGGGTTCCCATTGACATGGACATACCTTCCCGCCCTCAGGGGTGGACAGATATCCGCAACCACTGCTCCGAGGGGTTCTCGAGATTCGGGGGCAGTACCCTCCTCCTGGACCTCTTCTTCTGTGTCCTGGTCCCGCCAGGAGGACGAGGATTGGAGGCAACATGGCTTTGGGGTAGCCCCTTTCCTCCCTTCTCCTCCTCCTGCTCCCTTCGTCTCCGTCCCTCGTCCTCCCCCTTCACAATTACTCAATATGAATACTACTCTCCCTCTTCCCCCGATGGCGGCCTGAAAGTAGCCGACCCCCCCACCCGCGTCCTGCTTTTTTGCACACAGGATTCCCGGGAGTTGGGTTTTCGCCTGCATTTGTTTCTTTTCAAAATGCTGCTCTCGCCGATGCGCCGGCCTCATTTTCGGGCCCCGCTCGTTCCGAATCGTGCTCCCGCTGCAGCGCTGGCCTCATTTCCGTGCTTCCGCTCGTTCCGAATCGTGCTCCCGCTGCAGCGCTGGCCTCATTTCCGCGCTTCCGCCGTTTCGACTCGTGCTCCCGCTGCAGCGCTGGCGTCATTTCCCGTGCCATGCCACAGCACACCACAGCACACACGCACACACACACACACACACTCACACACACACACACAACACACCACCACCACCACCACACCACCACCACCACCACCATCACCACCACCCACCAAGAGCACCAGCACAGCACCAGCAACAGCACCAGCAGCACTACCACCACCACCACCACCCACCACCACCACCACCACCACCACCACCACCACCACCACCACCACCACCATTCACACACGCACGCACGCACGCACGCGCACCACCACCCACTAGTCCGCGGATAGGGAAAATCAGCGCCATGGTAAGGGATGGGAGGGAGGGGTAGGACGTCAGATATGACGCGCGCACCTAGCTTGCCCCCTCCCTCCCCCTCCCCTCTCTCCTTCCTCCTCCTCCTCCTCCTCCTCCTCCTCCTAGTCTTCCTCCTCCTCTTCCGTAGCCATTTTGGCTCAAGATGCCTGGCTCCCCAGGGAGATCCGTGGATACCTCTAGGCCGAGACTAGACCCCAGGTTTTCCACACGCACGGTCCTCTCAGTGAGCTGCCCAGCGGCTGAGAGTCTCTCTATTTCTTTTTGTTTCGACGCCTCGAGGGGCACGGTGAGCATTTTGCCACCGAGTGAATTTCTGAGCAATGATTTCCGTCTCCAGCGAACAGCTGATGACCGTGCTCGAGGCACTCACCAGCGAGATGAAGGGCATGAAAGTTGACGTCACCTATGTCAAGAAGCGCCTCATCGTCGCTGAGGAGCTCGACGAGAGTATCGTCGACCTCCAGCTGTCCATGCAAGCTGGCTTCCCGGAAGCCAGAGCCATCCAGAAGGAGATGACGAGCGCCTTCGCCCTCCGCGTTTCGAAGATAGAGCAGGACAAGTTCGAGGCCCAGATGTTCCAAGTGGATGGAGAAGGTGATGGTGCTGCCACGCCGTCCTCCCTCGCCAAGCAGATGCAAGATCAGATCATCGGTCTGGAGAAGTCGCTGCGCGAGATGTCCAGGCCACCGCCTATTGCCATTTCGACAGGTCTCCCCTCCGCCAAATCAAGGAGAACGACCGCTGCATCCTCCGTTGGGTCGCTCGGAGTTCCAGTCATTGACCTTGTCCGTACTGATGTCGACGAGACTCGGCGTGGATTGCGGGTTCCCCTCATCCTGTTACTGAGCCGCACCGTCGCACCGTATTTCAGCAGCTGGAAGACAGGAACCCGCCCCGCTTGAGTGCTAACATGGTAGGCCGTTTTCACAAAGTATCGCAGGCTTTCTCGGTCACTTTCGAGAGCGGGGCCCATGCCAGGGACTTCCACGCCTGGTTCCTCGCCAAACCCGTCAATGGGTCAGATTTTCGTAATCGAGCCGTGGACACGCAGCGTATACGGCGTGACATGCCGCTGGCCGCCCGCCAGAATAACCGAGTCCTTCGTGCGTTGTGGCAGCTCGTCCGCAAGCACCTGGAGAACGAAAAGCTGTGGAAGGCAGACATGGAGCTCGGCACAAACCCGTCCAAGGGGTCTTCATCATCAGCACGAACGACGGCCATTGGGAGCTCTTCAAGCTATGTGAAGCAGCAGCTGGCCAGTTCGAGACCACGCCGGTCCAGTCCCAGCTCGACGAGTGGCACGCCCCCGCCGCCGCCGACAATTGGATGGTCGAGTCCGCCCAGGACGCCGCCCAGGCCGCCGCCTGCTGAAACGCCGTTTACCTCGTTCTGACTGGCAGCTGCCACTCCCCCTCTGCCTTTTCGCCGTCTTCTCCTGCTGGTTCGGCAGGTCCCCCCCTTCAATCGTCTACCGCCCGTGCGAATTCGCCGAGAGACCAGCGGCGTCCGCCACGGGGCCCTAGTGGCCCCCATTGCGTTTTCCTTCATCCCTCCTTTCATGGACGTGGAACGAAACTTGTCACGTGGAACTGTCGCGAACTGTTCGGGGCCGCTTCTGGTGAGATCATGATGTTTAGCGGAAGACTTGGGACCGACTCCCCCCACTAACTAGAGACGACAACACTGTTTGTCTCCAAGAAACCCACGGGCGTGGTGGCGACAGCGAATCGTTGCGCGCAGAGTTCCCGTCCGTCGAGGAATACTGTTCGTTCTTCTCAGAGGTGATTGCTGGAGGCGTTGTCATCCTGGCGGCGAAGTCTCTGCTTTCTACGCTTGCTGCCGATCCCCCTCGCGTTCTCATTCCTGGCCGTTTTATCGCTCCCACTTTGACGTCAGTCTCCTGCCAGCTCGCCATTCTCAACTTGCATCTCGACCCTGCCCTTTGCCAGCGCCAGAAGATTGATGTACTGTCCCAGTGCGCCGATTTCCTGAATGCAGCCCAGGGGGTCTTTTCCTTTGTCGGTGACTTTAACTGCTGCGAGCTCGGCGAGGGAACCCAAAAGGTCGATGGAACCACAACCCCCCGCACTCCCGATTCTCTGCGTTCGAGGTTCAGGACCCTCAGGTCTCGAATCACCGAATGTGCTCAGGAGACCCCGACCCACCACGTCACCAGAGACGGGCAATCTGTCAGCGCGTCCAGAATCGATCGGATTTACACCAGTTTATTCACGGGTGATCTCTTGGACGTGAAACCGACCTCTGGAACCGCTTGGAATATCTGTCAGGCCGGCCTACCTAGTGACCATGCTCCTGTCTATCTTCATCTTACTGGAGGGTGTGACTCTATGGTCTCCAGGGTGCCGTCGTGGGTCTCAAAGCATGCTTTATACCCTTTCGTGCATGACAAGCTGATCGGCTGTGAGCATGGCTCGCGCGAGTCAAATGGTCCGTTGATGGTCCAAGAGCTCACCTGTCTGATGCGCGAAGCTGGGCGCAGTGTCCAGCATGGGCTATCCGAGCTACCGCCTGACTTGCCTGAGCAGCACGTGCAGTGGTTGCTTGCAGTCAACCCTGCCATTCGCTCGCGTGCCTCGCGCACTTTGAAGGCCGCGAAGGCCATCCCTCGCCCCCTCGGTTTCTCGATCCTGCTGTTTGTCAGTGGAGCGACCAGCGAGCATTTCATGAATGCATGTCTCAGGTCGCTGCAGCGCGATACAAATCCGACTGCGATTCGGTTATCGGTCACACCGAGGCCGCTCCGCAGTATATCGAGCATTGTCCTGCACGTCTCCAGCCATGGTCTTCGCGTGGTCGCCTAAGAATCGCAGTGCGTTTCTCGCTGACATCAAGGATGCCGAAGGCACTGCAATGCAGTCTGTATGTGCTTGATCTCGCGCACGCGCTGCCCGCTGGGGCGCTGCCCGCGCCGCTGTCTCTTCCCATCCTGCCGCTCGTGACCAGCTATCGAGTCATATTCAGCGCGCTCCTGACTGGCGGGATTGGGAAATAATGGGGGGGGGGGGGCACCAGATTGCGGACCAGCTTCGGGGCTCTGCGGCGGGCCCAGATGGGCCCTGCTACCCCGCCTGGATAAGGGGAAGCCGGTTTGTCCGCTGGGCCGCTTCTGGGATGTGCGAGCACGTGATGAATTTTGTTAAGGCCCCTGAAGGCTTCCATGTCAGCAGCACCTCCCCTAGGGCCTAGGGCCCCATCGATCGGGGCGGACCTGAGCTTTGGAGGGCCCCTGAGACAACCAGGCCGATTGCCTTGTCGAGCCCCCTGAATAAGATCGTCGCCATCGCGATTAACTGCCCTTTGAGGATGCTCCGCGTGGACACCGCCCCGGGGTCCAATGGGGCTTCGTTACGGGGCGGAACGTAATAGATAACCTGCTCGAGCTCAAAACTCACGTGGTCGTCGGGATTGGAGCCCAGCGGGAGAACACAGCTGGCGCCATCCTCTTAGACATCAAAGCCGCGTTCCCTAGTCGATGCCGCGAGTGCAGCTTCCACGTATTGAATGAGATGCAGCTTCCCTCGTTCGTGATTCATGCCATCAGGTCTCTCTATGCCAACGTGCGCGCCACCATTGTCTTCGGGGGGCAGGCTTTTTTTTTTGCGCTCGCTATCTCGAGGGGTATTCAGCAAGGGTGTCCTCTCTTTGGCTCGGTATTCGCTCTTGGGATGGATCCGATTCTTCGGCTGCTGTGCTTGAGGCTGCCGCGCCCTGTCCATTTGCAGTGTGCGTTCGCCGACGACGTAGGGTCGGCCAGCTTCAACATCTATGAGTTGGTACCCATCTTCATGCGTGCCTTTGTCCTCGCTGCATTTGCTGCCGGGCTGGCCCCGAACCTCAAGAAGACGATCATCTGGTTTAATCGCGATTTCGACCGACAGACCGAGATTCAAAAGTTTCGAGCCGTTCGAATCAATGTTTCCCAGTTGGGGATGGAGTCGAGCGCCCGCTACCTCGGGGTCCAGTGTGGCATCGAGGTGCAGGAAGATATTTGGGTCGGCCCTATTTTGAAGTTCCGAGAGCGCTGTCGGCAAGTCGCTCAACCTTTGGCTCGCGATCTTTCTGAAAGCGTTCAACCAGATCGCGGTCATTGTGCTGCCTTTTGCTGCCCAGTGCTTTCCACCCATCGCCGATGTCGAGAGGCAGGTGCATCCCGGTCTTCAGAGCTTGACATGCTCACCGACGCACGTCATCCCTGACGATTTGTCGTACAACCTCACCGCTATAGGCAATGCTCAGGTCTTGATTCGGTCCATGAAGCATGCGGCGAGGGCTGCAGCATATCGCGCGGTGCTAGCATCTGCAGTGTTCTTCGCATGTTTCGAGATGCTCGAGGATGCCCTCGACGACGGGGAAGCGCACGTCGACGCAGCTCATCACCTGGTCTATTGCAAATCATCTGCCATCTCGATGCATCCGAATCTCAAGGAGCTTTCGAGGATCCCAGAAGCACCCCGTCTTTTTGAACCCGGGCTAGAGAAGCCATGACGCGTCTTGTCCAGAGCCGTTCACCTTCTAGAAGTTCCCAGGAGCTCGTTCACGAACGGTTGAGGTGCTGGCACATGCGTTTCCCTGGCGAACTCGGAGGCCTCTCAGTTGACTCGACTGCCGTCTGCCTTGCCTGTCTCAGATCCGTCGGTCAGAACCTCGCCGCCTTCACTCATGCGCAGTATTTGCGAAGCGTGGAATACCTGTCGGAGGTACAGTCATCCTACTCTTGGGTGCAGATTGGATGTCAATGTCTTGGGGCGGATCAGATCATCCACTACCTTCAATGTCCGGTACTTCTAGAAGTGATGCGCTCTCACCTGCTAAGTCTCCCTGAATGGTGGGGGGGGGGAGGTTTTTGCTGGTCTCCTCTTGTTCTCCCGGCCTGTCAACAGCGAGGAGGCGTGCAGTATAGCCATTGCTCACGATATATTACTAAACGCGTTTACAAGCTTCGCTCTGCTGGGGTGCAGAGCTCCGCGCGCGCCCGCCAGCTTGCTGAAGGCAGGCTCCGACTGATCGGCCAAAGGGACACCAGGGCGAGGGCCCTGGCGAGATAGCGGCAGGTTGTGGAGCATGACCCTCTTGGTGGGAGCCAGCCTCCTCCTCCTCCACTTCGCCTCCTTCCTCGCCTCACTTCTAACGACGGCTGCGGCGACGAGTAGTTAATACTGATATTGCGACGACGGCCGTGGCAGCGACGGAGACGACGACAACGGCCGCGGCGGCGACGACACCGACAACGACGACGGCGACGCGACGCGACGACCACGACGACGACCACGGCGACGACGGCGCTGCGGCGACGTCGGCGTCGACCACAGTCGTGACGACCACGGTCACAACGACCACGACCACGACGGCCATCATGACGACGGCTTCCACGACGACGACGACGACGACGACGACGACGACGACGACGACGACGGCCGCGCCGCGCCAGCTACATGGGCAGCCCCACCTGCGGGCCACGCTCGCCCCCCGCCGCGTGCAGCCCGTTTCCCTCCGACGTGCTGCCCACAGGCCGCCCGCGCGCGCGCGCCGCGCGCTGGCCGCGCCTGGCTGCGCCCTGGCCGACGCCAGTCGTCGGCTGTCGCCGCGGGTCGCCGCCGCCCTTTTGGCACGGGGGGGTGTTCGGAGGGCACGACCGCCCCTCATCGAGGTCTCCGGCTCCCTTCTGGACAGCACTCCCGCCTTTTCAATCAAACAGCCGACCCCCCTTGCGCCAGTGGGGCGCGGCGGCCCCCCCCTCGCGCCATGGGGCCAGAAGGTAAAAGGGCGGCAGGACCCCAGTAGGTTGGGGTACGACTGAGGAGGGAGTGGGGCGCGGTTGAGGGGGGGGGCCAGTCATCACCGCTGAGCCATCCCAACCCCGACCGGAACAGGGCGAGTCAGCTCTCCCAGCCTTCACCCTCCAGGTAGGAACGGTTGGTGCGAAACTCGGCCGAGGGGGGCAGGTCGGCCAGCGGGGCCAAGGTTTTCCAGGGCATTCGTTGTCAAGCGAGTGGGCGGCGAACGGGGGGGCGATGGGCGGACGAACAGCGGGAGAGAAGGGGAGCCGTCCACATGTTGCCCGCGCGCTACGACTCGCTGAGGGCAGCAAGGGCACCCGAATCCGCTCAAGACACCTTTTCTTATTGTCGCGCGGCAGCCGCGCGCCCCTCCGCGCCGCTGCCCCCCCCCGCTGCCGACCCGAGCCTCCTCGTCCTCGTCGGTCTTTTTGCAGTCGCCTCGCGACCCACGAGAAAGCAGAGGCGACCTGGCGCCATTTTAGGAGGGCTCCAGAGAGGGTCTCGCCTCCCAAGGATCGACGAGATGACATCCCTGCCTCGCCGGGAGGTCCGCGGAAGCCGCCGGAAGCAAAGCGATGGCGGCTCCGCCTGCGGAGGTTGGCGGAATGTCGGCGGAAGCTGGCGAAATCCAAAAAATCGCCCCCAAGAGATGCAATCGTTTTTGCACTCCGGGTCTTCTGAGCCGGCCGCTCGGACGAGTTTAGGTGCCCGAGCTGGTTAAGCACCATCCCAGGGCTTCCCCCCTGCACAACAGTTTTGTTTGCGGACGCAAGCCTCTCTACGGACCCCATGATGCCTTAGTTCAGAGAGGCACCTCGAGGACCGTGGAGGCTCGCGAGTCGGTGTAGAAGCGCACCGGAGTCCTTTAGTTAAGTATTCCTGGCGTTCCAGATGTTCGGAACCATCGCGGCTTCCGTTCCCTGTAAGAGTGGGGAAGGGCGGCATCAACTCGCGACTCCGACGTGGCCCTGGACGGAGCAGCACGCCAGCGGCATCGCACCACGCCTCATCGAGCTCCCTCGGCTCGTGGTGTTCGTCAGAAGCCATACCGCCGAACTGGCCCGTCCCGTCCACCACGAGCGCGCGCGCGTAAGGAGGACCTCTCGAGGTTAGAAGATACAGGTTTGAGAATCGAAGCTCCAGGATCGAGGTCCGAGGTTCGAATATTGACCTCTTCTCTGGGGCAAGCTTTTCGCCTCAGACCGCTTCTTGCAATGGAAAAGGCAATGGGATTTCACAAAGCAGGCCGCTGGAGGTCTCTGGTTCTCTGGAGGCGTGGCACATCCCTGGAGGCCCCCGGACAGTTTCCATGAGGTCTCCGTTGGCCCCTGGAGGCATCTGGAGGCTCCAGAGGCATTAAACACTTCCAGAACGTCGCGCGAACTGCGACTGCCCCGCCCAAGGCCAGCAGGAAGAGAAGGAGGAAGAGAGCCAGGTTTTAGCAAGTATCCTGGCGAAGGACCCGACCATTTGCAGCTGCAAATCGCGCAAGACAAATGTTTAGAAGGATGGGGGCGAGCACGAGGATTGTGACGTGGATGAGAAGGACGAAGATGAAGACTGGCAGGAAGCTCAGGAATGACAAGTGAGGTAGAACAAACGAGTAAGCTCCCTATTTGGCCACGAAGCGTGCAAGCGGCGTGCTGCCCGAAATGGGCGCGGCATCGACATGCGAACACTGCCACTGGGGCCCTCTGCAGAGCTTCGTTTGGCGGGCGGTGTGCCGAAATGGGCGCGGCAGCATGCGCACCCTGCCACGGCGGCATTCGGTAGAGCTCCCTGTGGGGCCAGAGACAGATGAGTTAGTCGGAGAGGCCGAGCACGCGTGGGGAGGCCTAGCAGCGGGCAGCTGGCACGAGTGAGTAAGCCTCCAAGGTCAAGCTGATGGCACACGCGGGCGGAACCTCCTCGATCATGCCACGCCCACAGCAGCAGTCGATGCTCGTAGTTCCGGGCCCCACGGGACCCCGAAACGGCCCCCACCCAAACGGGCTTTAGTCTTCAAGGTGCCTTGGGCCGCGGGGCCTTGCCCGGGACCAGGGGCTCTTGATTTTTGTCGCCGTGTGCTCGCCAACCGCCCTGGGAGCGCGCGCTCGCTCGTCTACCCGCGCCCGAGCTGCGCTCCCCCGCGCATGTCATTGCAGGGCGCGCACGGCATGAAAGGTCAGACGAGGGCTCGGCGGCTCGCGCGTGCAAAAATCGCAAAATCGCGCGCGGGAGCGGGCAGCGAGCAGGGGATGTTGATATTCGGTCTTGTCGTTGCTCCTCCTCCTCCTCCTCCTCCTCCTCCTCCTCCTCCTCCTCCTCCTCCTCCTCCTCCTCCCCTTGTGGAACGTTGCGCGCCCGCCGGAGATGCTGAGCGATACCGGATGTAGCCGCACGAGCTTGCGTCACAGAGTCCCCTCAGTTGCCCGTCTTCTCCAGAAAAGGGTGCTAAACTTTTAAATGTTCATCCTGAGATCCTGAGTCGTTTTTCGCACTCCTGCGGCCTCGGGGAGGCCCGTTTGAGTTCGAAAGCGGCGACAAACGTATAGTCAGAGCCCCGAATCATCAGGGGTAACTCGGGTCAGGGATAACTCGGGTTCGTTTCTCGGGAATCCAAACCCGAGTTACCCCGGACCCGAGTTACCCCGGATAACTCGGGCGTCCAGAGCCCCGAATCATCAGGGGTAACTCGGGTCAGGGATAACTCGGGTTCCTTTTTCGGGAATCCAAACCCGAGTTACCCCGGACCCGAGTTATCCCGGATAACTCGGGCGCCCAATATAGCATGCTGATGGTTTTTCTCAGCCGGTCCAGTCTGTAGGCATTTGGGTTCATCTATTTGTTTTAAGCGCAATTTCGACGTACACGTGATGGGCACCCACGCATGCCTTCGCAATCAGTGGCTTTTGAAGTGGCCGGCACAGTATTCGAAGTTGCCCCGTCCAATCTTCGGCCCAATTACTTTCCTAGGTCTAAGCTGAATTTGGCGCTGGATGCTCGTGATGTTGACGACGATCGGCCCATATCGATTTCGGGTAATCCACATCTCTTCACTTACATTCTTGACTTGCACCGCCAGTATGGCTTCGTCGAAATTCCCCCCACTGTATCCAAGGATGCGCTGATGCAAGAGGGGCTTGCCTTGGGCTTGTCGATGTCTAGAGAGCTCATCGTTGAAGAAGGCGACACCTTTCGACAAAAGATGGGTGTTGGGCGGTCCATTGTAGCGGAGGACTATTTCCAGGCATGGACTGTTGACCAGGTCGCAGACTGGCTGCAGGGCGTGCAGCAAGGACGCTTCGCCAAATATGTCCCCCGCCTGCGCGAGCAAGGTGTGGATGGCCTAGCGTTGGCGACGCTGGTTCCAGAGACGCTGAAGATTCTGGGCGTCATCGAGCCCAAGACCCGCGCCGCCCTTTTTGCCAGCATCAGGCACGAGGCCGAGTGCCGCTCAGTGACAGAGGCAGCGCAGGGACAGGGTGGAACCAGCCTCGCGCCAGCGGAGGAAGAAGAGGGAGCGGAGGAGGGGAACGGCGAAACTGAGAAGAGGCGAGACGCGGCAGCACTGATGCTTGGGGCCCTGTTTGGCGACGGCGGCACGTCCGAGCCGTTCACCGCGGGCATCGCGCAGTGGCGCTCGGAGCAGGGGGCTGCGATATCGGGCCAGGAGGTCGCAGCATCTCGTGGCGATGCGGCCGAGGTTTCCGAGAAGGAGGCAGCATGCACCACTGGGATCCTCGTGGCTGCTCGGCTGCGCCCTGTGCTGGCAGGCGGTCCCGACGGTCCAGCCGTAAGCCTGGGAGATTTCGAGGCTGTGACTGCTATGCTGGGCACGGGCAGAGGCATCGTCGTACACGAGTGCGGTTTGCAGCGCGACGGCAAAACCCCCAAGATAGAGCACCGGTCCTTCCGCACGCACGAGGTGATCGATCCCACTCGCGACGAGAAGCGCGTCTTCGACATTGCAGCTCCTCTGATCGACGTTGCTGTGAAGGACTCCCTGCATTCCACGATTCTGTGCTACGGGCAGACTGGCTCAGGCAAGACGCACACAGTGGGGAACCTCTCATGGCGGATATCTCGGCATTTGTTCAGCGCTCACTCTGCGAAGCTCGTCGTCTTCGAAGCCTTCGAGCTCAAGGGTGGGGCCAAGGGCCTTTTGAAGCACGACTGCCACGTGATCTCCTTGCATACGGACTGTAAGCCAGAGTTGGCTCTGTTGGAAGGGGCGGACGGCGCCGTCCGTGTTGGTGGCAGCAATGCGGTGGTCGCTGGCGAGGGGCAGCCCCTCAACGTTTCACACTGCATGCTGGCATCAAGCCCTGAAATGCTGGAACAGTTTTTTCGAGAGGCGGCGGGCCGGCGCGCAAGCAGCGACACAGAGCGCAACGCAGCGAGCAGCCGTTCACACGCCTTCTATCGCTTCTATATCGCCGAGGCAACGCGTTCAGATTCGACGGTACTTGAGCTGCCAGAGGTCCTCGGCAATGGCACCTGCGTCGAGCTCGTCGACTTGGCTGGCAGCGAGAGCAACAAGGACTGTCTTTACCACAACAAATTGCAGATCAAGGAGCGAGCCAACATCAACGCCTCGCTTCAGGCGCTGAACTCTTGCATCCAAAAATCCGCGCAGGGTGCGAGCTACGTTCCTTTCCGCGCAGACAAACTGACGCAGCTTTTGCGCCCATGCTTTGCCAAGAGAGACACAGCGAGCCGCGTGCCAACTGTCTTGTTCATCGCTTGCCTTTCCCCTTTAGCGAGCGATGCCCAGCAGTCGATTCGTACCATGACCTACACGCAGGAGCTGGCAGGTTTCAAGCCAAAGGCGACTCGCAATGCGCAGCAGATGAAGTTCAGGGAACCATACGTGAAGCGCCTCGTCGCGGCTGTGCGAACAGGCGAGATCGAGGAGCTTCGAGCGGCGATCGCAGCAGCGCAGCGAGCGGGCGTCACTGGCCCCGAGCGTCGCCGTGCGGCCGAAGCAGTGCGGATGCTAGATGCCCGGGAGTCGGAATGAGGCCTCATCACTCGGGCGTCGCACGAGAGTTTGGACGACATATGCACATCTAGCCGGTCAAGGAGTTGGGGTCTAACAAAAACCCAGACCTCGAACCCCCAATTTGGGTCCGGAGGCCTCCCAGGGCCCACCCTCGGGCCTAACCAGACGCGCCATGAGGGTCCCAAGAAGCTTCCAAGACGGTCAGGAGGCCCTCGAGACGGCGCAAGAGCGTTCCAAGATGCCAAAGGTGGCGTCAAGACGGCCCAACAGGCCCCCAAGATACACCGAGAGGGCTCCACGATGATTCCGAGGCAAAGTATGTCCCCATGTCCTTAGCAAGACATATCTTTTTAGCGTGTTCGCTCTCGGGGTCTGGACAAAGTCCAATCAACTCAAGAGGCCCCCCTCAAATCGACCCAAGATGGATCAATAGGACCTACGAGGGCCCCCAGGAGGCCCCAAGAGGCTCCGAAGAGATCCCAAGAGGCCTCAGGCGGCTCCCAAAAAGAGTCACCCCTCGAGGCCCCAACCCCCAAGGGACATCCAGGAGGCCCCAAACGGCCCCGAAGTAGCATGCGGTCCAAGAATGTCCAAGACCGCCAGCAGGCCAGCAGACGCCCCCACGCGACCCCAAGACGCCCTTGAGAAGCACCTTGCCCATAAGACAGAGATGACAGGACTACGCAGCGATGATGACTTGCTGGTAATAATGCGCAGACGGAGGAGAAGTGGGAGGAGGCCTCGTGAGCCCTTTCCCCCAGGCTCGTCTTTGAACAGGCGTTCTCTAACACCCTCCGACAACGCTCCCAAGAGGGCCTGCGGAGGCAAAACTCAATGATTATGTTTACGTGTTATGTCTTGGCTTGGGCATATCATATATCTGTTCTTCCAGTTCCTGTGCGCCCACGACACCCCTACCTCGACGCCTGTCGCATTTGTGACCTCTGTGTGGCCCTCCTCCTCTACAATTCTCTCGCGCCACCATCCTCCCTCCATCCACGCGCATCGTCATCGTCGTCGTCGTTGTCGCTGTCGTGGTTTTCGTCTTGGTCGGCGACGGATTCGTTTCGCAATGTGTAGACCTTTGGACCCCTTAGGGGACTTCCGGAAACTTCTGGTTACCTCAAGAGACGCTTTGGTTGTGGAAGCCGATCAAAGGAGAGGAAGCGTGTTGCCCAAAAAGATCTAGTTGCGTCGCTAATGTGTTTTAACTGTATGTTGGATGTCCACCTCCACGGGGGATGTGTCGGGACATCCTTAAATCAGTCAATGTACATGGCTGTAAACAAGAAACATTCAAAACACCTATGATACGAATTATTCGTGTTTAGCACCTGTTGTTTGAATGTTCAAAAATTGTAGTTCTAATACTTGTGAGTGTTTAATTCCCTACCTAGGCTCTGCCTCGAAGGGTTCTTACTCGGTGTGCTTAAAGGGCCGGGCAGTGTAACCCGCCCCGGGCGGTTCTCCCAGTATCCGCCCCGCGGTTCCCCCAGTTACGTCCCCTTAGCTTAGCGTTGCTTATCTCATCTTAGCTGAGCTTATTTCATCTTATCGTAGCTTAGGTTCAGCTTAGCTTTAGCTTAGCTTCAGCTTAGCTTTAGCTTAGCTTTAGCTTAGCTTTAGCTTAGCTTTAGCTTAGCTTTAGCTTAGCTTTAGCTTAGCTTTAGCTCAGCTTTAGCTTAGCTTTAACTTAACTTTAGCTTAGCTTTAGCTTAGCTTTATCTTAGATTTAGCTTAGCTTTAGCTTAGCTTTAGTTTAGTTTTAGCTTAGCGTTAGCTTAGCTTTAGCTTAGCTTTAGCTTAGACTTACCGTTGCTACTAATGCTGCTTTCCTAGGGGCTCCAACTCCTAGGTAGGGTCGCACTGGGATAATATATGTATTTCTAGTGTTCTAAAAGTGTCTCAGAAAATCCCTCTGGCGGGGCAGCCCTAGATATCGCCAAGAAGACCCCAGGAGGGTCCAATGTGGTCTCGCAGATGCCACCCGACGCCCCAAAAAGAACCCCAAGAGGACCTAATCCGCCCTCCGAAGGCCCCCAACAAGCTACAAAACGGCCCCCGAGGTCTCTTCTCCTCTTCCGACGATGGTGATGATGATGACAATGCAGACGATTGGAATGATGATGATGATGATGATGATGATGATGATGATGATGATGATGGTGATCATGATGATGATGATGATGATGATGATGATGATGACGATGATGATGATGATGATGATGATGATGATGATGCTGATGATGATGATGATGATGATTATGACTATGATAATTGGTGATGATGATGCTGCTCATGATGATGTTGCTGCTGCTGATGTTGATGACGATGATGATGATGATGATGATGATGATGATGATGATGATGATGATGATGATGCTGCTGATGATGATGACCTTCATGATGTCTTCGTCAACTCGACGCCCCCATCAGGCTCGCAAGAGCTCTCTTAGAGGCCCCCAGGAGACCCGTATCTGCTTATAGGGAAACCATTCTTTTGTGAAAACTGGCCTTTCGCCTGCGATTGGCCTCTGAGCCTCAGGATGGTCCAAAAATGGCTCCAGTGGATCCCGAGACAGCCCAGGACCCAGGACGGTCGCTCAGAGGATCCCCCAGGCGATTCCACGAGGCCCCACAACGGCAAGCACCCTTCAAGATACATCTTTCAAGAACCCAGAGGACACCATACATTTTGCCGATTCCGCGTTTGGGGTTTGCGAGTTGCCTTGCAGACGACTGCGGATGTTCCCCGAGACCTCCTTGGGAACATCTGGCCGACGACGACGGTGATAGTTTTGATTATGGTTATATGTATGACGATGCTGACGATCGGGAGGACGCCCATGATGAGTACGACGATGACAGTAGCGACGCTCGCGCTGACGACAATCCTTACCACCCCGCTGGGATCCCCGGAGCTGAGGAAACCGCCCTCGATCGGCCCAACCTGGCCGGCTTCGGCAGCCCCCAAGGAGGCTCAACATGCGCCCAACACGGCCGCTACAGGGACCCTCAGAGCTAGAAAGAGAAGGTGCCCCGAGGCCACGACAGCCCTAGGTATCGCCAAGAAGGCACCGCGAGGTCCCAACGAGTCTCCCAGATGCCTCCCAACGTCCCAGAAGGAACCCCAAGAGGACCCACTGCGCCCTCCGAAGCTCCCCAAGCAGTTTCAAAAAGGCCTTCAGCGAACTCGCGGATGTTCCCAGAGGTGTCTCCAGGAGCATGAAGCCGAAGACGGCGACGATGATGATTCTCCAACTGATCCTTGAAGATTCCGTATTTGCTCTTGCGACGGCCTGCAAGTTTGAGCTTGCCTTCTAAACGGCCGTGGATGTTCCCGGAGGCCTTTCCGGGAACATCTCGCCGAAGACGACGACGACGTGGATGATTTTCGTGATGACGCTACGCTTGGTGACGCTGATGATCGGAAGGGCGACGATGATGAGAATGATGTTGACGATGACGGTGATCACGCTTACGATGACGCTTCTTACTCCGAAGGGGGCCTTGAACGGGCCCCGGGCACGTCGCAAAGCAACCTCCGACGACTAGCTGGTCTTAGGGACGTTCTCCGGACACCTACAGCCCGAAGTTGTGACAAAGCCACGACGTCGGATGTCTGATGCCGTCGCCGCCGCCGTCGTCTTGATCGAGGCTGACGCATCGACATTTCGCAGCCAGACCCTGGCTTCCCCGGGGGGTAGGCAGCACAGATGACCACGGAGCGGGGAGCCGCAGGGATCAGGAGGCACCTCGAGATGGACCAGGGGAACGGTCTTCAGCGAACTTCGGTCGCGCGCAAGACCATGCATGTCTGTGTGACAGACCCGGAGTAGTGGAAGGCCCCTGGTGCGACAATGGTGACGACGGAAAGGAGGAAGGGCGGAGAATAGGAGGAGAAGGAGGGTGCAGGAAGGTGGAGGATGGAGAGGAGAGGCGGAAGAGGGGAGGCACGAGGGAGGGAGAATTGGAGGAAGGACCGAGGGGGGGAAGAGTGGTGGTCATCGTCGTCGTCGTCGTCGTCGTCGTCGCCGCTGGCGGCGTCCTCGCTCTCACTGTCATCCAGCATTCGGCAGGTTTCCTGGCCACTCTGGAGACACCCCAGCGAGAGGTAGAACTGGAGCGCGCGCGTAGCGTGCGTGATGATTTTAGCATGTATACATACACATCTAAAGATGTAAACACATATGAGTTTGCGTGGAACCCAAACATTGGCTTTTTCCCCACATGCTTCGTGGGGTTCTGGTTTTCTTCCCTGCCGCGCCGCACCCGCGACACACACACACACACACCTCACTCTTCGTACAGCACAGCTCAGCACAGCACAGCACATCACAGCACAGCACAGCTCAGCTCAGCACAGCACACAGTTCAGCTCAGCTCAGCACACAGCACAGCTCAGCACAGCCCAGCACGGCTCAGCTCAGCACAGCACAGCACAGTTCGTGGCACTTTCTCGACACCACAGGGGGTGCGCAGGGGTTGGTTGGTCTCTCAGCTCGGCCGTTACCCACGACACTGGCGCAAAGCCTAGCAAGCGTCGCACTCTCTCGACACCGAAGGCGGTGGGCAGGGGGTGGTCTCTCAGCTCGGCCGCTATCCACGACACTGGCGCAAAGCCTAGCAGGCGTGGCACTTTCTCGACACCACAGGGGGTGCGCAGGGGGTGGTCTCTCACCGCGGTCCCTATACGCCCCAGTCGTCCAGGCATAGCAGGCGTGGCACTTTCTCTACACCACAGGGGGTGCGCAGGGGGTGGTCTCTCACCGCGGTCTCTATACGCCCCAGTCGTCCAGGCATAGCAGGCGTGGCACTTTCTCGACACCGCAGGGGGTGCGCAGGGGTGGTTTCTCACCGCGGTCTCTATACGCCCCAGTCGTCCAGGCACAGCAGGCGTGGCACTTTCTCGACACCGTAGGGGGTGCGCAGGGGGTGGTCTCTGAACGCGGTTTCTATACGCCCCGGTCGTCCAGCCACAGCAGGCGTGGCACTTTCTCGTCACCGTAGGAGGTGCGCAGGGGCTGGTCTCTCACCGCGGCCTCTATACGCGCCAGTCTTCCAGGGCACACCGGGCATGGCATATTCTTGACACCATAAGGGGGTGCGCAGGGGGTGGTTACTCACCGCGGTCTCTATACGCCCCGGACTTTCTTGACACCGTAGGGGGTGCGCAGGGGGTGGTTTCTCACCGCGGCCTCTATACGCCCCGGTCGTCCAGGCACAGCAGGCGTGGCACCTTCTCGACACAATAGGGGGTGCGCAGGGGGGGGGGGTTCTCGTTCTCACCGCGGTCTCTATACGACCCGGTGCCAGGCACAGAAGGCGTGTCACTTTCTCGACCACCATAAGGGGTGAGCAGGGCATGGTCACTCCACCCGCGGTCTCTCACGCCCAGTCGTCCAGGCACAGCAGGCGTGGCACTTTCTGGACACCGTAGGGGGTGCGCAGGGGGTGGTCTCTCACCGCGGTTTCTATACGCCCCAGTCGTCCAGGCACGGCAGGCGTGGCAGTTTCTCGACACCGTAGGGGGTGCGCAGGGGGTGGTCTCTCACCGCGGTTTCTATACGCCCCGGTCGTCCAGGCACTGCAGGCGTGGCACTTTCTCGACACCATAAGGGGCGCGCAGGGGGTGGTCTCTCACCGCGGTCTCTATACGCCCCAGTCGTCCAAGCATAGCAGGCGTGGCACTTTCTCGACACCACAGGGGGTGCGCAGGGGGTGGTCGCCCACCGCGGTCTCTATACGCCCCAGTCGTCCAGCCACAGCAGGCGTGGCACTTTCTCGACACCGCAGGGGGTGCGCAAGGTGTGGTCCCCCACCGCGGTCTCTATACGCCCCGGTCGTCCAGCCACAGCAGGCGTGGCACTTTCTCGACACCATAGGGGGTTGCGCACGGGGGTGCTCTCACCGCGGCTCTATACGCGCCGGTGTCAGGCAATGCAGGCGTCTCGGCACCTGTTCGACACGTCTCTCACCGCGGCCTGGATACGCCCCAGTCGGTCCAGGCACATCAGGCGTGGCCACCTTCTCGGCACCCATAAGGGGTGGCGCAAGGGCTGGTCCTAACCGCGGTTTGCTAATAAGAGGAATGGCTCCAGGACTGCAGGCGTGGCGCTTTCTCGAACACCCGTAGGGGGTGCGCAGGGGGTGAGTCTCTATCGCGGTTTCTATACGCACGGTCCGTCCAGCACTGCAGGCGTGGCACTTTCTCGACACCATAGGGGGTGCGCAGGGGGTGGTCTCTCACCGCGGCCTGTATACGCCCCAGTCGTCCAGGCACAGCAGGCGTGGCACTTTCTCGACACCATAATGGGTGCGCAAGGGCTGGTCTCTCACCGCGGTCTCTATACGCCCCAGTCGTCCAGGCACAGCAGGCGTGGCACTTTCTGGACACCGCAGGGGGTGCGCAGGGGGTGGTCTCTCACCGCGGTTTCTATACGCCCCGGTCGTCCAATGCTTCGTGGGGTTTTGGTTTTCTTCCCTGCCGCGGCGCACCCGCGACACTCACACACACACACACACACACACACACACACACACACACACACACACGCACACACACACACACACAAACAAACACACACACACACACACACCTCACTCTTCGTACAGCACAGCACAGCACAGCACATCACAGCACAGCACAGCTCAGCTCAGCACAGCACACAGCTCAGCTCAGCTCAGCACAGCGCAGCTCGTGGTTTTCTTCCCCACATGTTTCGTGGGGTTCTGGTTTTCTTCCCTGCCGCGCCAGTCGTCCAGGCGTAGCAAGCGTTGCACTTTCTTGACGCCATAAGGGGTGCGCAGGGGGTGGTCTCTCGCCGCGGTCGCTATACGCCCCAGTCTTCCAGGGCACACCAGGCATGGCATATTCTCGACACCATAGGGGGTGCGCAGGGGGTGGTCTCTCACCGCGGTCTCTATACGCCCAAGTCGTCCAGGCATAGCAGGCGTGGCACTTTCTCGACACCATAGGGGGTGCGCAAGGGGTGGTTTCTCACCGCGGTCTCTATACGCCCCAGTCGTCCAGGCACAGCAGGTGTGGCACTTTCTCGACACCGTAGGGGGTGCGCAGTGGGTGGTCATTCACCGCGGTTTCTATACGCCCCGGTCGTCCAGGCACAGCACGCGTGGCACTTTCTCGACACCATAAGGGGTGCGCAAGGGCTGGTCTCTCACCGCGGTCTCTATACGCCCCAGTCGTCCAGGCACA
>CAUYUJ010007757.1:66359-163859 GCA_963575745.1 Prorocentrum cordatum
GCCCCATAGGGAGCCCCACCGAAGGCCCCAGTGGGAAAGTTGGCGTGGCGGCCTCGGGCCAGTTCGGCGCACCCCTCACGAGGACCGTGGCCCCATAGGGAGCCCCACCGAAGGCCCCAGTGGGAAAGTTGGCATGGCGGCCTCGGGCCAGTTCGGCGCACCCCTCACGAGGACCGTGGCCCCATAGGGAGCCCCACCGAAGGCCCCAGTGGGAAAGTTCGCATGGCGGCCCCGACACAGTTCGGCGCACCCCTCATGAGGATCGTGGCCCCATAGGGAGCCCCATCGAACATGATAGTCACGACTGCGGTACTCACAGCTGCATATGGTTGGGTCCTTCGCCAGGTTAGTTTCACCGCGGAGGTGCTATCTAATCTCGATGCCTTTTGTGGCTTCGCTTTTCCCAACCATCCTGCGGTGTTGGGTCCTCGCTTTGACGAGACAGCGCCCCGCGTTCCTCCCGCCTCCTTCCTCCCCCTCCTCCCTCCCCCTTGCGTTTCACCCACCCAGTACAGCGTTTCGTGGCCCCATAGGTGACTCCACCGAAGGCCCCAGTGGCAGGGCCCGCATGCAGTTCCACCTCCATTTCGGCGCACCCCTCGCACGTTTCGTGGCCTTATACGGTGCTCCACCCAAGGACCCAGAGGCAGGGTCTACATGCAGTTCCACCCCCAGTTCGGCGCACCCCTCACACGTTTCGTGGCCCCATAGGGGGCTCCGCTGAAGGCCCCAGTGGCAGGGTCCGCATGCAGTTCCACATCCATTTCGGCGCAGCCCTCACACGTTTCGTGGCCCGTGGCCCCATAGGGCGCTCCACCCAAGGCCCCAGTGGCAGGGTCCGCATGCAGTTCCACCTCCATTTCGGCGCACGACTCGCACGTTTCGTGGCCCCATAGGGTGCTCCGCCGAAGGCCCCAGTGGCAGGGTCCGCATGCAGTTCCACCTCCATTTCGGCGCACCCCTCGCACGTTTCGTTGCTCCATAGGGTGCTTCACCGAAGGCCCCACTGGCAGGGTCCGCATGCAGTTCCACCTCCAGTTCGGCGCAGACCTCACACGTTTCGTGGCCCCATAGGGTGCTCCACCCAAGGCCCCAGTGGCAGGGTCCGCATGCAGTTCCACCCATGTTCGGCGTACCCCGCGCTCGTTGCGTGGCCCCACAGGGTGCTCCGCCGACGGCCCCAGTGGCAGGGTCCGCATGCAGTTCCACTCCCCATTTCGGCGCACCACTCGCACTTTCGTGGCCCCACAGGGTGTTCCACCGACGGCTCTGGTGGCAGCGTCCGCATGGCGTACCCGTGTCAATTTTGGCACGCCCGTCACACGCGTCGTGACCCCAGAGAGTTCACCGAGGTCGATACCCACAACTGCGTTACTCACAACTGCACACGGTTGGGTCCCTCGCCAGGGTAATTTTCTTGTCGGTAGAGCGGCTCAAGTAAGTATTCGCTATGCCGCATCGTGTTGCCGAAGCCACCAGACACTTCTAATTCCGAAACGTTCTGAAGAGAATGCTCCACCACACGCTTCTATTCCTATTCCGAAAATCCGAAGATTTCCGCAACCATCCCCCAGCGAACCCTAAAGGCACCAGGAATCTCCGGAATATCAGAATCTCAAAAAATAGCAATGTTTGGTGGCCTGGAATAGCAGCGTTTGGTTGCCGCTGCTCTTCAGAATTCAGGATGCCCCAGAATTTTTCAGGAATAGCAGTGCTTCGATGCTTCCCTGCGTTGCTATAGCACGTGACTGCTCCTCCGCCGTCGTCGTCGTCGTCATCGTCGTCGTCGTCTTCGTCGTCGTCTTCGTCGTCGTCGTCGTCGCCGTCGTCGCTCGCTCGCTCTCTCTCTCTCTCTTTTTCTATTCTCTCTCTATTCCCTGGTCCAGTCGTTGTCCAGTCGTGGCCCACGCTGGCAAACATCTTATTTGTTCAGTCGTTGTGTTGGGGGCATCCGGGGTCCTTTTGATGGCCTCCTGGGGGCCTCTTGGGAGCCTGTTGGCGGTCTCGGAGGCCACCCTGGAGGAATATACTCTAAATGTCAGTTTGTGCTCCGCGGCTGTCTTTTGGCCTCTTGATGGGCCGTCTTGGACGCTCAGCAGTCAGGCCGAACAAAATGAACGTGAGACAATCTTACGAAACCTACGGTCTTTCACTGATTCGGTTTTCTTGGGCTGGCCTCCGGGGCACCTCCAGGACGGCCGAAGATGCCCCAAAGAGGGCTCCAGGACGGACCCTGGCATCATCTTAGGCCATGTTGGAAGCGTGGGTTCCAAGCCACGCTCCCGAAGCCTTCGGAAAAGACACGCGAGAGAAAGTCATTCGACGCGGAGGAAAACTATTCGATTCGGCCTTGCCGCGGCGTCGGGCCCGCAGGCTTCTTCCTGCCAGAGCACACCAACGGCGGCGACTCCGGAGGCGGCTGCGTGGCAGGGCCGGCGCCGCCGCAGGTGCCGCAGCGGCGGCCGCCGCAGCCAGGGCAGCCGCAGCATCAGCAGTTGCAGCAGCTGCAGCTGCACCAGCCGCCGCCGCAGCAGCGGCAGCAGCCGCTGCAGCCACAGGAGCTCGGGCAGCGGCAACATGTTTTGGCTGCGGCGGGGCATGCAGCTTGAAGCTCGCGAGGTGGACTGCGCCAGCGGCGCGGCGCTGCGCCCGCATGATGCGCGCTTCTTTGTGAATGGCGGGCTGTCTGATGGTTTCGGCTTCGGAGGGCCTCGTGGCCACGACTGGGCGTGGCTGTGGACATTGGCCAGGGTGGCGTCTGTGGCAGTTTTGGAGACAGATTGTCCCCAAGCCTTTGTAGGGGTCCTAGCGGATTCATAAGGTCAGGTGAGGAGCGCCGCCGATTTCCGCGGGTGCCCGGGTGCCTGGGTGCCCGGGTGCCCGGGTGCCTGGGTGCCCGGGTGCCCAGGTGCCCAGGTGTCTTATAGCCGTATAGCCCTATAGCCCCACAGCCCCATAGCCTCATAGCCCTACAGCCCTATAGCCCCATAGCCCCATAGCCCTGAAAAGATTATGATTGCTTTCTCTCTGATATCATTTAGCGAAGTCGGATGGGCCGACGTGGACCTCCGCCGACGGATTGGTTAATTCAGCGTCGGAGGTGGCCAAGTGGGAGTTTTTGTTCAGGGCTCCTGGCTTTTGTGGGGGCTGTCGGGGGCCCTCTTGGGGGCGTGTTGGGGGTCTTGGTTCCACCTTGTGTGGGGGGGGGGAGAACGGGCTGGGGCCCTGCGAGTTCCCCCTCTTGGGCTTCTCGTTTTGGCTGTGATGGGCCTCTTGAATGCATTCTTGGCTATGTCGGGGGCCTCTTTAGGCTCTCTTGGGCTGTCCATGTGCCCTCTTGGGGGCTTCTTGGGGTCGTGATGGGCCAGTCTGAGAGGACCTGACGGACAGGAAGACCCGAAAGGCGAGGGCGCGGAAATCTACAAAATTGTCGATGCCCTTTTATCAGGGCTCCTTTGGAGCTGCTTTCCCGATCCTCCCCTCGTTCGCTCCCCCGTTAACTACCCCCACCTCACCACCCTGAACGTCCACCCGAAAGCTCTGTGCACCACTGAGCCTCCGCAGGCCCACTTCGTACACAGTCTCAAGGTCTCGGAGAGAAACGGACCGCCCTAGATCCCGGGGCTCTCTCCGGAACCAGCTATGCATTCTGAGTCATTTCTGTTGATGGTCTCGGGAATTGCGGAGGCGCCCGACGAGTGAGGAACACTTCCAGAACCCTTCTGCGTCAGGACTCGCTTTTCTCATGCTGATTCGTGAAGGCACTGGCGAGACTTGACTTGCGGAGGCCTGGGAGTTGTGTGCAGACTTCTCCCCCCCCCTCCTCCCTCCTCCTCACTCCGTCTCTCCCCGTCGCGCTCATGCCTCCTCCCTCCTCCTCCCTCCTCCTCCTCCCTCCTCTTCCTACCTCCTCCTCCCTCCTTGTTTTCTTGGCCAGGGCATGCCTCCCGCATCCCCCCTCTCCCAAGGAGTGGTCGCAAGAGACCCAGCAGCCACGACAGCCATGGCAGCTGTCGCCAGAGCTGGAGTGGCAGCAGCAGCAGCAGCATCCGCAGCACCAGCAGTCCCAGCTCCAGCAACACCAGCAGCAGGTGGTCACCACCATCTTCGATGTTTCGGCCCCCTCCTCGCAGTTGCTCCCCCTCGTCGTCGTCATTATTCTCCTCTCCCGCTCCTCCACGATCCTCCTTCTCCTTCTCCTCCTCCTCCTCCTCCTCCTCTTCCTCCTCCTCCTCCCCTCCTCTTCCCTTAAGCTCCATTCGAGAGGTTGTGGTTCGCAATCTTGGGGTTGTGCTTCGCGCTGGCCTGCACTGTGGCCTCCTGCGCATTCCATCTGCCCTCTGCTGCGGGCTCTGGCTTCCATAGTTTGCTTTCATATATTCTCGCATGTCCTCACCATGGCCTCCTGGTTCTCCATCATCATTCCTCCTGCCTTCCTCCTCTTGTCCTCCTCGTCCACCCCCACGTCCTCCCTCCTGGAGGAGCCTCAAGGGAGGAGGAGGGGAAGGAGGAGGAGGAGGAGGAGGAGGAGGAGGAGGAGGAGGAGGAGGAGGAGTAGGGGGACGGAGGGGGAGGACGGAGGGAAGGAGGAGGGAGGGGACAGGAGGGAGGGAGGGAGGATGGATAGGGAGCAGGAGGGGGATGAAGTAGGTGGGAAGGAGAGGGAGAGGGGAGGAGGGAGGAGGGGAGGAGGGAGGAGTGAGGAGGGAGGGAGGGAGAGTGAGGAGGGTAGGGGGCGTGGGAGGAGGGAGGAGGGAGGAGTGAGGAGGGAGGAGGGCGGAGGGAGGAGGGAGGAGGAGTGAGGACGCGGAGAAGGAGGTGGAGGAGGTGGAGGAGGAGGAGGAGGAGGAAGATGGTGACGACGAGGAGGAGGAGGAGCAGGAGGAGGAGGAGGTGGAGGAGGAGGAGGAGCAGGAGGAGGAGGAGCAGGAGGAGGAGGAGGAGGAGGGGAAGAGGTTCCTTCGTTTTGGTAGGACGGTGTTCTGCTTGATTCCCCCAAGTGGGCTCGCGTGGCAACTCCAGGGATGCCTTCAGAGGGCCTCGAGCTTCAACGCATAAATAATCGTGTGTGTATTTATATATACATTAGGTGATACGCATCTAGCACATGATTGTGTGTTATGTATAAGCAGTGCTTGCACGTGTATGCTGTTAGTGGGGACAGGTGCCTTCTGGCCATAGGAAACACCGACTTGCTTTACCATGTGGTCGGTTGCTTTCCGCATCTTAAGCATACATATGTATACAGTATATATATATAGATTCACTACCGAATGGCTGGACACATGGCCGCACATCCGAATTTGTATCCCGAGGGCGTCGTGTTAGATATTATGTGGGCTATGCATTGTACGGCCCCGAAACCCAACACAACGGAATGCGAGCACGATAGGTCTTGGCAGCGCGTAGGGATTGGGATCGCATTCGAAATTGTATGGAAATCGCGCACCCCATCTACAGTTATTGGTCGGCTAGTCGACCTGGGCATGTGAAGGGGTAGTCCAGCGCCACAGCTACGAAGGCCGCCTTAGAAAATGCTCCCGAGGGCGAGCGCCTTAAGACAGGAGCTCCTTCATAAGGTTGGGCGCGGTGGTCGACCCCGAACAACCTACCATTTTCAGCCCAAAGTGGTCGGTTTTCCTGCGTCATCTGTTCGGCCAACTAATCGGGGCCTCCGCTGCCAGCACCCCTTCACGTATCCCAGTCGGCGACCCGACTGGGATACGCGCAGGGGGTTCTAGGAGCCTATGTCCCAGTCGGATCGCCGACGGGTGCATGTGAAGGGGGAGCCATGGTGCCGCAGCTGCGCCGAACACGCCCCGCAGCAGACGCAATCAGTTGGGACATCTCTGGGGAGGGGGTCGCGGCGCTGCAGCTGCGCCGAGCGCGCCCCGCAACAATCACTAGATGTTTGGGGCCCGCAGGGGTGGGGGAATCCAGCGACCCCCCAGTCATGTCCCCGTCGGACCGCCGACGGGGACATGACAGGGGGTCGGGGGGACGAGGCCGACCCCCCCTGACATGTCCCAGTCGGCGGTCCGACTGGGACATGCCAGGGAGAAGTATGGAGCTACAGCTGCGCCGAACACGCCCCGCAGCAGTCGCAAGACATTTGGGACACGTGTGGATTGGCGCCGGCGACCACCCTCACATGTCCCACGCGGGGCGCCGCGGGGGACATGTGAGGGCGCTCGACGGCGCCCATCTGGCCCCCGACGCCCCTCAAGAGGGCGTGTTGATGACTACGGTTAGCCAGCGCGTCAAATAACATGTCATGGCGTCCAAGGATCTCGCCAGATCACGGCGCCACTTGCACTGATTATTTAATCGCTTCGCTCATGCCGCCGGCCCTGGAGCCCTCTTTAGGGCCTCTTGGGGGCCTCTTGGGGACCTCTTGGGAGTCTCTTGGGGCTCCTTGGCGGCGTTTTGGAGGCCCCCAGGGCCTCTTGGGGGGCTCTTGGGGGTAGTCGATTGCGGCTCCCCCCTCGGAGGCCACGATCCTCGTGAGGGGTGTCGAAAAATACCCTCCCCTGGAGTGGTCTGGTGGCTTCTCCCGGGCTTCTCTCGGGACCTTGCCGGGGTACTTTTCGTCCGGGGGCCCCAGGGGCCGCTCCGCGCGCGCGAACTAGAAATATTGTTAACAAGTTACCGGAGATCTTAGCACGCCTCTGGCCCGTTGGGCCGGCGAATTTGAGCTCGTTGAGGGCCGAACTCCGCGCCGCTTACCCTGGGTCACCCTAAAGGTGTTCCCCGATTTGGTCCCCCTCCGGGCGCCAATCGGCGTCGAATTCTTACTCCCGCGCGCAGGTAATGACAAATCATCTTGGCGAAGGCCCCATCGCAGGTGCGGGTACCGCAAGGCAAGTGGGACGCAGGCGACAGGGAGTTCCCCATGGGGCCACGAAGCGTGTGAGGGGCGTGCCGAAATGAGAGGCGGGGACGCATAGGGACGCAGCCACTGGGGCCTTCGGTGGAGTTCCCAATGAGGCTACGAAGCGTGCGAGGGGTATGCCGGAATTGGCGCAGAACTGCATGCGGACCTTGCCATTGGAACCTTCGGTGGAGCTCCCTAAGGCGTTACGAAACGTGTGAGGGATGTGCCGAAATGAAAGGCGGGGGCGCGTAGGCAGCCACAAGGGCCTTCGCTGGGGCTCCCTATGGGCCACGAAGAAGCGTATGAGGGGTGTGCCGACATGAGGGGCGGGGACGCATCGGGACGCAGCCACTGGGGCCTTCCCGGTGGAGCTCGCTATGGGGCCGCGAAATTTGGAGGTCAGGTCAGGTCAGAAGCCTTGCGCCAGACGGCGCGCGAGCAGGGTGAAACAAGACGA
Organism: Prorocentrum cordatum; assembly: GCA_963575745.1. Taxonomy (NCBI): domain Eukaryota; class Dinophyceae; order Prorocentrales; family Prorocentraceae; genus Prorocentrum; species Prorocentrum cordatum. The sequence goes on from CAUYUJ010007757.1 coordinate 73,691, forward strand.
CTGCGCCTGCGAAGGTGTCATTCGGCACTCCATGCAAAGCAGGCTCTGCAAAGCATGTCTGACTGGTATTTATCAAAGGAGGAGGACGAGCAGCAGGAGGAGGAGGAGGAGGAGGAGGAGGAGGAGGAGGAGGAGGAGGAGGAGGAGGAGGAGGGGGGAAGCTAACACCAGACGGTGCGCAAGCAGAAAGCACGCAAAGTGGACACGACCGGTCAGTCGCGCCATGCTTTCACAACCGACTCCCACGCCGTTGCTGCACCGGCTTCAGGGCAGAAGAGGTCAGCTAAGCGGCCGCGGGTGCCGGCTATTCTCAGACAGTTCTTCAGAACCATGTTGCCCCACATCTGTCGGGGGCGCCCTCGTTTGCGAGGCCCTCTCGGCAATCGCGGTTCAATGCTGCTGGGCTGTAGGACGGAGCATCGCACAGGGTCGTGGCGGGGTCGCCTCGCGAGTTGCCCTCGAAAAGTCATGTGCCGCTTGGCAATGGCTTCGCTGAGCGGCCGTTCGCCGGCCATGCTCAACACGGCATTGTTGAGCACGCGGCTAACACACAAGGGGTGCACTCTCTGAATTTATCGTAAACACTTGGCCCGGAACCCGTCAAGTCTCTTACGCTCTGATTTGTTCAGGCAAACAGCGAAAAGACAGTAGCATCATTTTGCAACCATGCATGCGTAAAAAATCTTCAGTTTTCGGTCTCGAGACAATTTTGCGTGAGACCAGACGTCGGACGAGAGGTGGGCCCCGAGATACAGCAATGCTTCCTTTTCTTTCACCGTGCCTCCAACGCTGTTCACTACATGTGCGACTGAGCGGACTCTCATCATTTCTACTTGAGCTCCTGCACGACAACAGGGTTCGCGCCCATCAAGGGCGTGTCATCGGCGTACACCAGGTCTCGCACGAAGTGCGCGTCGGGAGTGTCCGGCATTCGCCTGCGTAGCTGGGCGTGCGCATCATCCAGCAGCGTCGTCATGACGATGGCGAACAGGAACCTTTGTCGCCGCTCGCTGGATGATGAGCCGAAGTCGGACCACGAACTTCCTGTCATCGTAGAGCGCCTTCACCATGTCCACGAACTTGGCAGGGCACCGGAACCGCCGAAGCGACGTCGCCATTGCTGCGGGTGACACGGAATCGAAAGCCTTCGCCCAATCAAGCGCCACTAGATGGACGGTCCCCGCCTTCGTGGCCCACGCGTCCTCGAGCACCCTCCTGGCCACGAAGTTCGTTTGGACCGGAAGCGAACTGGGTGGGTCAAATATTGTCTTCCGCCCCCGCGTTTTTGAACCTCTGGTTCCCGTTTCTTTATTGCTTGGGGCATGACGGGCGTCATGGCCCCCGCTCCCCCGTCCCTATGACGTAACGCTCCCCCCCCCAGTGCGCTCCGGGTATTGCCGCCGTGCGCATTGGGATCCGCGTAGGTGTCCGCGTAGGAATCCGCATAAGAGTCTGGTCCGCAGTCGTCGTCGTCGTCGTTTTCGTCGTCGTCGTCGTCGTCGTCGTCGTCGCTCATCGTCGTCGCTCGTGGCTCGTCGCTCGTCACTCATCGTCGTCGTGCGCGTGGACGCGGCTGGAGCCTGTTTATTATTCTGGGCCGATGACGGCAATCATCTGGGGGGGGTGTAGGGGGTCGATGACGTCACGGTTCGCGCCAGCGGCGTCTGGGAATGCGTAGCAATGACGGAGGACGGGTAGCATCAGCATGTAGGTGGCGATTTGCACCACAACGCCTGTGTACACTACGGTTCCTGCGTGCACCACAGCGCATGTGTACACCACACCGCCTATGTACACCACAGCAGCCGCGTACAACACAGCGTCAGTATATGCCACCGCGCCTGCAGGCACAACAGCTCTTATGTACAGCACAGCGCCTGCGTACACCACATCAGCCGTGTGCAACACAGCACCAGTGTACATCACAATGCCTGCGTGCATTGTAGTGCCTGTGTGCACCACGGCGCTTGTGTGCACCACAGCAACCGTGTGCAACATAACACCACTGTTGTATATAAAATGTTAGAAGGAATCCGTATGACGAAATGAAGCTCTGGTGGATTCCACAGAAAACAATAGAAAGGAATCCTTATGGAGAAAGGAGCGCCGCTGGAATCTACCAGTCCTCCCGAGTCCGCCCGCATCACCCTGACTGTTTAACTCATCCCATTTGCGTCCAGGAGGCTCCACCTAAATTAACCGCCCGAGACCGATTCAATAGACCATTCTGCGGTGCACGCTGAGATGCGCACGTGCGCTGTAGCGCCAAACCGCACGGTAGGGGATAAGGAGGAGGAGGAGGAGGTGGAAGTGGAGGAGGAGGGGGAAGGGAGAAACGTCGCATTCGATTATCAGCACTTTCCTGGCGTGGCGTTTACTTGTCCGCAGCAGATCCTCACGTACATGCTCCTTCTACGTGTCCTATGCACGCACGCACTGTGGTGTACACCAGCACTGCGTTGCACGCGGATGCTGTGGTGTAGACAGGCGCTGTGGCGTGCACGGGCGCTGCGGTGCACGTAAGCATTGTGGTGTACACAGGCGCTGTGCTGCACTTGGTTGCTGCGGTGTACACATGTACACCGACGCTGTAGCATACGCAAGCACACACTCTGGTGTACCCAGGCGAGGCGTTGCACCACGCGTTTGTTGCGGTGTACGCAGGCGCTGTGGTGTACACGCGCGCTGGGGTGCATGCGAGCGTTGTGGTGTACACAGGCGCAGTGCGGCAGATCGCCACCTACATGCTGCTCGCGTCGTCGTTGTCGTCGACGTCGTCGTCGCTCGTCGCTCGTCGCGTCGTTCGCGCGGGCGCGGCTGTGTTGCCGGAGCCACACGGCGGGGGGGGGGCGTTACGTCTAACCCCCCCCCGCTCCCCCCCCATGACGCCCGTCAGTGCCGAACATAAAGAAACGCGCCCCTGACAAATTTTCATCGCGAAGACTTTGCACCCTATCGGCAGCAAGGTGATCGGCCAGTAATTGTCGCATACTGCTGGATCGCCCTGATGTAAATCATGCGAACCCTCGATTTGTCTCACGCGTCTGGAACCGCTGCCTTTGACCAGACCACGTTACCGAAACGCGTGACTATTGCAAGGGTTGGCTGTCCATCCTCAGCAGACGCTTTCCAGAATTCGGTTGGCAAGCCGTCCAAGCCGTCCGATCGTTTGTTTTTCAATTCGCAGGCGGCTCGCAGCACCTCCTCGTCAGTGATGTTGTCCAAGTTGAAAGGCAAATCTGCTTTCCTCGCAGGGTCTTCCGGCAGCACTGTCGTTGGCCGCACAGCACACTGCTCTGTCCCTAAATGCTGCGCAAGTGTATCTGCCCTGCGGTCGTTCGCTGTCCACTAGTTCGCCCTCGTTCGTGCGAAGTCTTCCCTGGGCATGCTGGCGGCCTTCGCGCAGTCTTCGGATCTGTGCCCAATCTCCGTCGTACATTATCAAGCCAATTTGCCCTGTCTCCGACCACGGAAAATCGGATTCGTTTCGCTATTTCACGCTTTCGAGGTGCATCCGCGTCCCCCATGGCTCGAGACCGCAACCGCATGAGTTCCAGCGTGCTGCTACTGATCCAGGGCTCGCGAGGACGAATCGGCTCCCGCGGCAGGACGGTCGTCTCTGCATGTACGAAGCCATCAACAATTCGACACCATGCCAGGTCCACGTCGGTGTCGTTCGTGGATGCCCCTTCGTAGCTGTCCCAGATGTCGCCCAGACATTTTGCAAAGGTCTGCCTGGTGATCTTGTCGCCCAGGGCGCTGTGGTCTCGACGACATGCTTGTTCTTCCACACAGCGCTTGTCAACCTCCATGTGCACGAAGACTTGCAGCAAGAAGTAATGCGATCATACGGGCTCCTCTGGGCGGGAACTCGCGCTTCTGACGTTATGTAGCCAGTCCTGCCCACAACAAAAGGAGTGAGTTTGCCCGCTGACCGGGGCGCCTGCGTTCGTGCCAACGTTGTACCAATTGCCAGGCCGTCAATCGAGGTCTCGAAAAATGTGTTGACCAGGCCCATGTTGAGATGTGTGAGCGTCTCCACGAGCAAATGTCTACTGGCATTGTTCTTGCACCCCGTGCCCGGGCACAGCAGGACGTGCTCGCCCACCGCAGCGTGTTGACCATTCGTGAGGTAGTGAAGTTTCGAGTTTAAATCAATTTGGGTCCGCGCGCCGATTCGGATTCGACGAATTCAGCCAGGTCGTGAAAGCAAGTATGTCGTTGATCAACAGGCTTACCACTATGAGGTGCACATGCTGAGAATATCACCGCCATTCCTCCAGGGACGCGCACTTTCAGCGTCGCCATCCTCGAATCAGCGTGGCGGAATCCTACCACCGACCTCCGAAACCAGGGAGCGGCTAGGAATCCCACTCCGGCTCGTTCGCCATCTCCGTCGATCCCTCCAGACATGATGGCCAGAAAGCCTGGATTTGTCATGCATGTGTTAGACTTCAACTGCCAAGTCTCTTGTACGCACAACACCCCAATTGTGTTATCAAGCATGATTCTCTCTAACTCGATCTGTTTCGAATATGTGTGCCTTCAATCTTCCAAGATGCAATCGTGACTTCTGAGGTTGAGGGGGATGGATCGTCCGCCACTGCATGCGGCGAGTGGCAGTTTGGCTTGATCAGGCTGCTCCGCTTTAGCTGCATGGGTATTGGTATTGAGAGCGCCCTGAAGAACGTACAAGGTAGGCACACGATCTCAAGCGCTCTGGTGTGAAACATCGCTGCTCGCACACCGCTGGCACCCCTACATGGAATGGGCGCCCTTCCCCTTCCACTTCCCCTTGAACGTCCCCTTAGTTGCGGCTTTGCTGAATCCCTTGGACGAGAAGTTCTTGAGTTTGCCGGCCATCTTCTTCACCAGCTCGGGGAAGTCAGGGAATCCGGAGTCCGTCAGCCACGCCTCCCACCCTCGCCCATATTCCACGTGGAATTTGCCAGAAATGATGCTGGACTGAATGGCAATGTCATCCCCCACTCAAACCTTGCCCTCCACAGGATCGGCCCAGACAGACTGACCAGCGTAATTACCCAATTGCTTAAGCAAGTACTTCACTCCAAACACGAATCTCGAAATGATCCGTTCTGGGAGGGACTGGTCCGGCTTAGCCCACACGTCGTTCCCCCCCCCTCTCTGAAGCTGCCCTTCCGGAAGAGTCTTTCCGCCGTGTCCTAGTCTTTCGTCGATGCGAACTTTCCGAACACGTTTCTTTGATCTCCCCCTTCGCGTATATAACATATCCCCCGGTTGACGCCCATTCCCATAAGGCCCGACATTTGGAGGAGCGCGCCGCAATGAGAGGCGGGGTCGCGTAGGGACGCAGCCACTGGGGCATTCGTTGGAGCTCCCTTCTGGCCACGAAGCGCGTGAGGAGTGCGCCGAAATGAGAGGCGGGGACGCATGCAGACGCAGCCACTGGGGCCTCCGGTGGAGCTCCCTATGGGGCCACGAAGCGTGTAAGGGGTGTGCCGAAATGAAGGGCGGGGACTCGTAGGGACGCAGCCACTGGGACCTTCGGTGGAGCTGGCAAGTGTGCCACGAGGCGTGTGAGGATTGTGCCAAAATCAGAGGCGGGGGCGCGTATGGCCGCAGCCACTGGGGCCTTTGGTGGAGCTCCCTGTGGGGCACGAAACGTGGTAATAGTTCTACTTCTCTTGAGCGCGTGCTCCTCACTCTCGGACCACATCGGATGCATTGCAGCACCGGCCTTCGCAGCCAGGTCGGCCAACTTATCACCTTGTCTGAGCCAACGCCCTTGTTCTGAAATGCCTTGCTCGTCTAGTTCCTGATGGGTCTTAACCTTACGGAAAGTCTTAAGCCATGTCAACCATTGTTGAACAAAAGCTGTATCAGACTCGCATGCGGCTTAGCATATGAGAGCTGCTCTGCTGGCGGAGTGTGGCAGAGCTTGACAACATTCGATCAAACAAGCTCTAGATGGCTGCGCCTACGTGGTCCTCGTCTTCGGTGCGCTCTTCTGCCTGCTCGCTTGGTCGGTGGCGCGGCGTGCGTGCCTGCACTGCTTATCCCTTTCGCTACCGGCACGGCCCGCCGTAGCACGCTCGGCGATCGACTTGCTTCGCGCGCCCGCTAACGAAAAAGTAACCCGACCAGCCCATCCAGAAACGATTCCCAGTCGAGTTTCCTTATCGGGCATGTGGGGAGCACGCAGTGGAAGAAAGGCGGGGTAGCCGTCATCCCCAAAATGGGGAAGATGGAGGAGGAACGAGAGGAGTAGGGGGAGGATGAGGAGAAGGAGGAGGAGGAGGAGGAAGAGGAGGAGGAGGGGAGGAGGAAGAGGAGAGGAGGAGGAGGAGGAGGAGTGGGGAGGAGGAGGAATAGGAGGAGGAGGAGGGGGGAGGAGAGGAGGAGGAGGAGAGGAGGAGGAGGAGGAGGAGGAGGAGGAGGATGAGGAGAGGAGGAGGAGGAGGAGCTGGAGGAGGAGGAGGAGGAGGAGGAGGAGGAGGAGGAGGAGGAGAAGGGCGAACAGGAAGGCCAGAGGCCTCGTGGATGCTTCTCGGAGGGTCTCCGGATGTTGCTTCAGTGTTTCCTGTAGGCGTCTTGGGGGTCGCTTGGCGGCTCCACGGGCCTTTTGACGCGTCTTGGTTGTCCAGGGGGGGTCTTTGGGGGGTCTCTTGGGAGCCTTGTGGGGGCATCTTGGGGTCCTCTTGGGGCACTATCGGAAGCCTCGGGGGCACTCAAGGGGCTATTTTGGAGGCGATCGATCAAATAAGTGGGGTACTTACTTTGAGCACCCTCTCCAGGAGGCTTGTTCTGAATTTTCGTACAACCGAACAGCATGATTTTGGTTCTCTCGCCGGCACCATCTTGGACGCTCCAACACCCCGCGGGTCGCCCCCTCCAGGTCCAGGGGTCGGGGGTAGGGGGCAGGGGTCAAGTTGCCCACCCGCCCGCAAGCCGTCTAGCTCATTCCCACCCGCCCTCCCAACAGATAAGTAACACCCGAGCCTGAGCATGTTCAGCGGTCGTCTTTGGATGGGCAGCTAGTGGGAACCAAAGCCGACCCCAGGTGCGCGACGCTTGGGCGAGGTGCGCCAAGCGTGCCAGAGGCGCCACGCGCGCCAGGCACCCCTGGGGCCCGAGCGTGCCAGGCACGCCTGGTGCGCCAGATGCGCCACGTACTCCGAGTGCGCCATGTGTGCCGCACACTCCAGCCGCGCCAGGTGCGCCAGGTTCGGGGCACGTGCAGAGTGAGTCAAGTGCGCCTGCGCACGTGACAGGGAAACATGCCGGCCCTTGCTATGCTTGTCGCAAACCAGCGCCCATCACTGTGTCTGGCGGGCCTGCGCACAGCAGGCCACGCGACACCACCCCCGCCGTCCCTGTGAAAAACCACTTGGCAGTGACCGCGGGATGGCAGCACATGATCCATGTTTAGCCGCGAGGTGCATGTTGTATTGTTTTTGTCAGGGATGGTCGCCCTGCACACGGCAGGGAATATGCTGACACCCCCGCCGTCCTTGCCAAAAACAATCCAAAGTGCTCGCGGGCCTGACGAAGATGATTCAAGACTTTGCCCCAAAGTGTACTTTGCTCTGTTTTTTGACAGGGATGATGGGGCGGGCGCATCGGTTTGGCCGCGCATGCTCCAAGTGTAGAGGCAGAGTGTGGTGTGTATGGTTTTTGACAGGGATGGTGGGGGGCAGGGCCGGATGGAGTCGGCATGGTTCCGGGTTGGCCGCCGGCCGGGTGGGGGAGCGGGTGTATATTAATAAGGAACAATGACATATCTTTCCCCGAAGGGGAAGAAGGGTGGTTGGAAGAGGAGGCGCTCTAAACACTCACGCCGTCAAGGGCTGGTGGGATTTCGCCAGGTGCTGGAAGCTACAGAGCATCCATAGCGATGGTGTTGAGGATGAGGGAGGGTTGGTCGGAGTTGAGCAGGAGTAGGAGGATGCGGGGCGCTGCAGATTCAAAACGAGGACCCAGCATTACATTGTTGTTGAACATGCAGTGATAACAGGCGCAGCGCTAGCGTGTGTCACAAGCCAATGCGCAGCTGATGCTGATATCGCACCGTATGCAGCCATAAAGTACAAGGGAGCATATGTGTACATGCACGTATACATACACTTGTTCTCGCGTGCAGGTGCACCAGAGGCAGCTGCAGCGGCACCAGCATCCGCACGAGCAGCACCACCAGCAGCTGCAGCAGCTGCAACAGCAGCCGCCGCAGCAGCAGCAGGAGCCCCGACCTCCGACGTCGTGCTGTTTTGGCAGTCCTCAGGCGGCCAGAGCCGTTAACCCCATTGCCAGGGAAGATTGTTCGTCCCGGACTCTTTTTTGATTTTCCCTTGGCCTTCGGGCCCGACGCGGGGGGACATCCAGAGGCCGTGGTGTTGCTTGTTTTCTCCGCATGCTATAGCCGTCGGGGGCTTGTTGAGCACCTTAGCCCCACTTGGCCCGTTCTTGGGGCCTGCAATCTTGATCGGCACCGCGAGGTCACTACAACGACTGCGACCACGTTTCGCATTCGACAGAGGTTCGTGGCCGAGCTCCTGGAAACACCCAGCCTCGAAGACCTCGAGCCTCGATCTCGATCCAGAACTCGAGCCCAGATCCTCGAACCTCGATCTAGACTCGAGTCTTGAGTTCTTAAGGCGCCAATGCCTATCTAGTAGGGATTTTGACAAACACGGGGGGTAGGACAGGAGTCTGGATGTCCCCGGCAGCTTTCCAGGTCCGTGGAGATTCCCGCTCGAAGACATCGAGCTTCGAAGCTCGATCCCCGACGAGGGGACCTTCATGTCATACTGAGCTGAGCCCGGGAGTTGAAAATCGATGTCCCGTTTTGTCCTGTGTCTTGGGGTACGTTCTGACCACAGTTTCGGGTCGGATCCAGCCGTGGCGACGAGGAGCCTCCCGGAGGACCAACAATTGCCACGGGCGACCCTCGAACCTCGATTTCGGACCCCTCTAAAAATTCCCTGGCGAGGGGCCCAACCATATGCAGTTGTGAGTGCCGCGCCTGTGGACGCACGCGGGCCCAGGCCCTGCAACTTGGGCTTTGGTGGAGCGGATAATGGGGCCACGGAGCATGTGAGCGGTCTACCGAAATGAGTCTCGGGACGCACGCAGGCCCTGGAACGGGGGCCTTCGATGGAGCTTCTGATGGGGCCACGGAGCGTGGGAGGGGTGTGCCGAACTGGGCCTGGGGATGCATGTGGGCCTTGCCACTTGGGCCTTCGGTTGAGCTGCATTTGGAGCTACGAGGCGTGGGATGGGGTCCCGCGAAACGGGCCTGCGGGCAGACGCGGGTCCTGCAAATGGCGCCTTCGGTGGAGCTCCCTATGGTGCCGCGAGACGTGTGAGGGGTGTGGCGGCATGCGAATGATGATGGTGATGATGCCGATGATGGTGACGACGACGGCGACGACGATGACGATGACTATGCTGCTGCTGCTGCTGATGCTCACGATGATGATGATGATGATGATGATGATGATGATGATGATGATGATGATGATGATGATGATGATGATGATGATGATGATGATGATGATGATGATGATGATGATGATGATGATGATGATGCTGATGCTGATGCTGATGCTGATGCTGATGCTGATGCTGATGCTGATGCTGATGCTGATGCTGATGCAGTTGTGTCCTCCCTTCTTTGATGCAGTTCTTTCCTCCCTTCTTTGAAGGCCGCTTGACCATCTTCTGGCAATTGTGGTGTGTACGAAGGAGTCCCAGAATACGACCAGACACAGTGTATCTTTGCATTCAAGAGGTTAGCGCGGTGTTTTCGCACAGTCGGAAACAGAGGTGTCGTTCGTGACAGCGTCGGCCTGCCCCATATGGTTGGCTGTGGCAGGTCCTGAAGAGGATAGCCAATCACACGCCGAAGCGCTGGAGACGGACTGGACCAGGGGTGCCCTAAAGAGTGAGCATATTCAGTCTTAGACCAGAACGGAGACCAACGGAAATTGCGCAGTCAACTGCTTCTCGGCGACCCTGGCGCGGCACAGCCGTTGCCAGGCGAGCCTGAGGCGGGTGTACACAGAATGCCTTGCATGTTGCACTAATTTGGATATGCTTGGCAAGTGAGTGGTTATCAGCCGAAAGTCTCCAGGAGGTCGTCTTCGGTGGTGCGGCCTTTTTCCCAACAGTCAGAGAGGTAGCAGTGGTGGCTTTACCACAAAAGGGGCTTCGCAGGTGCACTCTGATTATCCACGAGCGCCTAACGCAGGGGCCGGGTGGCTCACACCCCTGGGCCGTGGTTAGTGTCCGCTCAAGGAAAAGGGGGCAATCACCCGGCTTAGCTGCGGTTGCCGGTGGTGCCACGAAAGAGGGGGCAGTTGTTTCCTCCCTTCTCTGAAGGCCAAAACAGCAGGTTCTCAGAGCCTGGTATGACATCTTCTGGCAATTTTGGTGTGTACGAAGGAGTCCCAGAATACGACCAGACACAGTGTATCTGTGCATTCAAAAGGTACGCGTGGTGTTTTCGCACAATCGGAAACAGAGGCGTCGTTCGTGACAGCGTCGGCCTGCCCCGTATGGTTGGTTGTGGCAGGTCTTGAAGAGGATAGCCAATCACACGCCGAAGCGCTGGAGACGGACTGGACCAGGGGTTCTCTAAAGAGTGAACATATTCAGTCCTAGACCAGAAAGGAGACCAACGGAAGTTGCGCAATCAAGTGCTTCTCGGCGACCTTGGCGCGGCACAGCCGTTGCCAGGCGAGCCTGAGGCGGGTCTACAAATAATGCCCTGTATGTTGCACTAATATGGATATGCTTGACAAAATACTGATGCGGCTTATGATGCTGATGATGATTATGTCAATGCTGATGATGATGCTGATGCTGCTGGTGGTGCTGATGATGATGCTGATGATGCGTATGACGACGAGGATGGTCGTGGTGATTTCGATGATTATGATGGTGAAGGTGATGCTGATGATGATGATTATGATTGTGATTGTGATCAGGGTGCTGCTGGTGATGTTGATGATGATGCTGCTGATGATGATGAGGTTGTGGATGGTTGTGGTCGTGGTGGCAATGGTGGTGATGATGACGAAGAAAGGTTTACGGAGTATGATGATGCGGGTAATTGATATGGTGGTGATAGCAATGGTGATGCTGTTGGCGCTGATGGTGATGATGGCGAGGTTGATGATGTTGTTGTTGTTGTTACTGATGATGGTGGTGGTGATGGTGAGGATGGTGGTGATAATGCTGCTAACGACTTCGTCGATGAGGGCATGTAGAGGGCAGAGGCATGGATGGGATTTGGGGGATGAGAGGGGGGAGTGGGTGAGTGAGGCAGGACGCGCGGCGATGCGTATTCAACACGAGGGCCCAACACCACAGGATAGTTGGGAATAGAGATCGACCGCCTTAACACCCAATCGTACAATTAACATGTCGGGTGCGCTGATCACAAGCGAGGCGAACACGTACGCGAGCACGACTTGATATGGATTTTGATATAACGCATTACGCGAGCGTTCGTGTACAACGGTGGCCTGTCGGATTGCCGAGCATATTCATTCATGTGGCAGGGTGTCGGGTTCCTTGTTTGTGGCTCTTTGTGTGGGGGAGCGGACACAGCCGCCGCAGCCTCGGCACCCTTACCCCTGGTGGTGCGCCCAGGCGCGCTCCTCACCCCGCGCCTTTCACGGAAGCGGTCCGCTTTGCGGTCGCCGTCGTGCAGGGTTTGGCCCGGATCCTTTATGTCTTTTACTCTTAACGACGGAGTGGCCCCCCAGAAAAAGCCTGCGCTCGAAGGAGTTTTGCTCAGTCTCCTATCGGATCGGTTTTCTGTGTTTTCACGCCGTGGCCGCCCGTCGCCGTCCCTCCGCGGCGCGGCCTCGCGCGCGCCTTGAAACAATCCAGATAGTTGGGCCCTTCCCAGGCCCCACGACGCCCCTACTCGGAATGAAAAGCCCTCCCGAGTGAAGGAGCCAAGGCTTCGGGGGACCCCGCATCAAAGAAACCAGACGCCAGAGGTCTGGGAATCGCCCTCGGCAGCCCTCGGTGCTCTGCGGCGGCCTGCGGAGGTCCTCGACTGCCCTCGGTGGCCCTTCGGCATGGCGGCGGCGTCGTCGTCTTCGTCCTCGTCCTCGTCCTCGTCCTCGTCTTCTTTGTCCGCGTCTTCCTCCGTTCCCCTTCTCCTTCTCCTCCGCCCGTTTACTCCTCCCCGTCTCCCTTCTTCTCCTCCCTTGCCTCTCCCCATCTCGGCGACAGGCCAATCCGTATAGTAGTCCTCAGTCCTCTTCCTCATTCCTTTCCGCTCCCTCCCGCTGAATCAGCCCTCGTCCTTCTTCCCCCTTTGCCTTCCTCATCTCCTTGTCCGCCATATCTCGGCTCGTCCCGCGAGCAACCGCTAAAGCAGTAGCTCGCAATCTAGCTTTTCTTGTTAGAGCGGCTGTTCAAGTGCGTCCTTAGGAGGCCCCAGGTGGTGCGGGCCCCCTCTGGCCTCTCCTTTCGTGGCACTTCGGCCCTGCGGGGCCCTGGCGTGGTCGTGATTCAGATCGCCTCTTGGAGACACGGGCCGCCGCGGCCGCTGGACGTTTCATCGATTGGTAGACGCTTCAGTCTGTGCACTCCACTCCTCTCTCCTTCTTCTCCTTTTCCATCCCCCTTCCTTACAAACTCCCTCCTGCCGCTCCACCATGCGTGTTCGTTGGCCGTGCTGGGCGTTCCGCTTGAGATTGTGCTGGGGCGAAAAACCCAACAGTTTCAAGAATGCAGGACATGTTGGTTTCAAAATGCGGCTCTCGCCTGAGTGCCCCGAGTATTCTGTTTAAAAGCTTCCAGCGGTGGCTTCCAACGGCTACTCGGATGGAGGGCAGCTCGTTGTCCACATGCTGGTCTCGCCTCAGCGCCGCGCACATTATGTTTAATCGCTTCCAACAGTCACAAGGACGGAGACAGGTTTGTTTTTGAAATGCTGTTTCCACTTATAAGACCTCCTGCTCACCCCTGCTAAACCCTCGTCTTCCCCGCGCTTGCTGACCCCAGAAACCAGCGTCGTCTTCGCCCAGCAAATACACAGGAGGCTCGCAAAGTTGCGGCCAAACGATGAATTTGCTTGGCTTCGGAGGAATCCACAGCAGTCGGCAGCACAATGGTTTCGCTCAAATTGGCACGACGTGCGGACGCACGCCTCCGTCTAACTCTACTAGTCCCTCGACCTGTTCTGCCGGGTTCGCCGTCGCTGCAGACGATCTGCGATTACTTCAGCCCTCCAGCGATGCAGGGCGAGGCCCAGAAGATGCTCGAGAGTATTCAATGATTGGAATCACAAGTGAAGATCATCACGATGGGCTCCCTGGGACCACGTGAGGTCGAGCAGCATATTATTTTGATCACGTATGGGGCCTGCCCACGCGTGGTCGAGTAGCATCTTGCTCTGACCACGTATAGGGCCGTCTCGAAAACACTACCAAACCCAACGCCTCTTCATCCGGTACAGCTGCCGTACGGCATCACTGCCACAGCTGCGTTCGTGCTCGATGTCCCCACAGACTTCTCATATTATGTTACGCAGCTGGAAGCCACTACCCTGGCTGGAGCGGCACGGGGATGTAGCCGCCGTATGCCGAGCGGCAGAGATGAGCTTCACCGCAAGGTGATGTTTGGATACACGGGCAGTACTGACGAGATACCATGTCTTGAAACGGTCTTGACCATCACGTGAGTCCATGACGCTGTTTGAGGTCTCTCTCAAGTGGTGGTGGATCACACCTCGCTGCTGGACGACCCCGCTGCCCTGATCATTGATTACATGTGGATCTCGGCAATCACAGGCAAGTTCAGCCTCGTCGACCAGCTCGTATTGCTCATACAGCGACGTGGGGTACTCACGACATCAAGCTCTCGAAGCATATGGGAACAGCTCCGAACCACGCAGCCGGCTCAGGCGCAAGATGTGAGGATTGCATGGCTATCTTGGAGACAGCACTCGAGGGGGTCGACCATGAGTCAGTTCGAGTGCGATCTCCACCGGCCATTCGGCCATGCCTCGAAACGACTGGCCCGATGCATTCGGACCCGCGCACAACACGAGCCACATACAAATCAAAGGGACCTCTCTCACGATTCCGGACCTCAAATCAGATGGCTCAACAAGTTGCACAGCTTATGAACAACCTCTGCATTGCTGGCGCGGCCGGGACGCACCGCCTCGAGGTCAACGGCAACGCGGACCAAAACACGACGCTCACGACCACGATTAGTTAGGGAAACGGCATGCGGAGGGGCGGAGGAACGGCCGCCGTTCAGTACGATTCTCAAGAGGGCAGTGTCACGGGAGACGCGCTGGATTTTGCGCCACATTATCGACGGCTTCCCTCAATCGTCGGCGTCTCTCTGTGGCCGCTCGGGGGCCTCTTGGGTGCCTCCCGGGTGCCTCTCGGGTGCCTCTTGGAGCCCTCTTTGGGCCTCCTGGGGCGGTCTTTGAGCCCTCTTGGGGGCCTCTGAGGAGCCCTGGAGGGCCTCTTGGGCCCATCTTGGAGGCGGTCGGTCAAAAGAGGGGGGGCACTCGATTCCCCTCCCCCCTTCGGAGGCCACGACCCTCGTGAGGGGTGTCAAAGATTGGCCCTCCCAGGGGGTGAAAAAGGAGCCTCCGACACCTCGCGACCCCACCCCCTCCAAAAAAAATCACAGGGAGTGGAGGGGGAGGGCTCCCCTCTCCGAATGGAAGAGGGGTTGTGGAAGAGGAAAGAGACCTTCGTTAGACCACCTGTCGCCCAAAAGGCTGGAGGGATTTCTACACTGTTGCTACAGAACTTGCTTGAAATCGAGCCAGTTGCGCGGCACCCCGTTGTGGAATTCGTCACGTCGTACTTCGCACGGATCATCTTCCACCTAGCATATACACACCACACCAGGCTTTCGTCATGACATATTGCGCACAGTCTTTTTCAATACGGCGGGAGATGTGCACGCGCCAACGGTATTTCTTCTCGTTCCACTTTCTGTTTTCCCTATTCCTCCTTGCCTCCTTCTTCCCCCTCCCAAAGAACATTGCACGCTGCGTTGCTTTGGATCTTGAGACAGGACTGGTACAGTAGTGCACGTACGACGAGCTGCAGTCGCCTATTGTCTTTGGAGCGATTTGCCCCGTGGTCGCGTCTAGTTGGCCCTCAGTTGTGGTGCTGTAGCGTCGCGCGCTAGATAAAATCGTTGCACCGTTCTTCTTCCACATCCTCTTCTCCTTCATCCAGTCCGGCTTCGCGGGCCTTCGTTGGTAATATGTTTGGGGGATGCTTGGAATGTCCGCGATGTTTTGGGGTGCGATTTGCATGCCCAGCAGACCGAACGACTCCAGCCACCCGCCTTCCTGTCGCAGCACGGCTTCGTAGGCCTGCAGGAGATCCACCCGACCCACGGTGGAGTGGCGGCCGCAGCGCTGCCGCCATGGACCGTGCAATGTTGGTCGCAAGGCAGGCAAGGTTTTCCGCAAGCTTGTTCGGAACCTATCAGCGGCCAGACCAGAGGAGGTCGTAGCCAGCCGCCTCTCGGCGTTACATCTACGGGAAGCTTTGGGCGGCGCGTCGATCGTCCTCGCGTACTTCCCCACGGGGCAGGACACGGACGGACGACGATCACTACGATGTCGTCTTCACCAGCTACTTCGATCCCGCCCTACAGTTCTATCGGCTGTGATGGAGGGCGAATGTTTGCTACCAGGGGCCAGCGTCGTTGTTTGCATCGGCGATCACACGCGCGCGTAGCACGACGACGTGGGCGAAGAACTCCGCTGGTAGGATACAGTGGCGGGACCTGTGGGCTTCGTAGAGCTACCGCAGCCAGCATTCACATTCAAACCTGCAGCGGCACGATCGCGACTCAACTGAGTTTTGACGCCTGGCACCACACGGCGAATGTATTGTGCTCGTTTTTCTCTTGCGCTGCTTTGCCGAGGAAGGACGAGGCATCCGACCATCGTATGGCATCGTCTGGGTGACGGGCAGCAGATGCTAAAGCGTTACGGCTTCCGAGCCCATCAGACGCGTGTTCCCAGCGCCCAGACTGGAAGGTTCGCGCATGAAGCGAGTACCTTTTCAAATTGAAGCAACGTGGAGCACAGGTGATCGCACGCGATGCCATTCAATGTCTGGGCCTTCTTCAGCAGGCGATGCACCCCGTGCCGTTCAATGTGCGAGACACCGGACGGGGGACAAACATGCGCAGACCATCCGATGCCACAGATTTCGACCACAGTTTCGCATCATATCCAGCATCGAACTCGGGATAGTTGCCACGACGCGTCAATTGGAAAACGGCTGCCGCAGGCATGGGCGGATGAGCGATTTATCCGGCGGTTTCCGGAGATGACAAACAAATGCGGCCGATCGATTTTTTCAAGGTGAGATTCTGGCAGGCATGCGTGATACGCAGAATGCCGACTAAGACGTCCACGGGCACCATCGGCGCATTCAGCGCAAGTCCATCATTGGAGGCCAGTGGGAATGACCAGGCGCATACGCAAAGCAGGACTACATGCCACGCAAGACGGGCGCGATGAGGTCATGACCCGTTTGAGATGGCCACCCGTTTGCAGAGGCATTGGGTTGCAGAGTGTATTTGATCGTTGACTAGGGTGGCCTAAGTCGGGACGCTGTTCCTGCTGGGGCTTGACGCCTGAGCACTCGCGATTTGCAGGGGGCCCTCGGGCTGGCTGGCAACTCGCGGCCAGGCCCAGATAGGTTGCCATGCCAAGCGTGGCGGCGAGTGAGCCCCCTCGCTGTGCGCGCCCTTTTGGACGCGGGGCGCATGTTGGAGCATTGTTCGACTATGATGTTTACCGAGGGAGCCTACCCGGGAGGGGCCCCACGGCGCGAAAATCTACGATCTTCAAGGCGCACGGCCGTTCAGCATCGATAGTGCAGATGCACGCGGCATCGCAAATGCTTGCAGGATTCGGCGGGGTTTGTCCTGGAACTGTGGGATGCCCGGGATCAAAGAAGGTGTTTGCTTGGTCGGTGGCAGATGAGGAATATCCTTGAGACCGAGTATGAAACGATTATGGCCTCGTTAAAGCGCGAGGACTCTGGGCTCATCTTGTTCGATTGACGGTGGCGTGTCCGGACATTTTCTGGCAGTATTTGACGGCGGCTGCTGCGTGATTACGCGTGACCGCCATGGGCGTTCTGCATTCCCTCTACCACAACTCGGCTGGAAGGGTATACATCCATTGATATATGTACGGCATGGTGCCCGTCATCTAGGCCTGGATTCGACAGGGGCGCCCTCTTTCATCCTCTTGTTTGCTCTCACCTCCGGCAGCTCACTGCGAATTGCCTGACGGCGGATTATGGGCGCCACTATGCGAGTTTCTTCCGATGACGCCGCTATGGTGGCGCAGTATTCGAGCAGACAACATCGGTGCACCTTCCGAGCTTTCAGGGCCGCCGAAAACGCATCGCGCCTTTCCCTCAACATGCCCCAAACGGTATACACGCCGCTGTGGCAAGAGGACCTTTCGAGCATGCAGCGCCTCATGCGAGACGACCCAGGGGGCCCCTCGTGTCTGCTGGGAGACGCACCGAAGGTGTTTGGGCATGCGCACTGGGTTTGTGATAGGCACGCAATCACGGCGGAAACCAACGGACAAGAGTGCGCGTTAAAACCTTTCCGGTCATAACGCGCCATCTGGCCCCCCCTTTCCCCCCCAATTCCCATGGCGCAGCGCTCCCCATAGTGCGTCTCTGGCACAGCCATTGTGATTCTCGCAGGCTGCTGTGGCGCACGCAGGCCACTTTAACTTTCGTCGTCGTGTCCGAGGGCCTTGCGGGGCCTGTAGGCGTTGCAGCGGCCTCCCGAGAACTCCTGAGGCCTCGGGAGACCTCAGCAGACCTTCAGAGACGGCCGTCGTCGTCGACGTCGTCGTCGTCGTCGTCGTCGTCGTCGTTGTCGTTATCGTCGTCGTCGTTGTCGGCGACCCCATCCCCGTCCCCGTCTCCGTCGTCCTCGTCTTCGTCCTCGTCGCCGTCGTCGTCGTCGATGTCGTCGTCGTTGTTCCCGTCGTCGTCGTCTTCGGCATCGTCGTCGTCGTGGTCGTCGTTTTAGTCATCGACATCGTCGTCCTCGTCCCCTTCCCCGCCCTCGTAATCGTCCCTGTCCTCGTCCTCGTCCTCGTCCTCGTCGCGGTCGTCGTCCTCAGCGTTGTCGTTGTCATTGGGGGCCTCGACGGGCCTCCAGACGCCTCCAGAGGTTTCCAAAATTAGCCTGGCGAAGGACCCAACCATATGCAGTTGTGGGTATCGCATTCGGGGAAGCCCCGTATTGGGGCCACGAAACGCTGTACTGGGCGGGGGGGGGGGGGGGGGGCGGGAAGCCCCGTATTGGGGCCACGAAACGCTGTACTGGGCGGGGGGGGGGGGGGGGGGCGCATGCGAACTGCGCCACTGGGACCTTCGGTGGAGCTCTCTATGGGGCCACGAAACGTGCCCTGGGTGGGGGAACCGCATGCGACTGCGCCACTGGGACCTCGGTGGAGCTCCCTATGGGGCCACGAAGCGCTGCCCTGGGTGGGGGGGGGCGCATGCGAACTGCGCCA
Organism: Prorocentrum cordatum; assembly: GCA_963575745.1. NCBI lineage: Eukaryota > Dinophyceae > Prorocentrales > Prorocentraceae > Prorocentrum > Prorocentrum cordatum. The sequence continues at coordinate 92,241 of CAUYUJ010007757.1, forward strand.
CTGGGACCTTCGGGGGAGCTACCTATGGGGCCACGAAAAGGCTGCCCTGGGTGTGGGGGGGGGGGGGGCGCATGCGAACTGCGCCACTGGGGCCTTCGGTGGAGCTCCCTATGGGGCCACGAAACGCTGCCCTGGGTGGGGGAACCGCATGCGAACTGTGCCACTGGGGCCTTCGGTGGAGCTCCCTATGGGGCCACGAAGCGCTGCCCTGGGTGGGGGAACCGCATGCGAACACCCCCACTGGGGCCTTCGGTGGAGCTCCCTATGGGGCTACGAAACGCTGCCCTGGGTGGGGGAACCGCATGCGAACACCCCCACTGGGGCCTTCGGTGGAGCTCCCTATGGGGCCACGAAACGCTGCCCTGGGTGGGGGAACCGCATGCGAACACCCCCACTGGGGCCTTCGGTGGAGCTCCCTATGGGGCTACGAAACGCTGCCCTGGGTGGGGGAACCGCATGCGGGCTGTGCCACTGGGACCTTCGGTGGAGCTCCCTATGGGGCCACGAAACGCTGCCCTGGGTGGGGGAACCGCATGCGGGCTGTGCACTGGGACCTTCGGTGGAGATGGGGCTGCCCTGGGTGGGGGAAACTTCGGTGGAGCTCCCTATGGGGCTACGAAACGCTGCCCTGGGTGGGGGAACCGCATGCGAACACCCCCACTGGGGCCTTCGGTGGAGCTCCCTATGGGGCCACGAAGCGCTGCCCTGGGTGGGGGAACCGCATGCGAACACCCCCACTGGGGCCTTCGGTGGAGCTCCCTATGGGGCTACGAAACGCTGCCCTGGGTGGGGGAAACGCATGCGGGCTGTGCCACTGGGACCTTCGGTGGAGCTCCCTATGGGGCTACGAAGCGTGTGAGGGGTGTGCCGAGAGCAGAGGCAAGGAGGGGGAGGAGGGAGGAGGGCGAGGAGGGGGAGGAGGAGGGAAGGAGGTGGGACGCGGGGCGCTGTCTCTTCAAAACGAGGACCCAACACCACAGGATGGTTGGGAAAAACCTCCTGAAGCCCCAGAGGCCTCAGAGACCTTCAGAGGAGGCCGTCGTCGTCGTTGTCCTTGTCGTCGTCCTCCTCGTCGTTGTCGTCCTCGTCCTTGTCGTCGTCGTCGTCGTCGGTTTCGTCCTCGTCCCTGTCGTCATCGTCGTCGTCGTCACCGTCCTCGTCCTCGTCCTCGTCCTCGTCGAGGACCGCGAAAGGCTTCCAAACGGCTCCGTATGCCTCCAGGGCTTCGAAAGGCTTCCATACTTCGTCAGGCTTCCACAGACCTCCGGAGACCTTCACGGGCAGCCGTCGCCGTCGTCGTTGTCGTCTTCGTCGTCGTCTTCGTCCTCGTGCTCGTCCATGTCCTCGTTGTCGTCATCGTCGTCCTCGTCTTCGTCCCTGTCCTAGTCTCTTCCCTGTCATCGTCCTCGCCCTCGTCCGCCTCGTCGTCGTCGTCCTCGTGATCGTCGTCGTCGTCGTCGCCGAGGGCATCGAAAGGCCTCCAGACGCCTCCTCACGTCTCCTCAAACCTTATTAGGCCTCTGGCGGCATCCGGAGACCTTCAGAGGCGTCTATTCGTCGTGGTGATCGTCGTCGTCGTCGTCTTTGTCCTCGTCATCGTCGTTGTCGTCCTTGTCGTTTTCGTGCTCGTCCTCGTCGTTGTCGTCGTCGTCGTCGTCCCCGTCCCCGTCCTCGTTCTCGCCCTCGTCCTCGTTGTCGTTGTCGTTGTCCTCGTCCAGCGCTCGGGCGCCCTCGTCGTTCAGCCAACACCTGCACATAAGAATGCGCGAAGGAGGGTCTGGGAAACACGCACTGCGCAGTACATGGATGTGGTGCACGCAGTTGCGGCGGAGCATACTGTGCTGCGGATTGTGGTGCTTGCTGTGATGCGCACAGGCGCTATGGTGGGGAGCCGCACGCCGGGGGGTGGGGGGCGTTACGTTATGCCCCTCCCCCCCGCCCCCCCTCCGCTATTTCAGCGGATCGCATAATGCGCTCGAAGTATCGACCGCGTCTCCAGGAATGGCCCAGATGACATCGTGAAGCCAGAGAAAACCCGCCGTTCGCCTGATCGCTCCAGGTCCCTGGGCTTAGTGCACCCCGCTGGACTTGCAGCATGGGCCTAAGTTTGGTCCGGGTCGTTGCAAGCGACTTCTCTACGAGACGCGCTTGGCAGCCACGCTGAGGATGCGTGCCTGGGAGCCCCGCGAGGATGATAAGAGTCCATGGTCATTTCCCTCCATGACCTGACCTCCGCCAGAGGGCAGACCGGTCACCCAGTCAGGGTTGCCCACTGGGATGGACGGCGCGAGAAACCAATTCCCACCATGGTCGAGAAGATGGTGGAGAAGCCAGACGGGAAATCATGGGACAGCGACCCGGTCCATCGACACCGTCCTTGTTGCAGACATGGCTCGGAAAAAATCTCTGGCCCCGGTTGGTGCCGCCAAGGGCCTGGGATGCAGTGTTGAGTAGTTCGTTCAATCGTTGGTCCACTGATCGCCGCGTGCGTGGGCTGTGAGGCCGAGGGGGCAAATGCCTGCTGGGCTGCCCCACTGCGCGCGTCGCCGTGGAGCATTAGCAGCGGTGTCTTGTGATACATGCATGGTTAGGTGCTCGATTGCGGATGCACGAGTGTCCATTGAACGTGGATCGTCAACTGGCGGCCGAGTCCTTTGTTGACCACCAGCCACGACTGCACATGGACCACCACGCGAGGTTCATGAACCGGCACCTCCATGCAGCCACGAGGGACGACTCCGCCTTCCAGAATGATGCGGAGAAGGCCCAGTAACACTCGCAGGAAATCGGATACGCAGGATTGCAGAATGGGCGCCGGTTTTTGTTTAAATTCAAATTCCACATCTATAGGTTTATATATGTATACACAGATATCGATCCATATATATATATACACATATATACATACACACCTACCTATGCACATATATACATGTATATATACCAGTTATATACTTATCCAATTCGTGGATCTACCTATATATATGTGTATATGTCTATAATTATCGTTCTATATATATATATATCCATCTATCTATATATACATATATATATGTATGTGTGTATAAATATGTGTGTATATATAAGGGCTTCGCCCTCTGCCGCCAGCCCCCTATTACTAGTGCGTGCGGCTGCGTGGATAGCGCCGTGGGTGTTTCTCGTGGCAGGCTTCTCGGCAGCTTCTGTGGGTCATTGGTGGGGCTTCTTGCAGACCGTTTTGGGGCCTCTTGGGGCAGATTTTGGGTCTCTTGGGGGCCTGCTTGGGGGCCTCTTGGGGGCCTCTTGGGAGCCTTTTGGGAGCCTCTTGAGGGCCTCGTCGGGCTTTCTTGGGACCTCCTGGGGCTTTCTCGGGGCGGAAAAGTAGAGTTTTCGGTTCGTGGGCTCCCTCTTGGGCCTCTCTTGGGACCGTCTTAGGGCCCTTTTTGGGCCGTCTGCGGCGCTTCTTGGACCGTCTTGGGCTAGCGTGGGCCACCTTGGGGCCATTTTGAGCCGTCTTGGGCTCCTGAGGCTCTCTTCGGAGCCTCTTCGGGCAATCTTGGAGGAGGCCTCTCGGGCCGTTCTGGCCGCGCGGTGGCGTCACCATGATAATCCTGGAGTGGCCCGGAGCAGCCAGGATTTGAGGTTCAACCCCCCACGTTGGTTGTTTGGTGGCGCGGCGGGGTCCCCTAGCAGACAGCAAACAGGAGGCAGGAAACAGGACAACAAATGACAACACATAGCACACGACAGCAGGCCGCACACACCTTCGCAGCCTTGCGCCCAGAGGGGGTCGGCGGACATATCGCTATGTTTCTGTGTTTCTCTTTCTGTGAGCGGCATTTCTTCGCTCACCGTTTCGCATGCCAACGCCGCCACAGTCGGCAGCAAAACAACCCGAACATTTTTGTGTAACGCGCTTCCGATCAACATCCCTGGGGCGCCTCCACGAGACGGGGGGCAGCAACCCGACTCCAAAGCTCCCATGTGTTACGCCGGTGTTCGTCATGCTGTAGACGCATCAGCGCGACTCCGACGGTCACAATTTTTGGTGCGCCGTCAAACATCCGCGTGACCAATGTTACGATGTTCCCCACTCCAGCTCCAATCCCCCTTTTCTGACACTTGCTCCGGCTTCGGCCCGAACCCCGACTCTGACGCTTATTTGGCTCCCGCTTCGACTCCCCTTCCGACGCTTGCCCCAACCCAGACTCCAGGTCCAGGTCCTACGCCTACGGAGGCGACCGCCTAGGTTGCCACCGTGGGCCCTGGTTGTGACATGGCTCTGTGGGCGTGGCGCGCGATCCCACGCCGTGCCACGACTTCCCAGACAGTCAACACATGTGGAGTGGCGTCCTCCGAACGCGGTGGAAATTCTCGTTGCCTCGGCACCCAAGGGAGGAGGGCGAGGATTACTTGGGAGCAGAATTTCCTGCTCACCAGGTCGACAATACCGACCGAGATTCCGAGATGGGGGCGCGGTGCGCGATTTTCGCACCACACATGTGCAGGCTGAGACATGCCGCGCGTTTTCCACGACGCCGCCCAGCACGACGTACACCAGCGGCACGATGACGAACAGCGCGGCTTGGGATCATCAAGGCCGCCATTGTTTGCACGACGATGCGCAGCACGACGACGAGCACATGTGGGGCATGAGTGTGAGTAGCACGACTGCGGTCAACACGACAGCGACCAGCAGCACCATGATGTGCACGCCCAACGGTGAGCATTTCATCAGTATGGCGACGCCGCCCATCACCGTGGAAATGTGCGCTATCTTGGTGCGCGTCGGAGTCGAACACCACGCCGTAATATCTGCGGAGTGCTGCAGGAACCTTCGAACCAGTCAGGGTCTCCGCCGGCCTCAAGTCGGCTCAGATTGTGGATAGTCTGTCTTCCCCATCGCGCTCAGTTGCCGTCACCAGGTTTCGAGCTCGGAGGTGGTGCTCGCGGAATACAGTATCGAAAACGCCGGGTGCCCCCCAGACTTCCAGTAAATTTACATCGGCGTCCTGACAACGACTGCAAGCAGCACTGCTGCGAGTACGTCAAGCGGGCCAGCAGCACGATCGTCATGCGAAGCAGCACCAGCGGTAATGCTGGCGGAGTCCAGTTCCGAGAATCATCAGGCCTCTGCGGGTTACCAGTGCGTCCGACGACATCGACAGGCGATTTCCACAGTGTCCTATCCCGACACACGACCAGTCACACCACCATTCCCGCCGCCACAGCCGCTGGCAGCACCACCGCCACAGCCTCCACTACCACCACCAGTCCAGTTATTCACCGTCACAACTTCAGCTACGATTGACCTACATCCGCCATGAACGATGATTCCGAGTCTGGCTCCGACTCCAGCCCCAGCGCCGGATACGATTCCATCTCCGACTCCCCTTCTGACGCTTGCGCCGTCTCAGATGTTGACCACATGATGGGTCTTGGATGCGACGCTGTGCGCACTACCGGCCACGCGGCTGGGACAACCATCGGCCCTCCGTGCGGACTTTGCTCGATGGACTGGCTCCGGGGAGGGCGGTGGAAGAAGGAGGGGCGCAGAAAATGAAGACGAGGAGGCGGACGATCCGCGGAACACTCCTGCTGCACGACGGGGGCAGGGCCCCGACACAGGCTCCATCTCCAGTCCTTCTTCCAGCTGCCGCCCGGACCGCTTTCGACGCTTGACCCGACGGCAATTCCACCGCCAGGGTCATTATCGGCCTCGAACAGGGCGGCTTGACTGTTTTTCCCTGACGGCTGCACGGATTGCTTTACCAACAGGAAGGTTTATGGCATCCACGCCAGATGCCTTAATAGCTCCATGGACATCAGTAATGGCCTTCTTTGCCAACAGCTTCCCTGGACCCCGCGCCGACAGCACCCGCGCCTCCTGCGCTCGGGTGGCATCCCCAAATCGGCCCTTTTATCAAGACCGCATTCTGACAGCCTCTTGCGTTTTCTCTGTGTTTGCCTCTCCTCCTCTCCTCCTTGTCCGCCTTATCATTTGAATTTGCTTTTTGACGCGACGACGCTCCCATTGCCAAGGCGGTGCTGCAATTTGGCCCAGGCTTGCATGCGAGGCGTCCCCCCCCCCCCCCCCGGCAGGGTCGCCCTTCCTTTTCCTTAAGGGGGCAGGCTGCCCTCGTACAGGGCCTCTTTGTTCAACTGTAGCGCACCGTCAAGAACTCCCCTGTTTCAGGTTGTTTCATGCTGCTCTGGATAATGTCGTACAGACATTTTCCTTTTTCATTTTCCCTTCGCTCCTCCCGTCCTCTGCTGGCTACCTCCCGAGCGCTCCCGAGTATGACGGATTTATGAGGAGGGGATTTGGGATGAGAGGGTGTGTTGCAGCATCTTTGACGCATCTTGGGTGTATCTTGGTCCCCCTCCTCCCCCATAAATCCCCCCTTCCTCTCCTCCTCCATTCTCCTCATCCACCTCCTCCCCCCCTTCCCATTCCCATCTCAGTCATGTTTTTTTGCGTATTGCTTCCGTTCTCCCTCCCTCCGCTATTTCTCCCCTGCCGCTTTCTATGCGGTGTTTTTTTGGTGTACTCCCCCTCTGTTTGTTTTACGTATACGTTACTTCTATATGGGAACATCCATTATGTGGCGCGCGCGGCAGCCGATTCGGGCAATCACGCTGCCCACTTCACCTTTTCCTCCTCCTTCGCGTTGTTCCGCCTTCACTTCCTCCTGTGTCGCCGTTCGCTGCCCTGATAGCTCTGAGGACACCAGAGTACGTGGATGATTCTAGGCCTTTGATGTTTCGCTAGTTGGCTGTTTCGCTGTGGGCACTGTATGAATATAGATAGAGCTATTTGGGTGTGCGTATGTATTTACATACGCATATGTGTGACACGTTTGTGCCAAGGCTCATACAGCACTGACTGCATCATGTAAGCACGAGTGTGGGGAGCTTCTGGGTACCCTGAGCGCCCTTGCGTGACAGTTTGGAAGTTTGGAACTACGCCGTCAGATGCTCAGCATGAGGCGCAGTCGCGCAGTCGCGAGGGCGCAGTCGAGCGCAGATGGGGTGGCCGCACCTTGCGATTGCAGTTGGCAAGACACGGGTGGTCGCCATTGAGATGTCCGAAGGTTGACGTTAGACGTAATGGTGAGAAGCACCCACGGGATAATTGGAAAACGAATGACCAGACCAAACGCTGCAAATTAGAATCGAAACACTTGAAGCAACAAAGGGGTTTGCAACAACTTTGTGCAACATCGCGCGCGCAGGGATGGGCGCGACAGCGCGCGGCGCCAGAGCCCCAGTGCCAACCCCTGCGGTGCGACGGGGCGCCAGCGACGGCTACGGCGGCGGCGGCGCTGACGGCGTCGCCGGCCAGGCGACGGCGGCGTCGGCGACGGCGGCGGCGCCGGCGACGATGGTGGCGGCGGCGCCGGCCGCGTCCGCAGCGGCGGCGCGCGGCGCCAGGACACCAACGCCGACCTCGGCGCGGGGAGCGGCTGGGCCCCCCGCCGAAGGGACAGCTCCAGATCCGCCGCGGCCGGCGGCCCACCAGGCGCTCAGAGGGCCGGCTGCGGACGGCGCTGGCGGCGGCGACTGCCACGGCGGCGGCGGCGATGGCCGCGGCGGCTATGGCGGCCGCGGCGGCGATGGCTGCGGCGGCGGCCGCTGAGACGGCGTCGGCGGCGGCCGTGGTGGCGGCTGCAGCGACAGCGGCAGCAGCGAGCACGACGCAGGGAGGAAGGCGCCGCCGCCCCCTCCTCCCTTCGTCGTGCTCCTCCCTCACCTCGTCGTCGTCGGCGCCAGCATGGACGTTGTCTCCACCGTCGTCGCCTCTGCCAATGCAGGTTTCCGGAGGCACAATGGAAACCCAAAACGCAAAACAGCTATATTTGGGATATATTTCTAGATCTTATAGTCTTGTTGGTATATGGAAGCCGTTCTGGCTGCCTCGCATCGCCGCCGCCTGAATTTTCCTTTAAATCGAGGCTTCCGCTCGAGTCTGGGGTTGGATCCCAATCTCAGTTGTTGAGGGCCCAACTGCGACGACAACGGCTTCCGCCCGATACTTCCGCACAAACTACTCTAAGAGGTTCTGGTCAGAGAGACCACAATACTTAAGCACGGCGCTTTGGCCCGAGTGTTACTAGCAAGCCAGTCAAGCAGTTGGAGGCCCAACTACGACGACAACGGTCTCGCTCGATACGTCCTTATAAATTTCTCCGAGAGGCTCTGGCCCGAGAGGCCCCCGAACTCAGAAATTTCGCTCGCCCAAGACGTCCTCGCAATTCAGTCAAGTTGACGAAGGTGGATTACAACGGCTCCACGATTTCATCCGAGACGCGCTCTCGCCCGAGACGTTCCCGCAAGACAGTCAAAATGGTGGAAGCCCAAACTATGATGGCAACGGCTCCGCTCCCAGCCAACACTTCTTCTTCATTCACTGCGGGGTGGCATGGCCAAGGGATCCTTTAGCTCAGGAGTTGCGCTCTAGCCTAGGAATTCCTGGCAACTTTTTCAAGTTCGCGAAGGCCCAGCTACGACGACAACGGCTTCCGCTTGATCATCCCTTTGATTTTACTCCAAGTCGCCCTGGCCAGAGAGGCCCCCGAATTGAAGAATGGCGATTTCGCTTGAGATTTCTGAGCAGTTCTGTCAAGTTGGTGGGGGCCCAACCACGACGGCAAGGGCTCCCGCTCGACACTTCCTTACTTACCCGGAGACGCCTTGGCCAGAGAGGCCCCTAATGTCAGCAACGCCGCTCTCGTCCGAGACATTCTGTCTCGTCACTGAAGTTCGTGAATTGCCCGTGGGCGCGTGATCTGGCATGACGGCCATGGCGGCACCATGGTGCGCGTGCAGAGTGTATGGTTGAATGTTTCACCTATGAACTGGTACGAACAGGGGTGGTTCATCGACTTAGCGGGCGCGTGCAAGGGAGATTGAGTGCCGCTGCCAGCAGCCGTGCCACCGCCGTCGTCATGGACGTCGACATCGCCGCCGGCGTCGTCCTTTACCCTCCTCGCCGCTCCCGGCGTTGTCCCTGTCGTCGCCTCCGCCGTCGCCGCTGCCATCGTCGTCGTCCTCGTTCCTCGTCGTCATCGACGCCGCCGTCGCAGTCGTCGGCGCCAGGAGGCGCCCAAGCCGAACAGACGTCCCTGTCCAGGGGCAGCGTCGGACACCCGGGCGCCTGCGCTAAGGCCCCGCGCAGCGGGCCCTGCGGCCTGCGGCCGCCGCCGCGGCCGCCGCCGACGCGGCCGCCGTCGGCCGCCGTCCGTCGGCCGCCGTCCGTCGGCCGCCGCTGCAGCCCCGTAGCCGAGGCCGCCGCCCAGGCTGCGGCCGAGGACGGCGGCGACGACGACGACGGCGGCGGCGACGACGAGGACGAGGACGAGGACGAAGACGACGACGACGACCACGGCGGCGACGACGACGACGACGACGACGACGAGGACGAGGACGAGGACGAGGACGAGGACGAGGACGAGGACGACGACGGCGGCGACCACGGCGGCGACGACGACGACGACGACGACGAGGACGACGACGACGACCACGACCACGACCGCGGCGGCGGCGACGGCGGCGTCGGTGGCAACAGAAACGCCAACGGCAGGGCCTGTGACAAAGACGGCGACGGCCGCGGCGCCGACGACGACGGCGATGACAGCAACGACTGTGGCGAAGGCGGCTGGCGACGACGACCCCGGCCCCTCTTAGGCCTGCAAGTTCGCCGCAACGCCCCGCGGCTGCAAGGAGACCATCTCGGTCGCCGCCGGCACGGCGGCTGCCAGCGCCGTCGTCGTTGCTGTCGTCGGTGGTCGCCGCAGCGGTCGGAGTTGCAGCCGTCGTCGTCGTCGTCGTCGTTGTTGCCGCCGCCGCCGCCGTGGTCGTCGGCGTCGCCGCCGCCGCAGCCGCCGCAGCCGCCGGCGGTGTCGTCCGACCAGCATCTGCTCAAGATGGAGTCCTGGACCCCTCCCAGGGTCCATCGGCCAGTCTCCCGAGCTGCATCCAGCCGTGGCGACCAAAACTTCCAGACGTACCAAAATCTTCCAAGGCGACGACGTCGACGCCGTCGCTGTCGTCGTTCATCGTCGCCACCGCAGTCCGAGAAGCCTCCAGAGGGCTCCAGTGGTCTTCGCATGTCTCCAGAGGTGTTCCGAGACCCTTGGAGGACTCTTGAGGCCCCATGAGGCCCGGATCAAGACACCGCCCCAAAACTTGGACCGTCGATCGCGGTCAACGCAATTGTGTCGGTCGTCGTTGTTGTTCGTCGTCGTCGGTCGTTGTCGTCGATGTCGTCGTCAATCGTTGTCGACATATTCGTCGTTGATCATTGTCAAAGTCGACGTCGTGGTCGTTCGCCGTTCGGGGGCCGCAGACACGGCCACCGACGCCGCCTGTCGCCGCCGCAGCGTCCGCCGCCGTCGCCAGCGCCGCTGCGGCTGCCGCCGAGGCCGCGGGCGTCACTGCCACCGCCGACGACGCCGACGGCGGCGGCGGCGGCGTCGACGTTGGCATTCGTCGCTCGTCGTTCGTCGTTGTCGGCGGTGACGCCCGTCGCGGCGCACCCTGGCCCCCGCCCTGCCCCCGAGGACGGCGCGGACTGCGACCACTGCCACATGTGCGAGTGGAGGCGATCCCCCCTCTGCTATCCCCCCGTGTCGTCCGCCCCGAGAGGGAGGAGGTAGAGCAGACCCTCGAGGAAGGGCCCTCGAACCTTGGAGGCCCTGGAGGAAGGGCATTCGAACTCCGAGGAGGGTGGCCCTCGGGGAAAGACCAGCCGCCACATTTGCGGGCGGAGACAGGCTTGTGACCATACCTCCTAGCCCTCCCCAGATTCGAAGAACGATGGACGACATAGACAACTACGTTCGGAGGTCCATGCGGATTTCTTGGCTCGGCGCTGGAGTCCCCCCTGGCGGCGCCTCCTGCGACGTCCAGCGCCGACACAATAAATCTTCATCGGCACCTGATAGTTTATATCTATGTCGTCTGTTATGTCCATGTCGTCTGCGGTTCCTCTACAGACCTCCTCCAGGTCTGAAAGGCAGGTTCAACGGTGTAAGTTCGGGTAGAGTTTTTAGCTCATCAATCCTGGAGTGAGGTTAGTGATCTACCCCTTGGGGGTCTTAAAAAAACCACGTGAGCATTGCAATGGTGGGTGGCAAGATAGCCGTGCTGAAGAGCTCACCTCGATTGGGGTACGCAGACCTCCTCCAGTCCTCCAGGATTTTGTTGCACCTCCTCCAGGAGGTGGGGAAGGAGGAGGATGAGAGAGGAGGAAGCCCTCGGGGAAGGATCCTCGAGCCTCGAGGGCAGAGGATCTTCGAACCTCGATGATCCTCCTCCCTTTCCTCTTCAGTCAGACTTTGACCTCAGGGCCACCAGGTTGTAAGGTAAAGCTTGCGATGCAGCATCAGACCGTGAAAACGATGAGCAGACAGGTGGAGAGAGAATGAAGACGTCCTCAAGCAGGAACCTGCGGGTGCGACGACGAGATGTTTGCGCTTGTTGGCCCTCCAGATTCCTCCACACGAGGGGGACCAACGTAATGGAGGAAGACACAGCGCTCGTCAACGGAGCGCCCGCGGATCGACGTACAGTAGGTTCGCGCCGCCTCGGCGCGGCGGTTCAACACTTTCCCGGGGCCCGTTTTGAACCCCCTAGCACCCGCAGTAGACAGCTCACGGCGCGCAATCGAAAGAAAGGGTTGGGTTGACAGCTTCTGGTGGCCTCCGAGAACGGAGATCGTTGATACGGTTCGAGAACCAAGCGTTTGAAGCGGTGTCAGGAATTAGCCCCTTCGTCATCATGGCAAGAGCTTCCCTTACTGACATGGTGAGCGATGTTTCAGACCCAATGTAGTATCGAAGTCGAGACTGCTCCTCGCGTGGTAGCGATAGTGGCACGGGTTCACCACCAAGGCTTTATCGGGCTCAAGAAACCCGACCAGGAACCTTCACTTTCCCCGCAAACACTACCACGAAGCTGGGCACGCCTGACGTGGCCAGCCTGGGCGAGAGCCAGATGCACGAGGCCAACGACGGATTGAATGTGCCACAACAAGGCGGCTCAATGCACAACTCCACGTCTCGGGGCGAGAGCGGGACACACGAAGCCAGTGGCACGAGTTCAGGTGTACTGTTCCACACCGAGGAAGCTGTACACTCAGTACGACGTGGTTGGTCAAGGCGAGAGCGGGACGCATAGAAGCCAACGGCACGAGTTCGGATGTACTTTTTCTCAAGCTGAACGCCCACAACATGAGGTGGCCAGACTGGGGGGCAGGAGTCGCCGGCCCTCCGCGCGTGTATCCAGTGCGCGGCATCCGCGTGTTCAGTACACGAGCCACCGTACAAAAAAGGCCCGCAGACCCCTCATGGGCAACATTCTAGCCTGTCTTTCTGAGCTGCGCCCTGCCGAGGCGACGAGGGAGGCCACCGAAGCCGAAACAGACGAGATAGAGGAGGATAAGGAGGATAAGGAGGAGGAGGAGGAGGAGCAGGAGGAGCAGGAGGAGCAGGATGAGAGGGGGAGACGGATTGCACGGCAATTGGTAACATTTCTTAGAATGTATGTTTGGGTTCATCCACTCTTGGCGAGAGAATGCCATTCCACGTCCGCAGAGGCCGTTTCCACATGCGGCAGGCTGGTTCTTTTGCTCGTTGGTTGGTTTGTTGCTTCTCTGGTCGGTTGGCTGGCTGGCAGAATCGAGTCCTCAGCCGTCATTGGTGTAATTTTCCCCAACCATCCCGTGGTATTGGGTCCTCGTTTTGAAAAGACGGTCCCCGCGTTCCCTCCTTCCTTCCTCCTCCCCTCCTCCCTGCACCGCCCGCATGCGTCACGCACACCCATTTCGGCACACTCCTCACACTTTTCGTGGCCCCACAGGGAGCTCCTCCGATGGTCCCAGTACCACCGCCCGCATGCGTCACGCACACCCGTTTCGGCACACCCCTCAGACGTTTCATGGCCCCAAAGAAGCACCTCCAGCGAAGGCCCCAGTGCCACCGCCCACATGCGTCACCCACACCCATTTCGGCACACCCCTCACACGTGTCGTGGCCCCTTGAGGGGGCTCCACCGAAGGCCCCCGTGCCACCGCCCGCATGCGTCACCCACACCCATGTCGGCACACCCCTCACACGTTTCTTCGCCCCACAGGGAGATCCACCGAAGCCCCCCCTGCCACCGCCCGCATGCGTCACGCACACCCATTTCTGCACACCACTCACATGTTTCGTGGCCACTTACGGAGCTCCACCGAAAGCCCCAGTGCCACCGCCCGCATGCGTCACGCACACCCATCTCACACGCTTCTTGGCCCCACAGGGAGCTCCACCGAAGGCCTCAGCGCCGCCGCCCGCATGCGTCATGCACACCCATGCTCGCACACCCCTCACACGCCTCTTGGCCCCACAGGGAGCTCCACCGAAGGCCCCAGTGCCACCGCCCGCATGCGTCATGCACACCCGTGTCGGCACAACCCTCACACGTTTCGTGGCCCCTTGAGGAGCTCCACCGAAGGCCCCATTGCCACCGCCCGCATGCGTCACCCACACCCATGTCGGCACACCCCTCACACTTTTCGTGGCCCCACAGGGAGCCCCTCCGATGGTCCCAGTGCCACCGCCCGCATGCGTCACGCACATCCATTTCTGCACACCGCTCACATGTTTCGTGGCCACTTAAGGAGCTCCACCAAAGGCCCCAGTGCCACCGCCCGCATGCGTCACGCACACCCATGCCGGCACACCCCTCACACGTTTCGTGGCACCATAGGGAGCTCCACCGAAGGCCCCAGTGCCACCGCCCGCATGCGTCACGCACACCGATGCCGGCACACCCCTCACACGTTTCTTCGCCCCTTAGGGAGCTCCACATAAGGCCCCAGTGCCACCGCCCGCATGCGTCATGCAGACCCATGCCGGCACACCCCTCACATTTTTCTTGGCCCCGTAGGGATTTCCACCGAAGGCCTCAGTGCCAGCGCCCGCATGCGTCACCCACTTTCGGCACACCCCTGGCATACTTCACAGGGAGCTCCACCGAAGGCCCCAGTGCCACCGCCCGCATGCATCACGCACACCCATGTCGGCACACCCCTCACGTTTCTTGGCCCCACAGGGAGCTCCACCGAAAGCCCCAGTGCCACCGCCCGCATGCGTCACCCACGCCTAGCCTGACACACCCCACACATGTTTTGTGGCCTCATAGAGAGCCCCACCGAAAACGCCAGTGGCTGCGTTCACATGCGCCCACCGCACCTATTTCGGCACACCCCTCACATGCTTCGTTGCCCCATAGGGCGCTCTTCGACGGCCCCAAAATTTGCGTTCGCATGCGCCCACCGCACCTATTTCGGCACACCCCTCACGCATTTCGTGGCCCCATAGGGAATTCCACCGACGGCCCCGATGGTTGCATTCGCATGCGCCCACCGGACACATTTGGCGCACCCCTCACACGTTTCTTGGCCCCATAGGGAGCTCCTCCGAATGCGGTGCATACAACGACGGTTCTCACAACAGCATATGGTTGGGTCCTTCGCCAGGATAATGTTGTTTGGCATCTTGTTGGCTGATTGATTGGTCGGGTGTTTTGTTGGCTGGTCTTTTGGATGACCGGTCGGCTGGTTGGTCGGTTGGCAGAGGGGAAACATAAGTAAGTCATGTAGGTTTTGGACGTTGAGTTGGCAAGGGCGGGGGGGAACAAAACAACTCAAGAAATGGTTGCGCCCATCTGCGCGCGTGTCGCGCAGAGCGCGAGGCAACGGGGAACATAGATAAAATGCTGACCTCGCTTCTTGCAAGGGCGAGCGTGGAGATGGTGATCACAGAAACATATGCCTCCGGACTGCACCGCTCGTTGCCGCGCAGAGTGCGCGTCAGATGGTCGCGCACCATCATTTAGACGTCGCTCCTTGGAGGGGCGCGGGTGGGGTTAAAACCAAGCGTAGCACTCGCCCGCGGCCTGCAGGGCTCGAGCCGTGCAGAGGCGCGAGGCCTGGAGGGGAAGAGGAAAAGAGGAGGATCAGGAAGCGGAGAAGGGGAAACAGGAAGACGAGGAGGAATCGACGTCTCACGCCTGCGTGCGACTGCGTCTTGCCCATGAAAAGCACGAGGAGCGCTGGGGGGAAACAACACAGAGTGATATAGAGAGGTTGGGAGATGCGGGGGAGGCAGATAGGGATTTGAAAGCAAGAGGGGGATTCAGCGCGAAGCTAGAGGAGGATCAGCAGCAGCAGGGCGACATAGAGGACGAGGAAGAGGAAACGCGCCTCGCCGTGGCCCCAAGGACTGGGTACTATTCTGTGGGCCAGCGCACAGGGCACAAGCATTGTGTGCACCGATCAGGTGCACTTCTGCAGTCGCACTGCAGCCAGCTTAGGATGATTCTTGCCAGCAGACAAGAAGATGCTTTCTGGACCTGACAGCGCCAACGCCTCTGAAAACTCGTTATTGTTCGAGTCGCCGGCTCCCGCAGCTCTCGACCCGTTCTCCCTTCCCGTTTTTTACCCCGAGCCATGTTCTGACGGACCCGGGGCCTGGGGGTTGGCCCTGGGACGCCGAAGATCCGCCACGTGCCCCTTCGCCAGAGTGATCATGCCCGCTGCTGTCGCACCGCCTGAAACGATCGGCACGCCGCGCACCACAGGTCACTCTTGCCTCCTGCCCAGGGGGGCCTCTTCGTTGCGTGGAGCGGAGCTTGCCGAGAGTCGCGGGGAACCTCTGGCGCGATTCTGGGCTCGAGCCGCCAGAGGTCTGGGCCTTCCGGATCGGCTCGGCGGAGGGCCCCCGCCCCCATGATCCGAGGTGTTACCTTCGCAAGGACAAGAACCGCAGAGGCCGGGCGCGCGTGCGCGCGCACCCGCCTGGTGCAACCCCAGAGGAAATGTCGTCACAGTCGCCGTCGTTGTCACCATCAACGCCGTCGCCGTCGTGCCGATGATCCTCATGACGTTGGCTAGCACAGTGTGTGTATGTGTGTGAGTGTTACTACCCCCATTCGGCTTCACCGAAAGCACGATCCCTGTGTCGGCCCTCATTACTTGTTCCCTCCAGTGGGCAAGCGCACGTTGGCACTACCATTCGTTCTGAGCATTTTCGATCGTTGCCGTCGTCGTCGCCGTCGTTACCGCAGTCGTCGTCGTCGTCGGCGTCGTCGTCGTCGTCGTCGTCGTTGTCGTCGTCATTCTCCTTTGCAGTCCTCTGCCCAGCGCCTTGCCGCACTCCGCTGGACCCCTTCAAGGGCTCACGAAAGTGGCTTGCGCGCCTTGTAGCACCCAGGGAGGGCAAGGTATTTAGGAGTCAGGCAGGTGACAGGAAGGAAGGGATGGAGTGGGGGACGGCGGGACGGGATCAAATTTTTCTAGTCAAAGCGAGTTCCCAGAAAAGGAGGATCTGGACAAACAATCGGGAACATCCGAAAACTAGCCAGATACGTAAAGATTGCATCTCCCGATCTTCGAGTGCTGGGGGCAACCCTCAACAGGCCCTTTTGGCGTCGTGGTCCTGGCAGCGGCCCCCACCACCGAAGTTCCCCGGATCCCTTTGGAGGCCCCGGAACAAGGCCCCAGAAACGTCCAAGATCTTCAAGAAAACGGCATCGTCGTCGTCGCCGCCGTCGCCGCCGCCGTGGCCGTCGCCGCCGTCACCGCCGCCGTCGTCGCTGCCGTCGTTGCCGCCGCTTTTCCGCCGTGGCTGGCCCGTCAGGGCGATCGGCTGCAGCTGGGGCGCTGCCGGCGTGACTTCCTCCGCGCGCGTGGAACGCGAGCAGTGGCAGGAACAACATCATCAAACCAGTTCACGTTTATATCCCGCTCTCTTCGTGGTATGATTACATCTCTCCTTGGGGAGAGAGGGAGGGGAGTGTGGAGGATGAAGAGGACCGAAGAGGAAAAGAAGGATGAGGAGAAGGAGAAGACGAAGAGGATGACGATGATGAGCAGGAGGATGAGGAGGAGGAGTCAGGTTAGCAATGTCGCACGGATCACCGGGCCACGCCCGCTCCAACCTTCCCTCTCATAACATGAGAACCGTTCCTGGGCCAACTTGATCTTGGGACTGGCACGCATCCCCATCTAGCGAACGGAAGGCGCTCGCGCGGGGTCCCGTTTCCGACGGTTTGGCGAGGGGAAAACACGGTCTGCGCACGGTCGCGAGCGGAATTTTAAAAACCTTTGCGCGGCACTGCGGTTGGAACACAATGGTTGCCTTCTCTCGTGCGGCCGAATTTTGGATAAGAGTGGCGAAGAAGTGCATGCTCCGCGCCGAATTTCAGCTGCCACTTTCACGCGAAGTCTGCACGGCGAGTGGGCGAGAGGACACTTTCGCCTGCTAGAGCACGGCCCTGCTGCCGGTTTCTGGCGCTTCGGCGAGCGAAACAGGTGCGCCGCGCACCATAGCGGGAACGTCACTTCCACGCGAAATGTGCGTGGAGTTTGAGTGAGGGCGACACTTCGCCCGCTCGCGCGCGGCCCCGCACAAAACAGCTGGGCGAGCGACCAATGTGCGCCGCGCTAGAGCGGGAGTGTCACTACTTGGCGAAAGCTGCGCCGCACTTGGGCGAGAGGTGCATTCCACCCGCTGCCGCGCGACCACAGTACCCCACGAATTGGTGAGCGAAATGTGCAGGGGGAGCTCAGCGCTTAGAAACATGAGCAAGGCGCCAGGGCGAGATCGACATACCGCCCTTTCGCGCTCGATGCAGGCCCCGTCCAACTCCCGCCAAGCAGTTACCAACGACGACGACAAAACGTCCACGTTGAAAGGGAACTGGAGACTTTGAATTGCTCCTGATGTGTAGGATGTACCGGCTGGCTAGATGATAGGGTGGTTTTATATCGAGGAAAAGGAGGAAGAGCAGGAGGAGCAGCACAAGGAACAGCAGGAGAAGCACAAAGAGCAGGAGAAACACAAGGAGCAGGAGGAACGAAGAGCTCAAGGAGCAAGAGGAAGACAAGCAGCATAAGCAGGATGTGGAGTCCCTGCTGGCACCGAGCGCCATGGGGAAGGAGGGGAGGACGAGGAGGAGGAAGACGTGGAAGACGTGGAGGAGGAGGAGGAGGAGGAAGAGGAGGAGGAGGAGGAGGAGAAGGAGGAGGAGGAGGAGGAGGGGGAGCGCTGTGTGTGATTGTGGGTTGCCCTGGTCCCCGAGCGTCGTCCCCTCATCTGCCACCTGCTGCTTTTGCTCTTCCGGTTCGTCCACCCGTGCGTTGGAGCTATCCTTGAGCGGCCCTTCTGCGGCCCGCATTCGCGGGCCGGCACCGCAACCACCTGCCGCTCGCCGCTTTGCGCCTCCCCTGAACGAGCCGGGCCTGCTGCCCTCAGCATGCCTGTCGCTGCCGGCCTTCCTTTCCTCACCGGGGCCGCCGTCGCCTCCTCCGCTGTCCTGCGTCCTGCCCGGGTTCCGCCGCTGGCCCTTGCCCATGCGGTCGGACCCCTCACCGCCGCACTGTCTCCTGGCCGCTGCCGTTACCTGTTGTCCTGTTGCTTCTGCTTGGTATCCGCCTCCGATGGTTGGGCATACTGCCGGGCTGCCTCACAGCCGCATTGTCTCCTGGCCGTTCCTGCTAACCCTCACATGTGCATTCGCGCTGCATGCATTGCATGCCAACGTTCGCGCCACCTTTCCGCACATGCAGCTCTTCGGACGCTGCTCTCATCAACAATGGCTGATGGAAATTTACCCTCAGCGCGCCCCGCTATTTTTTCGCCGAGTTGGACCAGCCAGCCGGGAAGCAGTAAACGTTGTTGTGGTTGCGTTTGTTCGCAACCATATTGTGGTGTTTGGTCCTCGTTTTGAAGAGACGGTCTCCGCGTTCACTCCTTCTCCTCCTATTCTTCCCGCTGACCCCCCCCTCCTCTTTCATCATCATCAGCATCATCATCAGCATCATCATCATCATAATCATCATCATGATCATAGTCATCATTAGCATCGTCATCATCATCGTCACCTTTATCACCATCATCATCACCCACGCCATACGGAGCCATTTTGGCTTAAGGCCAATATTGTGATTCAGTAGCTGCCTAAGCGGGGTAGGCCCCCATCCACACTTCCAGAGTCTCGCGCTCATGCGTTCGCAGCACCAACCAGGGGTGAGCTGCCACCCATTGCCAAGCTTCGCCATCCATATTCTGACTGTTTCAACTCTCCATACCACAAGCGCTGCACTTCGGGCGGAAACAGTGCGACTCATCAAGTCCTCACGGCGACACCAGTTGTCTACCGAAGGGCTTCAGGTCGCTGCTCAGGCTCCAGTGCGTTACCAGGGAGGACGTGAAAACAGTGTTTCCGTCGTCCAGGCAGCTCGGGAGGAGGCGCGCCTAGACTCCAACAACAGCAGCAACAGCGACAAGCAGCAAACGTATGTCAGCTCATGGAGGGTGTCGACGACCTTCCCACACTTCCAGATGCAGAGAGGCCCCGAGCTGACCCGCTTCGCGACCGAGATCCATGGGCAAATCCGAGTGCTACTCCAGTGGATGGGCCACCCGCGCCAAATACTCAACAATGCGAGGGCGGACGTGGCGCTGGGGCAGGCCAGGCGCTGGAAGCCAGGCCCGCAACCATCTTCACCAAACATATGCAGCTGGCCACATCGAGACTCCAGGCCGAGACCACCTCCATTTTGCAGTCGGCCACGCCCACTCTTCATAATGAATTTCAAGCTGTTCTCGGTCAAGTTCGCCAGCAGGATACGCGGCTGGACACATTGGACTACACGGTCAGGGACACCAATCAGAAGCCCCACGCTGTCGAGCAGGAGCCGCAGCAGCTGCGCGCCGAAGTCGAGCGCATCCACGCCAGCCTCGCTATGGCAGAGAAGCGACGCCCCCACCGCTCGACATGGCAGCGCTGGCGGCCTGGGATCGCCCACCAGACTTCCCGCCTCTACTCCATCGGCGCGGCGACAGCAGTTCAGCCATCCGAAGTTCGCAGGGTGCTGACGCCGTGGATCAACGCGGCTGGTGTTGCCATTTCAGATGTGGAGCTGGTCGACGACGTTCCATCCATGCGATTCTACTTTGCGGGTGCTGGGCGGCGCAGCGGTTTCCTCTCGCAGTGCCTCCCTGGCGAGGAACCTCCGCCAAGGGGGCAAATGGAGGCGTTTCTCCTGCAGCGACACCAATGGCGCCGTCACCCCGCCCGACGCCGACGCAGAAAACAGCCCCAACACGCTGCGGCGTGAAATTCAGACAAAGAAGCTCGTTCACATACTCGGAGAGCGGCATGCGGGACATTTCCTCAGGAAGATGGGCAACGGCGGGATCGTCTCGTGCAGCGCCATCCCTATCGTCGGCGTGGAGGTTGCCTCCGCAGCCACGCAGCTCCGATGGGACGGTGCCGCCATTGCCAGGCTTGGGACTTGCAAACAAAGTTTCCATGACACGTTCCAGCGCATATTTCGCGCCACCGACACACCGCTGTGGTTTTTTCAACGGTAGATAGTGCCTGTGGCGTATCAACCAGAGCAGTGCTGATTCAGGCACAGGGCCATTGGTGTCTTGGAATGCCAGGGGTCCCGGCTGCCATAATGCCCGTCGAAGGAGCAAGACACTTTTTCGTCCCGAAAGATATGCGACATGGTTCATTCATTATGCTTCAAGAGACGCATGTGTGAGTGAAGTGCGAGGAAGTCTCAAGCGGGAGCCCCCTCCGTATGGGGCCCGCGGATCATGTTACTAGCCCGAGCGGGTCGTGAAATTGTTATAACTGTCGCCACTTTTCGGCTGTCGCGCTGCCAGAAGGCCACTCCCAGGCCACATTTGTGAGTGAATTGCGAGGAAGTCTCAAGCGGGAACCCCCTCCGTATGGGGCCCGCGGATCATGTTATTAATCCGAGCGGGTCATCCAATTCCTTTAACTGTCGCCACTTTTGGGCCCTCGCGCTGCCAGAACGCAATTCCCAGGCAACATGTGTGAATGAATTGCGAGGAAGTCTCAAGCGGGAGCCCCCTCCCTATGGGGCCCGCGGATCATGTTACTAATCCGAGCGGGTCATCCCATGTTTTAACTGTCCCCACTTTTGGGCCCTCGCGCTGCCAGAAAGCAATTCCCAGGCCACATTTTGAATGCCCGGAGCCAACTGTAGGTCACTTCGTGTTCTTCGTGCTCCCAGAACACCATTCCTGGCCACATGTTGAATGCCCGGAGCCAAATGTAGGCCAGTTCGTGTTCTTCGTGTTTCCAGAACACCACTCCCGGGCCACTTTCTGAATGTCCGGAGCCAAAACAAGATGGCGGGGTCGGGGGCAACGTAGGGAGCGGGGGGAGGGCCCGCGCCAGGGCGAGAAGAAATGTACGCAGAAGAGACAGCCAGGACGCCTCACCAACCACGAGGACGACGGTGAGGGCTTTTCCCCGACTCGCCCAGAGGATTTTCATGTGGGGTCCTTCCGTCGGAAGATTGTTCTGGACACCCCGCGCAGGAACCTCCTCACCTCACCCCCTTTCCTCTTCTGTCTTCGTGCGCTCACTCACTCACTCACTCACTAGCTCACTCATTCACTCACTCATCCACTCACTCACTCACCAGCACTCATTCACACACACGCTCATGATCTCACATATGATGATGATGAGTGCGCGCGTGAGAGAGTGTGATGATCATCATCATCACCAGTCAGTCAGTCAGTCAGTCAGTCACTCACTCACTCACTCGCCTTGGGCCTCGTCTGTGAGCGAATTGCGAGGAAGTCTCAACCGGGAGCCCCCTCCGTAGGGGGCCCGCGGATCATGTTACTAATCCGAGCGAATCATCAAATTCCTTTAATTGTCGCCACTTTTGGGCTGTCGCGTTGCCAGAGCGCCGCTCCCAGGCCACATTTTGAATGCATCATCGCCAGTCAGTCAGTCACTCACTCACTGACTCACTCGCCTTGGGCATCGTTTGTGAGTGAATTGCGAGGAAGTCTCAAGCGGGAACCCCCTCCGTATGGGGCCCGCGGATCATGTTAGGAATCCGAGCGGGTCATCCAATTCCTGTTTCTGTCGCCACTTTTGGGCTCTCGCGCTGCCAGAACGCCATTCCCAGGCCACATTTTGAATGCATCATCACCAGTCAGTCAGTCAGTCAGTCATTCACTCACTCACTCATTCGCCTTGGGCCTCGTCTGTGTGTGAATTGCGAGGAAGTCTCAAGCGGGAGCCCCCTCCGTATGGGGCCCGCGGATCACGTTACTCGCCCGAGCGGGTCGTGAAATTTTTATAACTGTCGCCACTTTTGGGCTGTCGCGCTGCCAGAAGGCCACTCCCAGCCCACATTTTGAATGCCCGGAGCCAACCGTCGGCTACTTCGTGTTCTTTGTGCTCCCAGAACACCACTCCCAGGCCACATTTTGAATGCACGGAGCCAACTGTAGGCCACTTAGTGTTCTTCGTGTTCCCAGAACATCACTCCCGGGCCACATTCTGAATGTCCGGAACCAACTATAGGCCACTTAGTGTTCGTCGTGTTCCCAGAGCGCCATTCCCGGCACGTATCCACTGGGACGCACCCGTGTGCGCTTCCTTTGGGTCGTGCCCCCGCACGTATCCACTGGGACGCACCCTGTGCGTTTCCTCTGGGTCGTGTTCGGCACGTATCCAGTGGGACGCATCCCTGTGCGTTTCCTCTGGGTCGTGCCCCCGCACGTATCCACTGGGACGCGCTCCTGTGCGCTTCCTCTGGGTCGTGTTCCGGCACGTATCCACTGGGACGCACTCTGTGCGCTCCATTGGGTCGTGTTCCGGCACGTATCCACTGGGACGCATTCCCGCCATTGGGACGCACTCCCGTGCGCTTCCTCTGGGTCGTGTTCCGGCACGTGTCCATTGGGACGCTTCACGGTACGATCTACATTCGTTCTTTTGAAGCAGGAAGCGATGCCCTTTTTTTCATTTTTCGTGTTCGGACGCCGATGCCTTGGACGAAAACGAGGCCATCGTCGTCGTCGCCGCTGCCGCCGTCGCCGCCGCCGTAGCCTGGGGACCCGCTGATCACGCTCCTGGGCTGCATGCGCGAGGGCAAGTCCTTCCCACCGGAGGTCTGGTCCGCCTGGGAGAAGACGCTGGCCACGGACAACCGCGGCGTCCTGGATTCTCGGCACCAGCGCGAGAACTTTCGGCTCGGCTACGGCATGGGCATCTACTGGGAAACGCTTGCGAGGTGGATGAACACGCGTGCTCGTCGCGACGCTCGGCGTCTGGGCGTGCCCTTCGTTTTTCTGCAGGCCGTTGACGGGTGCGGCGCGATTCAGGGCGATCCCGCCGCGGGTCGGCGCCTCCTGAACGTCCCGAACATGGACAAGACGGGGGACATCCACGGCGTCTTGCCCGCCCGCGTCGGCATGGAGGTGCGGTTCACGGCAGCGCAGGAAGAGCTGAAGAAGAAGTTGGGGCTCGTGCAGGAGCAACGGGCCACCATCGTGTCTTTCGAGTTCCACCGCGAGGACGAGCAGCGGCACGAGGAGTGCTCGGCAGGCCAGCTCTTCCGCCCCCGCTTCCTACCGCAGGGAATATGGCTGCAGGTGCACGGCTTCAAGGAGTCCCCGATCGACCACGAGGTCGCCGAGGTGCTGCGACGGCGCTGGAGACGCCGACGACGACGGCCAGGCCCAGGCGCGGGCGCGGAGCTTGCTGACGTTCAGGCCCAGCGAAAGGGAGTTCACATGGCAGAGCTCGGGGGCGCACAGCGTGCGCCGCTCGGGGTTCACCCTGACGCACGCGCCCTACCTGACCTCCACGCTGTCGCAGGGCCAGACGTTGCGCAAGGGCGCCACCATCGACTGCGCGAGAGACGAGGGCGCTGGCCGCACGGGCATGTCGGACGAGCAGCGGTGGTTGCACCTCTACGTCGCGCTCTCCCGCGCCACGTGCGTGCGGAACATGCTGATCCCGCGGCCGCCGCCGCGGGAGTTCCTGGGGCGAGGGCCGCCGGCGCCCCTGCGGCAGGCGCTCCTGGAGTTCGACCAGAGAGCGGTTTTGCCCAGGGCGGAGGCGACGCAGCTCGCGGCAGAGCTGGGCTTCTCGCTGCCCGCCTGAGCGCGGCTGCTCCCCGCTCGAAGCCCGCGGGGTTGTCCCAGCGGCTTGGTCTGACGCGCGAGCGGCTCGCGGGGTTGCCCCGACAGCCTGGCCCGCGGGGCTGCCCCAACGGCTGCGCGACGTGGCCATTCGAGAACGCGCCTGTGCTGGCCGAGGCGGCGACGGCGCCGAGGAAAACCGACGCGCGCGCTCGTGCAATGGCCAGGCGAGGAGGCGGCGGGGCGCCAAAAAAAACAGGAGGGCGAGGTCGGGGGCAACGTGGGGGGCGGGGGGGGGCCCGCGCCAGGGCGAGAAGAAATATACGCAGAAGAGACAGCCAGGGCGCCCCACCAACCACGAGGGCGACGGTGAGGGTTTTTTTCCAGACTCGCCCAGAGGATTCTCATGCGGGGTCCTTCCGTCGGAGTAATTGGTTGCAGAGAGAGAGAGAGAGAGAGAGAGAGAGAGAGAGAGAGAGAGAGAGAGAGAGAAAGAGAGAGAGAGCGAGAGAGAGAGCAGCCTGACTCTATCGCGCACCATCTCACCTGCCGTGTCCTTGGTGAACTCCTTGCCCTGCCCCCTTCACCTCTCGTAGCGCCCGGCCTTGGTGCCGACGAGGAATGCAACTGTGCAGCGTGCGCGCTCTCCCGCAGTGCCGCCATGCGCCTCGGTGCGCTCTCCTTTCGCACTTACCGTAAGCTCAAGGCGACGCTGGCCCGCGGAACCGCAGCGAACCCTTCGGAGCAATTTGCCGCTGTAGGAGCTGCCGTGCACGCCGTTGACAACTACGCGTGCGGCCAGACTGTTGCCCCCCAGGTACGGTCGATCACCATCATCATCATCATCATCATCATCATCATCATCATCATCATCATCATCATCATCATCATCATCCTCATCGCCATCACCTGTTTCAGCGCACGAACGCACACACACACACACACACACTTCACACGTTCCGTGACCACATAGGGAGCTCCACCGAAGGTCCGAGTGGCACCGCCCGCGTGCGTCACCCACGCCCATGTCGGCACACCCCTCACACTCTTCGCGGCCCCAAAGGGAGCTCCACCGAAAGCCTCACTGCCACCGCCCGCATGCGTCACGCACGCCCTTTTCGGCACATCCCTCTCTCACGCTTCGTGGCCCCAGAGGGAACCGAAGGCCCCGATGCCACCGCCCGCACGCATCACGCACACCCATGTCGGCACACCCTTCACACGTTTCGTGGCCCCACACAGAGCTCCACCGAAGGTCCCAGTGCCACCGCCCGCATGCGTCACGCACACCCATTTCGGCACACCCCTCACACGTTTCGTGGCCCCACAGGCATCTGTTTCAGCACACCCCTCGCTCCACCGAAGGTCCAAGTGGCAACGCCCGCATGCGTCGCGCACGCCCATTTCGGCACATCCTTCGCGCTTCGCGACCTACAGGGAGCTCCACCGAAGGCCCCAGTGGCACCGCACGCACGCGTCACCCACACCCATTTCGGCACACCCCTTACACGGTTCGTGGCCCGACAGGGAGCTCCACCGAAGGTCTCAGTTCCACCACCCGCATGCATCACGCACACCCATGTCGGCACACCCCTCACGCGTTTCGTGGTCCCATAGGGAACCCCACCGTAGTCCCCAGTGCCACCGCCCGGATGCGTCACCCACATCCATGTCGGCACACCCCTCAAACATTTCGGGGCCCCACAGGGAGCCCCACCGAAGGCCCGAGGGCCACCGCCCGCATGCGTCACGCACACCCATGTCGGCACACCCCTCACACGCTTCGTGGCCCCATACAGAGCTCCATCGAAGGCCGCAGTGCCATCCCCCGCATGCGTCACCCACACCCATGTTGGCACGGCCCGCACACGCTTCGTGGTCCCATAGGGAGCCCCCCCGAAGGCCTAATGTCACCGCCCGCATGCGTCACGCACATCCATTTCGGCACACCCCTCACACGTCTTGTGGTCCCTGAGGGAGCTCCACCGAAGGCCCCAGTGCCACCGCCCGCATGCGTCACCCACACCCATTTCGGCACACCCCTCACACGTTTCGTGACTCCATACGGAGCTCTACCGAAGGCGTCAGCGCCACCGCCCGGATGCGTCAGTGCCACATCCCTCACGCGTTTCGTTGCCCCATAGCGAGCTCCACCGAAGGCGCCAGTGGCTGCGTTCGCATGCGCCCACCGCACCCATTTCGGCACACCCATTACACGCTTCGCTGCCCCATAGGGAGCTCCACCGACGGCCCCAGTGGCTGCGTTCGCATGCGCCCACCGCACCTATGTCGACACACGTCTGACGCGTTTCGGGGCCCTATAGGGAATTCGACCGGCGGCCCCAGTGGCTTCCGCATGCGCCCACCGAGCATATTTTGGCACACGCACACACACACACACCTCACACGTTTCGTGAAGGAACTCTTCCGAATGCGGTGCGTACAACGACGTTATGCACAAGGCTATTGCCGAATGCGGTGCGTAGGACGAAAAAGGGGTAGGAAGAAGAGAAGGCGCATGAGAAGGGGGAGGAGGAGGGATGATGCGGAGGGATGAGGAGAGGAAGGTAGTAATCAACTATGTGAGTAGAAGGTCCACAGCAAGCCAACCATACAATGACATCGCGCTATACTGGATCAAGTCCCTTCATCGTACGTCCCTGCACGTTGTCATCCCCACTCCGGGGAGAGAGCCGTGGAAAGACGAGGGCCCCGTGTGACTGCCATTCAGGTTGGCCTCACAGTGTTGGGATGGGTCTGACCTTATCCTTACCAGCAAAAGCGCACATGTGTCGGAACAAAAGGGTCAAGTAAGTGACACAAGCGGGAGCCCGAACGTGAACACAATCCGCCTTCCGTCGGTGTAGCTGCTGTGTATGTTTAAGCTGCGGGTCGGAAGTGTGAGGGGGTCTCGAACGATAGCCATACTGTGAAACAGAAGCGCCTTTTCGTCCGTGAGTGGAAGAGGAGGAGGGAAGAGGCGGAGGAGAGTTGCATGAAGAGACGGGGTCGTGGCCGTACCTGCGTGTTGTCAGGGCGAGGACACGGAGAGAAACAGGGGGAGAGAGAAAGAGAGAGACAAAGAGGATTAGCAGGTGGTGGATCAGGACAAGGGCCGGGGGAACAGGAGGAAGAGGAGGAAGCGGAGGAAGAGGAGGAAGAGGAGGAGGAGGAGGAGGAGGAGGAGGAGAAGCACTAGGATGGTGCATTAGGCCAGAACTGCCCAGACCTTCTCACACAGCTCGCCAGCCTCCCCCTGGGGAGGAGGAGAAGGAGGAGGACGAGGAGGAGGAGGGCGGAGGGATTGGGGAAGAACGAGGAGGACGAGGAGGAGTTGGAGGACGACGAGGAGGACGATAATGATGATGCTGATGCTGGTGATGATGAGGAGGAGGAAGACTCAGAGTAGGATGAGGATGAGGATGCTGATGAGTAGGAGGAGGAGTACGAGGAAGAGGATGAGGATGAGGAGGTGGAGGAGGAGGATGGTGATGGCTATGGTGATGGTGATGTTAAAGGCGATGGTGTTATTCATGGTGATGGTGGCGATGATGGGGACGGCGACGATGGTGATGTTGATGCTGATGATGGTGACGACGATGATGATGCTGATGATGGGGACGCTGATCATACTCATGATTATGAAGATGATGATGACGACGATAATGCTGATGATGGTGACGGTGATGATGATGGTGACTGTTGTGATGGTGATGGTGCTGATGATGACGATGCTGATGATGCTGCTGCTGATGATGGTGATGGTGATGGTGACGGTGATGATGATGCTGATGATACTGACGATGACGATAATGTTGATAACGATGATGAGGATGATGATGTGGATGATGATGATGACGACTGTTGATGATTTTGTTTCAACGACGTGAGAGCCAAGGGAGGAAACACACGTTAAGCTCGGATCGAACGAAGTACGGCTCGTCGCAGAGAGCTTGACTCTCGAAGGCCGCGCGGGGGCGCGTGGTGCCTGCAGGGTGCCACAGAACAGCGAAGGCCTGCGGGGCAAGCACGAGTGAGGTGACTGAGGATGCTAGCACTCCAATGTTAGCGGCGAATGGGCGGTGGCCAAAATATATAAAAAGTCCGAATCGCACACACGGCGCGCCAGGGGCGCGGGCAAATGGCACGAGGGGGAGGATGAGGTGAGAAAGCCTTGTCTGGCATGCCAGCCAAGTCATGGGATCCGTCATGAACAAAAAAGCCTTGGCTCAGGCATCACACTGTGGTACTGCTCGGCTCCGTGGAACTGGATTTCGATCTTGGCAGTCCCGACCCCGCTAGGGGACGGACAAAGGACCCTAAGCAAAGCATCGGACCCACCTGCGAATCCTCGTACTGCTCGACACTGTAGAAATGCTCGACTCTTTAGTGCGAGACATCGACTTGGTGATCGACTCCATCATGGTGGATGCCGCGGAACTGCTCGCCTCCGTGGAACTGGATGCCGAAGGGGCGGCTCGATTGCGTCGTAGTGGACGCCGTGGTACTGCTCGATGCGTAAACTAGGAGACCAGCGTGCTCGACTCCGTCGTGGTAGATACCGTGTTATTGCTCGACTCCTTAGATCTGGATGTTCCCCCCTGGGATTGCTCGACCCCGTGGAACTTATTACCCGACTCCATGAAGCTGGATACCGATGTAGTGCCCGACTCCGTCGTAGTAGACACCGTGTTACTGCTCGACACCATAGAACTGACCGACTCCGTACTGGTGGATATTGGCGTGGTGCTCGGCTCCGTCGTGCTGGACGACGTGGGAGCGCCGCAGGTGATGGAGTAGGTGCGATTCTGGCCCTCCTGCATGCGGTCGTCGTGTGCCATGGTGCCGATCAGCTCGTTGCTGAAGTTGGGGGTGTGGTAGCGGATCAGCTCCGCAACTTTTGTGTGGTTGATCGAGTCGGCGTGGGCGCCCAGGTTCATGTGGATCCACTCCTCACTGCGCTCGCCTGCGGCCTCCGCTGGAGCACGCTCCGCTCCAGAGGGCCTGAGACCCCAATGCCCCGTGCGGCGCCGCCATGGCAAAGAGGCGGTTTGGGCGGTTGGGGCGCGTTCCAGAAGACCGCTGCGACGCAAAGGCCTGAGCTCGCGGCGGCCTTATGCTGTTGATGATGCTGCTGGTTATGATGATGGTGATGGTGGTGATAATGATGCTGATGCTGATACTGATGCTGCTGCTGATGCTGATGATGCTGATGCTGATGTTGATGATGCTGATGATGATGATGATGATGATGATGATGATGATGATGATGATGATGATGATGATGATGATGATGATGATGGATGATGATGATGATGATGATGATGATGATGATGATGATGATGATGATGATGATGATGATGATGCTGATGATGATGATGATGATGTTGCTGCTGATGATGATGATGATGGAGGGGAGGAGGAGGAGGAGGAGGAGGAGGAGGAGGAGGAGGAGGAGGCGGAGGAGGAGGAGGAGGAGGAGGAGGAGGAGGGGGAGGAGCAGGAGGAGGAGGACGAGGACGAGGACGAAGACTAGGAGGAGGAAAAGCGGATGCAGGAGTAGAAAGATTCACGGGCCCATGGCCCGAAGCGGGCCCCA
Source organism: Prorocentrum cordatum (assembly GCA_963575745.1). NCBI lineage: Eukaryota > Dinophyceae > Prorocentrales > Prorocentraceae > Prorocentrum > Prorocentrum cordatum. The sequence continues at coordinate 121,800 of CAUYUJ010007757.1, forward strand.
GAAGCCCGAACATGATGAACACGCTTTCTAAGTTGTGGCGAGGGACCATGAGAAACAACATAATGTGCCGTCGTCGTAGAAGCATCGTCGCCGGGTCCGGAGGAACGCAAGACTGAGAAAGAGCATGTGGAGGAGGAGGAGGAGGAGGAGGAGGAGGAGGAGGAGGAGGAGGAGGGAGGAGGAACATGACACCCAAAGCCAGACATCTCCCCCCGCACCCTCCGAATTTCTCTTTCGATTATACTCCAACTTCCTCTTGAGTAGGAGGAGAGTGGAGGGAGGGGGAAACGGAGGAGGAGAAAGAGGAGGAGGAGGAGGAGGGGAAGGAAAAGGAGCAGCAGCAGCAGCAGCAGAAGGAATAAGAGGATGGGGGGGAGGGGGATGAATATGAGGCAGCAGGTGGAGGAGGCGGAGGAGGAGGGGGATGAGGGTGACGAGGAGGAAGATGATCGAGGAGGAGGAAGAAGAGGGAGACGATACGGAGGAGGAGGAGGAGGAGGAGGAGGAGAGAAGGACAACGACAACGAAGACGACAACGACGGGGGCGATGATGACGACGACGGCGGAGTCGGACGACCCTTACAACTGGTTTTCAGACGCCTCCCAGATCCAGCTTGTCCGGCTTTTCATTTTGAATTGAGATTTCAAGATTCCGCGGCCCGAATCGAGCCTCCAGACCATGACACATTCGAATATTGTTTTCGGAAAGAGGAGGGGTGCGACGAGGGGGGGAGAGTGATAATGACAAGAGGAGGGTGAGGTGGAGGAGGATCTGCACCATGGAGGAGGGATCTGGAGGCGGAGGAGCGTGAGCGTAAGAAGGAGCAAGAGCAGCGAGATGATCAGCAGGAGTAGAAAGAGGACACCAAGGGCCAGACATGCCCCCCCCCCGAACCCTCCCAATGTCTCGCTCGACTATCCTCCCAACCCCCTGAGGAGCAGGGCGGAGGGATGGGGGAACGGATGAGGAGGAGGAGGGGCAGCAGCAGCAGCAGCAGGAGGAATGGGAGGAGGAGGACGACGATGAGCAGGAGGATGGGGATGAGGAGGGAGACGTGGATGAGGGAGGAACAGGACGAGGATGAGGAGAAGAAGGACGATGAGGAGGAGGAGGAGGAGGAGAGGATAGTGAGGATAAGACGGACGAGGAGGACGACGACGAGGACGACGAAAACGACGAAGACGACACCGACGGTGGCGATGGTGACGACGACGTCGGGGTCGGACAATCCGCTAACAACCGAGATCCACCCTATCTGGCTTTTCGTTCGGAATTGATATTTCACGATTCCGCGGCCCGAATTGAGCCTCCACGAACCTCCAGACCATGACAGGGTCGAACACATTTGTGGAACAGAGAAGGCGGGCAATGAAGAGAGGGAGGGGGAGAATGTGAAGAGGAGGGTGAGGTGGAGGAGGATCAGCACCAGGGAGGAGGGATCAGGAGACGCAGGAGCATGGGGCCAAGGAGGAGCACAAATAGCAATATTATCAAAAGTAGAAGGAGGAGGACACCCAAGGCCAGGTATTCCCCCCCCCCCCCGAACCCTCCCAATGTTCCTCTCAACTATCCTCCCTGAGGAGGAGGAGGAGGAGGAGGAGGAGAAGGAGGAAAGCGGAGAGATAAGGAGAAGGAGGAAAAGGGGAAGGAGCAGCAGCACCAGGCACCAGTAGGAATCTGGCGAGGAGGAGGAGGAAGAGGAGGAGGAGGAGGGTGGAGGGAGGGGGGAAAGGAGGAGAAGGAGGAGGAGCAGCAGCACCAGTAGGAATCAGGCGAGGAGGAGGAGGAGGAGGAGGACAACCAGGAGCTGGAGGAGTGGGAGGAAGAGGATGAGGAAGTGGGGGGTAAGAAGGACGGGGAGGAGGTTGAGGAGGAGGAGGAGGAGGAGGAAGATGATGACGACGACGAAATCGACGACGAAGACGACAACGACAGTGGCGATGATGATGACGACGACGTCGGAATCGGACGACATCCGCTCACAACCGGTCTTCAGACGGCCCTCACATCCGCTCTGTGCGGCTTTGCATGTGTTACTGAAGTTTGACTGTTTCGTGGCCCGACATGAGCCTCCAGACCATGACAATATCGAACCCATGCTTGGACAAGGAAAGGGGGGTGAGGAGGGGGAGGGGCAGAATGTGAACGAGGACGGGCAGGAGGAGGAGAAGGATGAGGCGGAGGAGGAGGAGGAGGAGGAGGAGGAGGAGGAGGAGGGGAAGGGGGAGGAGGATCATCACCAGGGAGGAGGGATCAGGAACGGGAGGAGGATGGGGGTGAAGAGGAGCAGAAGCAGCAAGATGTCCAGCAGGAGCAGACGGTGGAGGACACTCAAGGCCAGAGATCCCCCCCGCCGAATACTCCCAATGTGCCGCTCAACTATCCTCCTAAGTTCCCCTGTCGAGGAGAAGGGCGGACGGATGGGGGGAACAGAGGAGGCGGAGGAGAAGGAGGAGGAGGAGGGGGAGGAGGAGGAGGAGGAGGAGGAGGAGGGGCAGCAGCAGCAGCAGGCATACTACGAGGAGGAGGAGGAGGAGGGGCAGCAGCAGCAGCAGGCATACTACGAGGAGGAGGAGGAGGATAACGAGGAGCAGGAGGAGGGGGAGGAGAAGGAGGGGGAGGACAGAGGGGGGCAAGAGAAGAAGGGAGAGGCGGATGCTGAGGAGGAGGAAGAAGAGGAAGCGGAGGAGGAGGAGGAGAAGTGGAGGAGAAGGCGGAGGAGGATAAGGACGTGGAGGAGGAGGATGTGGAGGAGTAGAAGGAGGAGGAGGAGGTGGAGGAGGAGGAGGAGGAGAAGGAGGAGGAGGAGGAGGAGGGAGAGACAACGGAGGATGAGGAGGAGGAGGAAGGGGACGACGACGACGACGAGGACAACGAGAACGACGACGAGGACGACAACGACGACGGCGACGATGACGACGACGTCGGAGTCGGACACAGTCCGCTCACAATCGGTTGCATGACGGCTCCCGCATCCGCCTTGTCTGGGTGTTCGTTATTTATTGATGTCTGACGGTTGTGGCCCGAAGCGAGCCTCCAGACTATGACAAGATGGAACACGTGCTTGGAAGCGAGGAGGACGACGATGAGGAGGGGTATGGTGAGAATGTGAAGAGGGAGGTGAGGTGGAGGAGCCTCAGCACCAGGACGGATGGATCAGTAGGTGGAGGAGCATGGGTGCCAGGAGGAGCAAGCGTAGCAAGATGCTCAGCAGGAGTATGGTGAGGGCACACACGCACACGAGGACAAGGCCAGATACCCTCCCCCCAAAACATCCGCCCAGTTTCCCTATTAACAGGTCTCCCGAATTCCCCCCTCAGGAGGCGGGCGGTTGGGGGACAACGAGGAGGAGCAGCAGCAGCGGGAATAGGAGGAGGACACCGAAGAGCAGGAGGAGGGGGATGATGAGGAGGAGGCGGAGGAGGGGGAGGAGGAGGAGGAGGAGGAGGAGGAGGAGGAGGAGGACGAGGATAACGAGGAAACATAGGAGGATGAGGAGGGCGGTGTAGAAGAAGGATACAGAGGGTGAGGAGGAAGAGGAGGAGGAGGAGGACAACGACGACGGCGATGAAGAATACTACACCGATGGCGGCGATGATCGGACGAAATCCGCTCACCATCGGTCTCCAGATGGCTCCTATATCCACCCTGTCAGGCGTTTCGTTCTCAATTGATGTGTCACGGTTCCGTGGCCCGAAACGAGCCTCCAGAGCATGCCAAGATCGAACACGTTGTTTGAACAGAGGAAGGGGGCGAGGCGGAGGGGGAGGGTGTTGATGTGAAGATGAAGATGAGGAGGAACAGAGCTAGCACCAGGGAGGAGGCATCAAGAGGCCGAGGAGCATGGGGGTGAGGATGAGCAAACGTAGCAAGATGATAAGCAGGAGTAGGAGAAGGAGCGGGAAGAGGCGGCACAGGGGAAGGGGGAGTAGGATAAGGCGGAGGGGGACTAGAAGGGCAACACGCATGGGGGTGAGCAGGATGAACAGGAGTAGGACGATGAGACGGTTGGAGGGGGATTCTGAGGAGCAGGAATATGAGTATCAGCAGGAGGATCGAGGAGGATGAAGATCGAGAACCAGGGGGAGGAGGAGGACAGGCAAGAGAAGCGAGGAGGACGAGACGCAGGAGAAGGAGGAGGAGGAACGATGAGGAATGAAGAGTGAGTGAGCGACGAGTTCGACTCAACGTACCAAGCCTGACGAGCCGCCGTAGCCCGACTTAGAAGCTTTGGCCATCCGCACAGCAGACTTCTACTTCGATGTTCGGCTCTGGTGAAGTTCAGAGCATTGGGACTTTCGTGCCGAAGTGTCTTACGCATGTGACTAGCACGTGTTTACACTGAAAGCAACACCAAAGCTCGAGCCCCTTCTGCAGACGCACCCGCCGGTGATTACTGCGCTCGCAGTCTCCTGCCATGGGCAGATTCCCCCCAGGCGGTAAACAACACAAGCCTCCGTCTAAGCGACTCTGGCCACAACAGCATTGAGTGGGACGCCATACAGAGTGTCCACCACGTGTGGCTGGATCCAGACACTCAATACGTCGGCGGCCACCCAATCGAAGCTGCGACTGGATGCGAACCCTTGCGCTGAAAACGAAACTGGATGAGGAGATGAGGATGCGGTCCTGGGACCAGGGCCCGCCAGCTCTTTTTCTTTGTCCAATGTGCCAGCAGTCGCACGTAGGAGGCGTAGTCGGACGACGGACGCCATCCTCTCGAAACATTGCACTGTGATTCTCTCCTGCTTGTTACCTCGGACGCGGTCCTCTGCAGCTCTTGGCAAGATCGGCGGCCTCGAGATGGTTGTTGACGAACAGCGCCACGAACGAGGAAGGGCCCCTGCCTTGAAACTGCTGATCGATCTTGCGCCAAGAATCTGCATCCTTGCCCTCGAGCGGTCGCTATCTTCTCTGGGTCCAGCCGTCGGCCACTCCTTTGCTGTTCGTAGCGTGCACAGCGTGGCTCCCCTGTGTGCTGCACTGCTCTGAGCTCGCTTCTCGGCACGCTCTGCCTGGGGCACCGTGGCTTGCACCTGGAACGAAATGAAAGAGCCGACTTGAGCGACAGATGCTCCAACTCTTCTGAACCGAGTGTTGCCAGAATCAGCACTTCCACTTGCGTCACCGTCAGCTCGATCGGTGCCGCCCCGGCCCCAGAGCCCACACGTTCTAGGGAGAGTTCGTTGAGCTGCGTACCTGGAAACCCACAATCCTGCGCCTCGTAAGCGACAGCATCTGAATGTTCTTGGCGTCCGCCTCTTTGTGCAAGGGGGCCCCCACGTTCGATTTAACATATCATCGCCGGCTTCACCGTAACGGCAGGCACACGAGGCACCACTTTGTTTTTGTCTGGTGCCGTTGCCGCCTCCGCTCGCCGAGCCCTGGGCCAAGAAGCGCCCTGGTAATGGTGACAGGCAGCTATGGAAGTCGACTGCCGTAGGGAGAAGGGCCAGAAGCTGCTGATGAAACCGCCGAAGGGAATCCACGTTCGTGCCTGCCTCAAGGCCACCCGCAGAGGTGTGAGCCGGCTTCGGGCAACGACCTGCGTGATATAGGCTGTGGAAGATATTGGATGAGAACCTTGGCTTGTCGACGTCGGGCCACCCAACCTAGGCAGAATCAGGAAAAACCATTCGATGGTCTCGTCGTCTCGCAGATGTCGGCCCTGCCTGGGAACGTTGACAGAATCGCAGGGCTCACAGCCGTTATCTAAGAGCAGGTTGACGATGGTAATCCCTGAGACACCTATGTGCCGAGCGCGGTGGCCTAGAGTCACTGCGCGTAAATTGCTAACGATGGTATTTGTTCGATCCCGCTAATTAGTGAGGCTGGGCTCAGACTGACAAGCTTTCCGCCACGTCCAAGTGCACGACCCCGCGGCCTGAGCTCCAAGCCGCTCCAGCTTGGAGATCGCGACGTACCGCCTGCCTGCTGGCGCGAATTTCTCCTCCACCTTGGCGCGCATAAAAAGCGTAGATACGTAATCTGTTGCGCATGGCGGCCCTGACCGCCGAGATCCGATCCCAAATGCCCTGCGCCACGCTGAGCTCGAACTTGAAAACCATCAGGATGGCGAACTCCAGCCGAACACTCTGCCTGGAACCCACCGGCCCCGGAGGCAAATCATCCACCGCAGCTCTTGCACGATGAATTGAGTTGGCTCGATCGGTAGAGCCCAGGAGTTGCGCTGCCCCATTGACCTGAGAGTGGCACATAGCAGCACCTTTGGGCAGAACGGCTGCATGGACCCCCGCTTCAAGGCCGAGGGCACAAGGACCCCCCACGGAATATCATTGTAGAAGTCGTGGATGTCAAGGAGGCCCGTGCACGACGCGAGCTGGAGTTGGGTGCCCGACCTCGTCCTGCAGCGTGCGCGCGAAGGACTCGCGCAGGGCTGCATTCGCCGTCGCCGCGGCGTCCCAGTGAGGCTCAGTCTGATCTGACCAGGCCTGCGCCATTGATACCCATGATAGAGACCCACTTCTGCTGAACACTCATGGCAACCCAGTGACGCGGTCACCCTCGGTCTTCTTGGGGAGAAGGCGGCCCGATGCAAGCATAATTTGATGGGGCCAAGTGGCCTCGGCTTCGACCAGCCTGTAGATCCGTGCCAGCTCGTCGAGCTCTGCGACTGGCAGCCGCTTAATGTCCACGGGCATGAGCCCATCCGCGCCGAGGGCGGCGCCCGACTTCCTGCGACGAGCGGCGAGCCAGATGCCCGCCCCGCTCCCCGCGATGGGAGGGAGAGGCTCAAGGTCCGCCCTCTCGCGCGCCACTCTGGAAGCATGCTGCAGCTCTTCCACCGCTGGTGGAGACCGATACCACAACTGCCCCCATCGCTTGGCCTTGCGATCGACTAGTTCTCGATGGTGAAGACCATGGGTACGTCCTCCTGCCGCGTACTCGTCATGCGGAGTGCCCAAAGCGCTCTGCCAACCATTCCGTAAGCGCGCAACGCTGGCAACGTCCAGATATGTCATTGGAGGCTCGAACAAAATGACCAAGGCGCTGCTGCCTGTCGGTCTTTTAAGCCTCTCGAGATCTTGACGTGCTTGTTTTGGGCGAGGGGCGAGACGCGTTCGCCGTCACCAGACTCCTGGGTGAAGTGCACGTGCTCGGCAAAATGCTCGAGCCCAAGTTGCTTGAGAGGAAGGGAGGAGGCGGCGGAGGAAGAGGAGGGGAAGCTTGGGGAGAAGGAGGGGGGACGATGTGGTCCAGCTGCCGCCTGCCTGCCCTTTTGCCGAGGGCGGTCCCGGGCCCTTTTATACAGCCTTTTATATAATATGGAAACCCTGGCGCGGATACCGACGGCGGCCCCTTGGCGGAAAGCGCTTTGTGGCCAAGCAAGTTCCGACGTCAGTGTTTTCCTGCCTCCTGCCCCTTCGCCCTCCTGGCAGCCCATCCGCCGCCGCCCCCTCTGGCAGCCGCTTCAGTGCGACAGCCCGCTCCGTTGGAGCGGATCGAGGCTGTAATGTTTTTTGTCCCCGCACGGGGCCTGTTGTATGGCGCGGAGCGCTCTCCGTTTCTGGAGAGCTCACGGTTGAGGAACAGGATGAGCGACCACTGGGGAAACAGAGAGTTTCAGGCCGAGGAGTGGGACACGGAGGAGGAGGAGGAGGAGGAGGAGGAGGAGGAAGAGGAGGAATAGAAATAGGAGGAGGAGGAGGAGGAGGAGGAGGAGGAGGAGGAGGAGGAGGAGGAGGAGGAGGAGGAGGGAGGAGGAGGAGGAGGAGGAGGAGAACGAGGAGGAGAAGGAGGAGGAGGAGAGGGTCAGGAACGGTAGAGAGGAAGAAGTACAGAGGTATGGGCCAGTGGAGAGGCAGCGGAAGAGGAAGGTAGAGGAGGAGGAGGAGGAGGAGGAGGAGGAGGACGAGGAGGAGGAGGACGTGCTCCCTCTTCTCTCCCTCCCTTCCCTTCTCCGCCTTTAAGTGTTGAACGTTTTAGAGGTGTTGCTTAGAGCGAGAGGAAGTCCCCATGACGAGCCTTAGTTGGACCAGAAGCCGCTTCAGTTTTGCAAATACGTTGGACGATCATGGGGTTATTAACGCAACGCCGAAGCACATCTCGAGCGCGAGACCTCCCATTTGTTCAATTGTAAGAAGCGCTAAAGATGAATGTGTGTGGCGCCAGGTGTGGGAAGCGACCTCACCTTCATCCATGTAGGTGCTGGGGAACGTTACAAACGAATGTGCGCGGCGCCAGGCGAGAGCCACCCGTTCGGAACCACACCCTCAGATACCTCCGTGAACCTCCAGACCCCCCCCCCCGCACGACCCCGGACCAATCTCTGAAAGTCTCTAGAGGTCGAGGGTCCTCGCTTCAAGGGTTCGAGGTTGAAAGGTGCGGGGGTCGTGTGTTTGAGGGTCCGGTCTCATCCTCGCGGATAGGGCTGGCGCTTTGGTCCGGAGGACGGCCCCGGAGGCGAAATTGAGGAGAACGTAGGGACTGAACAAAATGAGTCGATCCGCCAGAGGCGTAGGGTTGAAATTGCTTCGCCTTGCCATCAAGATTGCTTCCTAGGGCGCTCCTGAAAGGACCTCTTCTTCGGCGCATCTCGCATTTGGCGGAAGCGGGTCCGCCGTCGGAAGGCTGACGGAAACCAGCAGAAGAGCAGAAGCAAAGGCAGGGTGAGACGTCAATGCTGTATAATGGATCCAGGGCTTCTGGAGGCTTCATGGAGCCTCCGCCCGCGTTTCCGCGGGCACCACATTCTTTGGCGGCGCGCACAAGGGAACTCGCGAGGGGGGGGCGCATTCCAAGAAGGCGGGGGTGCCTCTTGGATGGCAGCGGGGCCTATTGGAAGTCCTGCGAGCTTCGGCACACCCCTCTGAGGAGCCTCCGGGCTCTTCTAAGAAACCTGCCATCTGAGAGAAGCCCACGCCTCTTCTTCGAAGGCCGCCCCCCTCGCGCCACCACCCCAGACATCCGACGATGCGCTTTTGTCCACTCCATGGGCCCCAGAGGTTTCGACCCTGGGGGGGCAGCTTGAGTCCCGGATCGTTCTTGATGGCCCTGGCGCCCGAAACCGAGCAGCAGAGGCCGACATCGAGGAGAGGCGCCGCGCTCAAAGAGAAGCAGGAAGAAGTCAGAGGTCTGGGCCCCAGGGCTCTCCACCCCTTTCCAGGGCCCAGCTTTCAATCCTGAGTGGTTTTTGCTGGCACCGAGGCCCAGGAACTGCCCCCAGGCGCCGAAAACAGCCGCAAACCGGCCTTCACGCTTCTTGTTCGGCGCCGCCCCCCCCCTCCCCAGTGCGCGCCGCCTCCATCTGCCCATTGCGGCGGCGCGATCACATCTCCTCGGGAGGCGCTGGGCGTGTGCAGGGTTCGTGGGCCCAGGCTGGGCCTGGCCAGGATCGGCGCGCGCGTGTCTCGAAGCGCCTTCCTACCTCCGGGATCGTACGGACGCGCTGCCCGACCCCGGCGCGCGACAAGTGGGGTGCTGCGACGGGGCGGCGCCGCGCGACCTCGGCTTTTTGTTTCGGACCTCCCTCGGCTGGGAGTTGGCCCGCCCGAGTCGGTCTTCCTCCACCTACACATACACGGATCTATACGTATACGTGTGCTTGCTCCCCGAGCAGTGCGTTCACTCCGGGCCCCTTACTTCGGTTCCGTGGGGAACTGGGAGGGCCTGTCGAGGTTTCGCCTAGTGCCCGGTCGTGGGCGCCTTGTGGGCGCTCCGTGCAGTGGACGGGGGTGTCGGGGTTTCGCCTGGTGGCCACTCGTGTGCGCCCTCGTGGGCGCCCCATGCGCTGGCTGGGCCTCCTCCTGGACCCTCCCTCGTCGCCACGGCTGGATTCACATCGGAAGTCTTGGCTGGAACGCACTTCGGGAATTGTCCATGGAGTACAGAGTAGTGGTATCGGTATCGCACTTGTTCCTCCATCCAGTGGGGGAATAGTTCTGGCATGGTATGCTCTCAGGTAGGCAATGATCTTTCGTCCTCGCGTAGCTTGACCTCGCCCGCACATTCGACGAAAACCGATGTCGAAATCGATGTTCCCAGTGGGGGACGCTCCGCTTCACTCCTGTATTACCCTCTACTTCCTCCTCGCCGAGCATACCCATACCTCCGGCGTCCTCATGAATTCAATACCGAATCCCCGGAAAGGGCCTGATCCCAGGGTTTTCTTTTAGTCGGTTTGCCCGAGGTCTCGACTTGCGTAGGGCCCGAGAACTTATTCTGCAGTAAATAACGAGGTCGCGTAGGGCCGGCGACATTTGTTTGAGGATGTCCCGAGCGAAACGCTTATGTTGCAGAAATGATTGAGGATGTCTCGAGCGAAAGAAACGTTTGTTTTGTGTTATATATTGGTCTATCCTGAGAACCAGAATTCACAGGATTTCTCAATTGAAATGCTTGTTTTCACGTGCCCAGGTCTTGAGGATAATTCGAGCGAGACGCTGTGTTTCACGCGTCCAGGTTGCCCATGCAGATGTCTAGCATGAGGATGTGTTGAGGATGTCTCGAACAAGACGCTTGTTTTCACGCGTCCAGTTCGCCCAGGCGGATGTGGAAGTCTCGATCGAGACGCTTGTTTGCACGTGTCCAGGTTGCTCAGGCGGATGTCTAGCATGAGGATGTGTTGAGAATGTTTTGAGCGGAACGCTTGTTTTCACGTGTCCAGGTCGCCCAGGCGGATGTCTAATATGAAGATGTGTTGAGGATGTCTCGAGCGAGCCACTTGTTTTCACGTGTCCAGTTCGCCCAGGCGTATGTTTAGCATGAGGATGTGTTTAGGATGTGTTGAGCGAAACGCTTATTTTCACGTGTCCTGGTCGCCTGGGCGGATGTCTAGCATGAGGATTTGGGCAGAATGTCTCAAGCGAAACGCATGTCCCAAGCACGTTACGTAGCGCGTCCCCCTGGCACGTCCCGCGGTGCGTCCCCATGGCACGTCCCCTGGCACGTCGCCTGGCGCGTCCCTTAGGACGTTCCGCGGCGCGTCCTCCTGTCATGTCCCCTTGTCAATTAGCTCTGGGGCAGCTACTATGTGCTCAGGCAGCTCGAGCTTAAGATCCAGATCAGTTCGGTCAGGACTCGTATGCAAAGGAAGACTCGATCCACAACGCTATAAAGCAAAGTCGCGGCATGGCACATAGCAATTCAGCACGACGCAGCACAGCACAGCCCTCGGCACCGCACATCAAGATCGATACGATACACTCAGCATGCCTATTCGCCCGTCGCCCACTCAGGTGTCTTTAAAAACGCTGCCATACCTTACATTTCTATGGTCTTTCCCGGGTTCGTGGGTCGATGACGTTTTCATCCCAGATCGTTTTGTTAACGGTTTCAAGGTTCGAGCGCGGCCTCTGGAGGCCGAAGTTGGCGACCATTCTCCGACCTGGTTTACCCAAGACGCTGAAAGTCTGGGCGCCTCTCTGATACTCTTACTCCTGTAGCGTCGTCCTGCAACCCCCTCCTTCTGACCAGGCCACCGTTGCCAAATGCAGCTGAGTCTGGGTTTGCATGCGATCTAGAGACACGGTCTGCGCACGGCGCGTCCATTATGCAGAGATGTGTTATCCAGATGCCTGCGGCCTACTCCGCGCAGCAGCCCCTGGGCAGTTCCAACCCGCGTCCAGGCGTGTCGACGATAATCTCCAGAGCAACAACCTCCAAAGCGATGACGTCCACAACGTCGACGTCGTCGATGTGGATTTGTTTCTTTGTTGCGTTCCTTGAGGCTCTCTTCGCACAGACTGCATGCGCGTCTCCTGGAGGGCTTCCTGGGGCCTCTTTGGGGCCTCTGGGGCGCTTCTCGTGGCCTCTTGGGGGTCGCGGGTCGTCTTGGGCAGGGGATCTTCGGGACACCTTGCTTGGCGCACATACATTGTAGACATACATACATTTGTTGTTTACTTCTTTCCATACACATATATATATACACACATAAATGCAGACTTACCTTTATATGTGAATCTGTGTATGTGTACATAGATGTAGGCATGGCTCATCTGTACGTGAGTATGTATGTACGAATAGATCTACCAACGTCCGTATATATTTACCTGGACGGGGCCCCCCCCCCCCCCCCCCCCACCCACCCCACCCACACACACACACACCATCCACAGAACTGATCTTTGGAACACGCGGACCCCACGGACGGCCTTGACGCCTCAGCAGAGCGTCCCTTCGGCCTTCGTCGCCTCCTGGAGTTTCCCGCCAGGCCTGAACAACAGGCCCGCACTAGCCAGGAGGGCGCCCCAAAGGCTGCATGAGAGCCCCAAGCGGCCCCAGGAACCTCAGAGGCGCCCCTAGGCGACCAAGTGAAGACTCTTAGGGAGGTTTGCCAAACGAACTATTATTTAATTTCCCATTTGTTTCCCGCTTTCTGTGATGCCCAGTTCTTCTGTCTTTTGGGTGTCCGAGCCCACCGAGGAGGGCGCAACGATCGCCCTGAGACGGGCCCGAATGGCTTGAGGACTGCCCAAGAGACACATGCCGGCCGACAGGCCCCCAGGACGGCCTCAAGAGAGCCCCACAACGGTCGAAGATGGCCCCAATGCCCATCAAAGCATTTCAAATCATGACCGGGTCGTTGAGGGAAACGGTGGTTGCCAGCAAGATGGCTCCAGAGGCACCAAGAAGCCCCGAAAACGCCCCACAGAGTTTTCGAGAGGCCTCCGAAGAGGCAGTCTAAGGCGGAACCTCCGCACAACCGAGAAGGAGGACGGAAAATGGGTTCGCAGCGAGAGCGAGGAACATGAAGCCTACATACGAGGAGATGGAGGAGAACATGAGGATAGCGGCGATAACGAAAAAGAAGACATGGAGATGTTCTTCTTGTGTCCACAATTCCGCACGTCTGCGAGCCTTAAAGGACCAAGGTACATGGCACGAAGCGCCAATGCAGTCTTGAAGAACTCTCTCTCTCAATATATATATATATATATATACACGTGCATGCATCTGTATATGTAGTATGCACTTCCACACACACAAATGCAGCTGTGGATACGATTGAGGCGGCGGGTGGGGGTCGTCGGCGTTCTGCGAGGCTCGAATTGAAGTATGAAGATGCCCGCCGCAGGCGCCGATTCTTTCGGTCATGGTAAACTGGGTGGGTCGCGGGCAAGGGCGACGACAGATACCACAAGAAACAATACATCGCTCCGAAGAGGCCCACTTCAGTCACGCACCCAGGGACAGTGTAAGAATGTTCGGCCCCGTCACTCTGACATGTACATGTGTGTGAGGCAGGCGCCAGTCTGCTCAACAGTTCGGCTTCCAGCATGCTCACCCGACGCATCCAAAGCACGCCAGTGAATCCCGAGAAATCGGGGCTCTGGGCCCGCAAGAGGCTACGGCCACTCCTCTCACGGCTGCACCGAGGACACGGTGGCGGGTTCTTGTGTGCTCTGGCCGCCGACTTCTTCCTGCAGGCCGTCGCGAAGTTACCGCTCGGCGGGCGCGCAAGAGGGGGTGGCGGGGGCGAGGGGGGCGGCCTTCGGAGAGGACTTTTCGGCCCTGGGGGTGTTTTCGAACACAGTTGCTGGACATTATTCCCAAACCACTCTGCTAGGCACTTGTTCTGAACACAGCGCTGCTACTCTTTCGTTCTTCGTCATCCTCCCCCTTCCAGCTCAGGCTCAGGCGGGCGACCTTTGTCCCGTCCAAGCGGGTGCGGCCGTCGGCCCTTCTTCCATCCCCCTCCCTCCTCGCGCCTAGTCCTCCTCCGCCCCCTCCTGCTTGGGTGAATGTTCAGAACCATCTCTTGGAGAGATTTTGGTGGTTACGTGTGTTTGAGGAGGGGGACAGTTCTATGTGTTCACTGTGCACCTCTGGCACGCGCGTGAAGGACTTCATGTTCTGACGGCGTCTCGTTCTTTCTCGCCTCTCGCCTTTGCCAGGCGTCTTCCGTGCCGCAATTTGTTTCCGGACCGCCCCTTCCGATGTTTGGCGAGTACCTGCCTGGCTGGCGCTTGCCGATCAAGCAGTGTTTGGGACGGGGGGAGGTCCCCTGAGCCCTCTGGGGAGACCTCTGGGGTCTGGCTGTGGGCTCCAGTGACCCCAGCATCGGCGCCGTCATCGACGAGGATCAAAATAGCTCGTGTTCTAAGCTTGTCATCCTCTCGGGACTCCAGATGGGCCCTCGTTGCCACAGCTGGGCGCAATCCGGAAAACTGGAACGGAAGGGGTCCGGTAGGGGCTCTCAGGGACTCCTGGGGGGCCCTCGATGGCCACAGTTGGGTGCACTTCGAAAAATTGGCAAGGAAGGAGTCCTGGAGCGGCTTCAGGATTGATTTTGAATTTGGATCGCAAGGGCAGGGCGAAAGGGACGGCCTTTGAAGACGGCGCCTGGCCTCTATAAAAAAAAACCTCTGGCTTCTACGGGGCCTTGTCAGATGTCTTTTACATAGGTGAAATGATCCGACTCCTTCCAATAATAAGCCCCCTGCCTGCTAGATGGCCGCCCCCCTTGCCCCACCGCTTCGTGTGCGCCGCCTAACCGCAGCTACTCTGCCTGGGAGTCGTTCGCTTTCGTTCTGTGTTCTCTCCTCTTTCGTGCCCGCCACCACCATCACTTTCTCGCTCAGGGGAGCAATATTGGAACTGCCTCCTGTCTCCATGCCCATCATCCTACGGTAGGCTAGCGCCGCGTCGATACAGCTTCGACGCCAGCGCGAGCGTTCACGGTTGAACGCCGCCACCTACCTGGAATCGTCTGATGTGGGACGATGCGCACTATCGGAAGGCCGAGGCCGTTCAGGGTTGAGACGGTCCACGCGGTGTCGTACACTATCGCCGACGTTGTTACCGCAAAGTCAGCCGTGTTGAAGCCGACTCCTGCCGTCCTGCCTCCATCACAGCCGCAGCTGGCCGATTCTGGGCGGGCGAGGCGCGTTCCCCGCCGCGGCACGGAGCGCTCAATGCAGGCGTGGGCGCCAACGCTGGGCCAAAGTACGGCAGACTCGCGCCGCGTCGACGCGGCAACGAGCGATTTTTGTTGTCGGGTAGAGACCGTTCAAGTTTGAACGATTTACGCAGTGTCAGAAGCCAACGTCCACGTCGTCATGCTCAGCGAGCCGACCCACCTCTTCTCCTCCTTCGGCTGCGCCGGGCCCCGTGGGGATGTAAGCCGCTGGGGCGTCGGTGCTGAGAGGCACTGGGGCCAGAATGGGCGACGTGCGACCACCCGCCAGGATGGCCCCAGCCAGACGGGTCGCCAGTGCGGCGTTCTGTTGCGAAGGTGGAAGGGGCGATGGGGGCCGGCGTCCCTCCACCCAGGCATCGTGGAAACAATGGCGTGATTTCTCTCGGTCGGTGCCCGAATCTCGCGAGGCGATCGTGGGGCGGGAAGGGTCCAGACCTCTTCGTATCAGGCCGTTGCGTGCCGAGGAGAACGGCGTGCCGAAACGTCATCTCACCAGAGAAAGCCAGATGCCGAATGGAGGCTCGTGGCGCTCAACGTGCAGGAATGGGATGTTTGTCCTGGAAATGGCTCCAGTCCAGGGTTCTTTTTTTCTCGTGCAACTGTCCATGATGCCATGCTGAGGTGGGCTGGCAGAACAACTTTGCGATTGATGACGAGGTCGAAGACGGCCGGCGGGATTGAATTGTGAGGATGCCCCGAACGAAATGCTGGTTTTTGCAATTCCCATCGATAAAACAACAGGGTGAAGTATACATGTTCGTTTGTTGCGGATGTCTCGAGCGAAACGCTCGTGTTACGTAATTTGTTGGGGATTCTTCGAGCGAAACGCTTGCTTTTGTTCTTTATCCATTGTTCCTCTCCCGTGGGCCAGAAATCAGAGGATGTCTCAGGCGACATGCTCGTTTTCACATGCCCAGGTCGCTCAGAAGGGGGTCTCCAACATGATTCGCCGAAATGGAGTCGCGTGTTTTCACATGTCCAGGCCACCCAGGGGGGTATCGAACATGGTGGCCCCGAGGTGGGGCCACGCGTCTTTCCATGTCCAGGCCACCCACGGGGGTGTCCAACATGGTGGTCTCGAGGTGGAACGACGTGTTTTCAGGTGTGCGGTCCACAAGTGGTTTCGGGGGGATACCTGACATGTGGTCGAGCCCCCAGCGTGGGGGCCCACAAGAGTCAGACAACATCAAGACATCTACACCAGATGTGTAATATTTTGGCAGTTTCTTCGGCTGGTGCTGTTCCATCAATTCCCCGGGGGTATCTTACATAGTGTCCCCGAGCCGGAACCACGTGTTCACATGTGACCAGGCCACCAAGGTGGATACCGAACATTGTGGTCCCGAACTGGACCCGCGGTCGCGGTCGATACCGTCCGCCGTCGTTATCATCGTCGGCGTTCTGGGCCTCCGCTATACTTTCGCCCTGCTGCGGAACAGAGTAGTTATTTGTTCATAAGGCCTCGACTGCACTCAGCTCTGGGCGATCAGTGCGCCCAGGCAGCTCGAGTTTGAGGCCCAGCTCAGTCCTGTTAGGATTCGGATGCTAGGGAAGAGTTGACACACGACGCATCACGGCACAAAACTGTTCAGATTGGCCCGTTTTCGCTGAGTCCCGCTTCAGAAGTATATTGGACCTTGTGCTCGAGCTGTCGATTGTGACCATGTTTGAGTAATGCGCTCAAGCAGTCCGAATTCAATCATTCCCATATCAGTTCTATCGGGATTCTGACGCCACGGACGACCTGATCGACAACGCAATAGAGCACAGCACTTCAACGCGGCATGGCGCACCTCAGTTCATCACAGCACAGCACAGCATAGCACACTCCATGGCACTGTATATCACCATCGCTACCTTGAGCAGTGCAATTGCTCGTCGCCCAAGCTCGGTGTCTTGAGCAATCTCTATGCTTTGCATTTCTAGATCTCTTTCCGGGTTCGTGGGTCCATCATGTTTGCCAGTCTTGCTGGAGGAGGCGGGGGAGGAACACGCGGAGACAGAGGAGGAGGAGGATGGGAATGACGACGAGGAGGAGGAGGAACAGGAGGAGGAGGAGGAGCAGGAGGAGGAGGAGGAGGAGGAGGAGGAGCAGGAGGAGGAGGAGGAGGAGCACGCGAATGCAGCGCCACGTCGTGGAGCCCGCGGCAACATCTGTTGTGGCGTCTGCAAAATCCGACTGGCACGCCCAGCCCAGCGCCCTCGGAGTCGCGCGCCGGCCTGCACGGCCGCCTCGGCGGCGCTGGCAGTGGCCCGCGGAACGCGCGCGCCGCCGCCCGCAAGTCGGCGCTCTGGCCGGAGCGGCAGCCACAGCAAGATCCCACCCCACGGCACGCCCCACGTGCAGCGCGACCTGCGCAGGTCCCCGTTTTTCTGCTCACCGATCGCGTTCGGCACCGCCAGACCACGCACCGTCCGGGTCAGACGCATCTCGCGCAGCAGTAGCCTCCGCCGCGGGCGGCCTGAGCGTGCGAGCGGCTCGGGCAGACAGCTTTCACGTGCATGCCGCTGTCCCTACATTGCCTCGGCCAGACAGCTTGCTGTCGGGCTGCCCCTACATTGCCTCAGCCAGCGCTGGCGAAAATAATTGGAAATTGTAGCAGACGTTGGCATGGAAATCGTTTCCCAATCTTGCCGCGTGTAACCTTGTGAAGAGAGCTAGACCTGGCGGCCGTGGGTTTCTTTCTGCTCCTACCTCTGGCCACGCCCGACGCAAACTTCAAGCGCGTTGTCGACGGAATCATCCAAGGCCATCGCGCCCACGCTGGTTCGCACGGCGCCCGCTCAGAGCTCGAGCGACAGACCGCGAGGCCACGCGGGCTCAGAGGGCGCGTGCGTGCGCGCACTTGCACGGGCGCCGAGCGTGACAACTTCGGGTCCTCGCGCTGTTGCTCGCAGGTGCGCAAGCAACCACTGGCCACAGGGTGACCCGGGCGCCCGTCGGATCTGCTGTCAGGGCGACCCGCTGGGTGTGCTTGCCCTTTCCCGTGGCCGTTGGAGCGGCGGGCGGGGTTCGTGCTGGGCTGCGCACGTGCTGGGGCGAGAGAGCGCGCCAGAAACGAACAAGGGCCTCGCCTTCGAGGAAGCGCAAGGTCGTCCTCGGAGGAAGACCGGCGGAATTAAGTCGATGCCGTTTCTGCCGCGGGAAGGCCGTCGGAGGCAGAGGCAGCCCCTCTCGCCATATTGAGGTCGTCGCACCTGCGCGTCCCTGTGTGTCGTGGAGTCGGTCATGAGTGGTCGATGCGCAAAGGTAACTTTTCGCGGTGTTGCTCCTCTTATTCCCCGCTCGCCTTGGTCCCCATGTGGGGAGGAGGGAGATGAGGAGGGAAAGGAGGGGGAGACACATAACAATAATTAGGAGAGTGGGAGAGTAGGAGGAGGAGGAGGATGAGGAGGAGGAGGAGGAAGAGGAGGAGGAGGAGGAGGAGGAGCTGGAGAAGGGGGGAGGGAGCAGACGGATCATCCTTCAACCATTTCGCTTTCGGTTCACAATCGTCAATTGTTGCGCATTTTCTCTGCCTCTCTCTCGCTCTCTTTCTCTCCCGCTCTTTCTATATAGAGCTGTACTAATATAGCGTACCCTTTATACATGCAAAACGGATATGACTTGCTCTCCGGTGCGCTGGCCAGACTGGATCCAGAGCGCCTCTGGAAGGCCCCAACAAGGCTCAATAGGGCACCAAGAGGGCCCCAAGACGGGCCAAGAGGGCCCCAACATGTTGTTCAGACGGTCCAAGAGGGCCCCGAGTCGCTGAGCGATCGACCCAAGACACTCCAGATGTCCCCCAGAAGGCCTCAGAGGCCTCCGGAACGTTGCAAGAGGCCTCCAAGAACCCTTCCAAGAAAGCTGCAGAAAACACACATCGCCCAAGTAATGTGGGAAAACATGCGTTCGTAGCATATACGACGTTGCGGCCTTCACGGCGTCCAAGACGGCCCAAGAGGCTTCCCAGATCATCCCCAGACGGCCCAAGAGGCCCCCAAGAAGGTCCCGATACGCTTCAAGAGGGCCCCAAGACGGCCCAAGAAGCGCCCAGGACGGCCCAAGAGGGGCTTCAGAGGGCCTTCCGAGGGCCCAAGAGGGGGAATTCCAATTGAGTTTCCCTCCGTCCCAAAGGGGCTCCCGAGACCGCCAGCAGGCCCCCAAGAGGTTTTCAGAGGCCCTCGAGGACCAAAAGAGCCCCCCCAAAGATTCAAGAGACTCCAAGAGGCCTCCTGTCAGGCCCTAGTAGCTCTGACCTCGAAGCTCAAACGACCGCACGCCATAACCGTCCCAACCCTAGTACGGCCACGGTCAGCAAGTGTATATGTATATGTATGTATGTATACATATGTATATATATATACATATATATATGTATATATATAGATGTCTATATAAGTACTACGTTGCTTTTTACAGGTGTAGAAATATGGGTGTTGATGTATTCTACGGATGCGATGTGTCATACTATGACATTTTGTGCCACATACTATCAAGTCGAATTGACCTGCAATGCTCACTCATTGTAGTACATGGTGCTACCTTGGTCTTGTTCTACGAAGGGCACTCTGCCATATTATAGGACCTGCTTGATTTACGATCGCATCACGATCTACAGACTCGGAAAGATTTCTCCTTACGGCGCATCAATGCCCCAAGAACAACCGAAAGACAAACGAAACCTTCCGCACCCGACCCCGCCCGCCTCGCCGGACACGTGGCCCCCCCATAAAGTTCGAAACGGACTCGCGCCGCGAGGGGGGGGCCTGGGTGGATCCATTTCTGTAATTGGAATTTTATTGAAGAGAGTGGGTGGAGCCTTGTTTGGGCGATTCTGCTTGGGACGTCCTCAGAATCTGCCTGGTTTGGGCCCTGGTTTGGCATGGTTTGGCCCACTTGGGCGCCGCAAGCCAACCTGTACGGGTCTGGCGCCGCCTCGCCATCTCCTTACGTCCGCGATCGTGTCGCATGGCCCGCTGGTAGTGCTGCGCCCGTCGACCTGATCGACCTTGTGCAGCCTCTGGACAGGGCATGGCTGGAGGGATGGCGGAGCCATATGCTTCGAGATCGGCACGCCGCCGAGGCCCTGGCGCAGTCTGCCTGCCCACGCGGGCCCTACTGCGATCCGAGCCTGGTTCGTGATGCGAGTATCTACGGCGAGTTTTTGATTCAGATGTACCAGGGGCAGATGGTCACCTTCACGGAGGACAACGGCTTCCCGCATTCCGTCGGCTTCTTTTTCGTCCCCAAGAAGTGGGGGGCCCTCCGAATCATCTTCGACACGAGGGCCGCCAACTGCAAGTTTTTGGATTCACCAGCTACCAGGCTTCCTTCGGCCGCGTCGTTTGGGTCCATCGAAGCCCCTGCCAATGGCATGCTCATCTCAACGTGCGACCTGGAGTGCGTTTTTTACCACATGCGGCTGCCCTGCGGGATGGAGTCCATATTTTCCTTACTTCTATCTCTGTGGCCATGCTACAGGAGATGGGCTTGATCGACCTGGACTTCGACCCGTCCACGCGCGTGACGCCCATGGTCACCGTTCTCCCAATGGGTTTCTCGTGGGCGCTGCACTTCTGCCAGTCTGCAGCGCGCGCAGGCCTAGCTGCGAGCGGGCATGAGAGGGTCGTGGCCGCACTGGACGGCCAGCCGGGC
Source organism: Prorocentrum cordatum (assembly GCA_963575745.1). NCBI lineage: Eukaryota > Dinophyceae > Prorocentrales > Prorocentraceae > Prorocentrum > Prorocentrum cordatum. The sequence goes on from CAUYUJ010007757.1 coordinate 142,323, forward strand.
GTTGTGGTCACAGACCCCGTTTCCGTTGGCGTCGGCGCCTACGTCGACAACATCTTCGCGCTCGGCGCTGACAAGAGCGCGGTCGACCGGGTCATGACGCAGCTTGTGTCTGCCTTTCGCGCCCGAGGGCTGCCAGTGCACGAGATCGAGCCTGCCGCCTTGGACGCGGACTTCTTGGGTCTCAGCCTGAAGCACGGGAGGTTTTTGCGCGTCAAGCCTCGTGACATCTGGCGGCTGCACGCGGCGATCTCGGGGCTTCTTCGCCGGGGCTGGTGCAGTGGCGACATGATGCGGGCAGTGCTGGGACGCGTCACCTGGTCATCGATGATACGCCGCGAGGCCCTCACTGTTCTCCACGGCGTCTACAGCTTCGCGGCGGCATACGGCGAGAGGCAGGGCAGGATATGGCCGTCGGCGGCGAAGGAGCTGGTCACTATTCGAGACCTGCTTCCCCTCTTGTCCTGCGACCTCGCCTCGAGCTGGCATCGCACGATGACCGCCAGCGATGCCTCTCCTGTCGGGCTCGGGGTGATGCGCCGCCGCGCACCGCGCCCCGCATGTCCGCCGCTTTCGGGTGCACTCAAGGACCGCTGCGTTTGGCAAGCCCGACACGAGGGCCCCCACCGGAAGTTCATGGGCCTGCGCGTGGACCCTCACGCGGAGCTCACAGGCCAGCACGAGGACCCCTACTACTCCATGGGCCAGCACGGGGGCCCCTACGAGGAGCTCATGGGGGTCAACGAGGTGCTCGCTCAGCCTGCCAGTGGCGCCACTTGGGCTCGTACTGCTGCGGTCTTGGGCGACCCTTGGGAGATGGACGAGATCCCTGGTCATATTACTCGGGAGGACGCTTGGAGCTCGGTATCAGCCCAGTCGGTCTCTACGGGGGCCAACATACTCTACCTGGAGGGGGAGGCGCTGGACACATCGTATCGGCATCAGCTCCGCAGTCTGGGCGCTCATGGGGCTCGCTTGGTCGCACTCGTCGACAACCTCCCGCTAGCTCTCGCTTGCGCGAAGGGGGGGGGGGGGGGGGGCTCGGTCATTGAATTTGAGGTCGTGCCTGAATCAGTTGTGTGCTTTGTCGCTCGCCACGGGCTCGAAGCTCTTCGTGCGCTGGATCGCCTCAGAGCGCAACCCAGCTGATGCCCTCGGCCGAGGGAAGCTCGGCTGGTTCAACGGCCATCGTCAGCTCAGTCATGCGAGGACCCGCCATGGGCGCCGTGGTGCTCGTGCTGCTGTTCGGCCCCCTGCTCGAGGTGCGGGCCATGCCGCGGCGGGCGGGGCCTGCGCCCAATGCCCGGGCGCGCCACCGCGCGAAGCTGGCGTCGGCTGCGGCACGCGGGCGGACTCTTGCGGGCTCCCTGACGCTCCTGGAGCAGCTGGCGGCGCGGCCGACCACGGAGGGCCGCTATCGCCAGCTCCTGCAGACGTTCATCGCGCACTGCTCAGGCCGCCGCCGGGACTGGGCCAACCTGGGCGAGTTAGACAACCTGCTCGCCGAGCACTTCACCTCGCGGTGCATCTCAGGGGCGGCGGCGAGCGTCGGGTCGCAGACGGTCGCGGCGCTGGCTCATTTCACTCCCGGTCTCCCGAGGCAGGTGATCTCGCTCTTGCCCCGCGCCTCGCGAGCGATGCAGGCGCGGCGGAGACGAACCCCAACCCTCACTCGGTTGCCGATCCCTCGGGCTGTCATGTTCGCGCTGGCTGGCGTCATTGCTTGGCAGCAAGCGCCCATGGCGGCGTGGCTGGCGATCGCGTTCTCGGCGCACCTCAGGCCCGCCGAGGCTCAGCGACTCACGACGGGCAGCATCGCACAGCCGTCAGCGCCGGCAGGGGCAGCATGCCAGTTTTGGGGCTTGCTGCTGCGCCCGGCGGACCGCGGTCAGGCAGGCAAGACGGGCTCCTTCGACGAGTCTATCCTCTTCGACCTCGACCTGTACCTGGTACCAGTGCTCATGGCCCTCCGTTGCAGAGGGGGTCCAGGGACACCGCTGTGGAGCTTCTCCCTCTCAGAGCTGAACAGGATGTTCGCTCTGGCAGCTGCGGCGCTTGGGATGTCCCAGCTGCGGCCTCGCCTGCACGGCGTGCGACGCGGCGGAGTGAGCGACGATTTGCTGACCCAGCGGAGATCGCAAGATCAAGTCTTCCGACGAGGACGCTGGGCTGTGCCATCGTCAATGAGACGGTGCGCCAAAGAGACGGCCCTCTTGCGCGAGCTGCAGGGGGTCCACCAAGACGTGTACGCCTTCGGCGACCTGGTCGCGCAGCACTTTTGCCTTCTGGTCGAGAAAGGCTTCTTCGGCGCCGGGCTGCAGCAGCTCATCCCAGCCGGCCTGGCGACCTCCGTCTTGTCCGGGCCAGGCAGCAAGCCCAGGCGGGTGAGGCGGCGACCGCCGGGCCGCGCCTGAGCGCGGCCAGCCCTTCGGGCGGGCCCGCTGGCGTCTTCGCCGGGCGGGCCCAGCCGCCCTTGCAGGGCTCGGAGCGTGCCGATCACCTGCGGCGACGCTTTAGAGCTGCCGTCAGCCGCGGCCCCCCGTGCCGGCGGCGCGTCGTGCTGGAGCTCTTCAGCGGGGGCGGACATTTCACAGCGGCCGCCCGCCGACTGGGCCTCTCGGCGCTCGGCTTGGACGCGCGACATTCGCCGCTGGAAGACCGCCTGTGCCGTGACTTCGGGCGGGTAGTGACCGGTTGGCTCCGCAGCCGCGCAGTCGCGGCAGTCTTCCTCGGCGCGCCGTGCACGACTCGGTCACGGGCCCTTCGGAAGCCGCTCAGGACACGCCCCCAGGCCACGGGCATCAACAGCCTCTCGACCTCTGAGGCCTCGAGGCTGGCCGCAGGCAGCGCTTCCTTTTATTTCGCATGCCGCATCATCCGTTTGTGTTGCATGCTTAACATACAAGTGCTACTGGAAAATCCCGCTAGCTCTTTGATGTGGCATGCCAAGCCGCTTGCGTCCCTCATTACCTCAAAGAACGCCCGCGCGTGCGATTTTAATCAATGCCAATTTGGGACCCCCTGGCAAAAGCGCACCAGGATCGTGACTTGGCAGACAGGGCCGCTTTTAGGGCTTGATCGGCTCTGTCATGGCCGCAGGGGGATTTGCTCTCGCACCGGCAACAGGCGCACAATTCTCACTGGCCAGGCCCCTGAGGGCTGTAAATACACCGCGCTGGCTGCCGCCTACCCCGCTGGATTGCGCACGGTGTTCGCTAAAATTGTCAGGGACGCTGTGTTGCAAAGGCCTAGGCAGGCCATGGCAGACTTAGTATGCAAGTCGCCTTCCTAATCTCTTCGCACTGCCTTATATAACTTTCGGCCCTGTCGCTACAGCTCCCTGGCCAGCTCTTCCGCATGGGGTTGTGAACCTCATCTGTATGTGCCTCGCCTGCTACACGTTTCGGTGGTCAATGCCTGTACCTCTCGCCCCGGCAGTCCATCTTGCCGGCGCCTGGCTCGTGCTTCACACATATGATGAAGAAGAAGCGGGTGCCCATCGTCGGTCACGTCGGTGCTGTCATCATTTCTGTTCTGGCACTCGTTGAATCGGGGCGGGCTGGGCAGTTTTCACAACGTTTTGCAGAGCCCTGGGTTGAGAGTGCCGCGCTTCCGAATGCCAGCCCGTGCTTGCCGCTGGCATCTGTGCTCAAGTGCACCCACCCACGTGCCGCCCTCACTTGAATCCTTTAATTTCGTCCCGCTTCTTTGGGACCTCATCTGTATGTGCCTCGCCTGCTACACGCTTCGGTGGTCAATGCCTGTACCTCTCGTCCTGGCAGTCCATCTTGCCGGCGCCTGGCTCGTGCGTCGCACATATGATGATGAAGAAGCGGGTGCCCATCGTCGGTCATGTCGGTGCTGTCATCATTTCTGTTCTGGCACTCGTTGAACCGGGGCGGGCTATATATATATGTATATATATATATATGGGACCGCTGGCACTAGCAAGATTCATAGAAGCGACCTCGACAGCAGCATTGTTGAAGACCTCGTTACCACAGGGATCACATCGCCACAGGGCATCGCGCTGGATGCGACGGTTGCCCAAAGAAGTACGACACAGTACGCAAACAAGAACAGCGGTTCATCGGAACCCCCTTTCTTCTTGCCCTGACGCATGGTCGAGGATCGCAGCAGCGAGGGCAAGAAGGCGCAGAGGTATATGAGCAGGATCGCGCCACCGACTGGAGGCTATGACACGTGACATCACGCGACAATTCATTGTTGAGTCTTGCTGGAGGCTGGGGCTGTACCAGATCACCGCTTACAGCCGGGCACTGGTGAAGACCTCCAATTGTCCTTCTGCCCCTTCTTGCATCGCCCTCGCGGCGTTGCATGCAGATCGCATTCGAATGCTTCCACTGTGCGGCCATCGAGCACTTTGTTTGATAATCGCACCTAGTAGCCCCCACCCAAAAAAAAACGGCATCGTTTTGAACACTGCTGTTGTGCCGTCGTCTTGGGATCGCCCTTTGACTTCCAGACGGACCAAGCCAGGTTTCTAACAATTACGATTTCGCTACGGACACCCTCAGCACAGATATGCGTGTGACATCGCATTGGCATCGTTTTTGATGGCATCGAAACGGCCCCGGACGAACCCCAAACGAACCCCACCATGACCCTAATACCGCCCTCGATATTCCTCTGCATGCGCACTTCGCTCGATACATCATACAAACATGAGTCGTTCGCAACACCGCCTTTCACGATCACAAGCACTTTGCCTGAGACACCCACCAGAACATGAAAACAGCGAGCTTAACAACCGTATGGAAAGGGGGATATCGTCTGGGACATCTTCGACAATATGAGATATTGAAAAAAGCTGAGCCAAGACCATGCACGTTAAAACTGAGCTTATCGCCTGAGACATCTTCAGAAAATGGGCAGGACCACGACATCCCAACACGCAGACGCACGGCAGAACGCGCGAGAGCACGGCAGAACGCCCAGGAGCACGGCAGAACACAGGAGCACGGTAGAACTCAGGAGCACGGCAGAACACACAAAAAACACACACACACACACACACACACACACACACACACACACACACACACACACACACACACACGGGAGCACGGCGGAACAAACAGGAGCATAGCAGAACACACAGGAGTTTGACAGAACACACAGGAGCACATCCGTAGCCATTTTGGCTCAAGCTGGCTTCGGGCGCTGGGCGGGCAGCGCGCCCCCCCGCTGCGGCTCGGGCGACGGCGACGGCCCGTCCACTCGATGGGGAAGCGGTGGCGCTGCTCGCCCCGCTCGAGAAGGCGGCTGCGGCGGGCGCGGCCGAAGGCGGTGGCGGGCGGCGGCAGGTCGCCGCCGCTGTCGCCTCGGCCCTGCGCGCGGGTGTCGCGCTGCTCGCCGCGTGCCAGGCCTCCGAAGTCGAGGAGGAGGTGGCGGTGCGCGAGCAGCTTTGGAAGGGCCCACCTGACGGAGATGGTCAAGGCTGGCCGCGCGGGCGTGCAGCCGCGGCCGTCGGGGGCCAGCCGCGCCTTCCGCGGCTGGGCCCAGCGCGCCGAGTTCGGCGGAGGGCCCCGTGATGTGCCTGCCACGGCGCGCGATGCCAGGCGCCGCGGGAGGGGCCGTCGCCGCGGCGCTGGCGACGCTGAGTCGGCGGGGGCGGCGGACGCGGCGGGCACCGCGACCACTGACGACCTGGAGGCAGTGAAGGGGCAGCTCGAGGAGGGTCGGGAGGTGAGGGTCCCGTTGAAGCCGGTGGAGAAGAAGAAGGGGGAGATGAAGAAGCTGGTCTTCCAGTGCGCCCCTGGTGACAAGGCCACCGACGAGGTGAAGGTGGTGGCATCGGCCATGGGCGAGTTGGCCCTGGCGAGAACACGGCTCAACAACGGGGAGACCAAGATCGACTCCGAGAAGCTCAAGGACGCGAATGCCCCCAAGGTGACGGCCCAGCTGGTCACGGACTGCCGCAAGGTGGACTGCAGCCACATGGGCGATGGCGCTTATGATGGCGTCGCGGTCAAGGTTGGCGACGACGACGTGTTCGCGGAGTGCAGCGTTGTGAGCCTCTCTGTCGATCCCGTCAAGTGCAAGGGCAGGCGTCTCGAGGCCGATGCCCCTGGAGGTCGTGCGCAGGAGCGGCTGGCCGCGGCCGTGGCGGCCCAGGCGGCAATCCTGAGCGGCGATCTGGCCGAGGGGCTGCGGCTTCTCGAGGCCGAGTGAGTGAGTGAGTGAGTGAGTTAGGCGTGCTGTTGCATTCTTTTTTGTAGATCTGTCTCGCCTCGGAAGGGGGGGGGGGGGCGTCTGAGGGGGTGGCCCTTCCGCCTGCCCGGGCCCGCTGGGGCCGCCCCGTTTAGGTTTCGTAGGGATTTCCCCTTTTGCCTTGAAGGCCCCGTCGTTCACTTTGAGTTTAACGCACAGGAGCACGAGGAGCGCGGCAGAACACACAGAATACACAGGAGCACGGCAGAGCACACAGGAGCACGGCAACACACGCAGATGCACGGCAGACCACGCAGAACAGAAAGGAACACGGCAGAACACGCAGGGGCACGGCAGAACACACAGGAGAACGGCAGAACACAGGAGCAGGAGGAGCACGGCATAACAAACAGGAGCGCGGCAGAACACGCAGGAGCATGGCAGAACACACAGGAGCACGGCACAACACACAAAACACATAGGAGCACGGCAGAACAAGCAGGAGCCCGGCATAACCACGGCAGCACACACAGGAGCACGGCAAACACACACTTTTGCACGGCAGAGTCGGCGGCAGAACACACAAAACACATAGGGGCACGGCAGCGCAAGCAGGAGCGCGGCAGAACGCACAGGAGCACGGCAGAACACACTTTTGCATGGCAGAATTGACGGCAGAAGGCAGAACACGCAGGATCACGAGGAGCACGGCAGAACACATAGAGTACATAGGAACACGACAGAACACACAGGAGCACGGCAGAGCACATAGGAGCGCGGCAGATCACACAAAACACATAGGGAGCACATTATAATTTTCAGGAGCACGGCGCAACACATAGGAGCGCGGCAGCGCAGGACCATGGCAGAATACACAGGAGCACGGCAGCAAATGCAGGAGCACGGCGGAACACACATAATGTTTATTCACACAGCCACACCCACAGGCACACGCACATAGATAGGCACACGCACACAGGCACACGCACACGGGCACACGCCCCCTGGGACCATCCGGGGACCCGTTGGGGCCCCGGGGGGAGGCGGCATTTTGACCCGGGACCCTCCCCGTACCACCCCGCTCCACCTTCCCACCACCCGTCAGGGCTGGGACACAGGGGAGGGAATCGACTTGATTACGACGTTTCTTTTCCTTGTGTCTCAATTTTCTTGAGACTGGCGACGACGAAGACGACGAGGACGACGACGACGACGCATTGCTTCGCATTGCATTGCATTGGTTTGGATTGCTTTGCGTTGCATTGCTTTGCGTTGTTTCGAAGTGCTCTGTAATATGTTGCATTGTTTCGCATGGCTCTGCATGGCTTTACATTTCTTGATGTTTCTCTGCGTTGCCCTGTATTGCCCTGTATTGCTTTGCGTCGCATTGCATTTATTGCGTTGCTTTGCATTGCTTTGCCTTATTCTGCATTGCTCTACCCCCCCTGTCGCATTGCAGTTCATTTCGTTGCATTGCGTTGCATTGCAGCGCATTGTAGCGCATTCCATGTCATTGCGTCGCATTGCTTTGCATTGCGTCGCATTGCTTTGCATGGCGTTGCATGGCTTCGCATGGCTTTGCATGGCTTTGCATGGCTTTGCATTGCTTTGCGTTGCTTTGCGTTGCTTTGCGTTGCTTTGCGTTGCTGTACGTTGTGCGGCGTTGTTGTGCGTTGCTCTCCGTTGCTTTGCATCGCAGTGCATTTCGTTTCAGTTATGTGCATTGTTCTGCATTGCATCGATTTACGTTCCATTGCGTTGCAGTGATCTCCAATGTGTTTGCATTGCGCTGTGTTGCTTTGCGTTGCATTATGTTGCTGTGCATTGCTTTGCGCTGCGTTGCATGACTTTGGAGCCGGTCTTGCATTGCTGGTCACGACAAAAATTGCACCACATGGATTGCACGGCCTAGATTGCACCGCGCTATTTGCACCAGCTAGGTTGCACCGCCTGCATGGCAGTAGCATCACTGATTGGGGCCCATGTATTTGCATGCGTGTATGCATGTATGTACGTATGTTTGTTTGTTTGTATGTTCCCCAATCAGATCTTGCCTCTGTAGGGGTCCTAGCGGATTCATATGGTTAGGTTAGGCTCGTCGCCGATTTTCGCGGCACGCCCGGGTGCCCGGGTGCCCGGGGGTGCCCGGGTGCCCGGGGGTGCCGGGGGGTGCCCAGGTGCCCGCGGGTGCCCGGGCGTGCCTGAGGGTGCCCTGGTGCTCGGGTGCCCTGGTGCCCGGGTGCCCGGGCGTGCCCGTGGTGCCTGGGGGTGCCCGGGGGTGCCCTATAGCCCAATTGCCCTATAGCCCTACAACTCTATAGACATATAGCTCTATAGCCCTTAGCTCAATATTCATAAGGTTAGGTTAGGTTTGCCGCCGATCATATGGATCTATGTATATGTGTGTATGTGCACGCATCTCTCTCTCTCTCTCTCTCTCTTTCTCCCCAGCCTCGTCATTCAACTCGGGTGCCCTTATTCTCCTTTTGTCTTTTGGCTGTCGTGCTCCGCACAGCCTACCACGACTAAGTCCTGGCACTGGGTGGAGGCCTGTATAAAGCATGGTGTAGACAGCGATCAATTATAGAGATTTGGCCTCCGTGAGCTTCATGGGTAAGCTTTCGATGCCCCCGCGTGTGTTTTGCTGCTGCCTGGCTCAGGCGTTATGCTCGCCTCCATTGTTCTCAGCCCTCATCGTTCCTCGACGTGGATAGGAACTAGCAGAGACAGCGACACGAATAGGGGGATCAACATGAAAAGAGAGGAAGTGGGGGGAAGGAGGTGAAGGATGAGGCCGAAGGGAAGAGAGGAGAAATAATATCAAGACTCAGGAGTCGCAGCTTTATCGGGAGGAGCATCATCAGCAATTGGAGAGAGGTCCAGGAGGAGGATCACCAGTAGTTGGATTGTGAGGAGGAGCAGCAGGAGGAGGAGGATCGAAGAGCACGAGGATCTGCAGCAGCAGCAGGAGCAACGGGACAGAGCAGGATTGAGGAGGAGGAGTATCGAAATGGAGGAGGGAAGACAAGGAGGAGGAACGCTGAGGAGGAGAAGGATCGATGAGGCATGTTGAGTTTTGCGTCCGCCCAAGGTGTCCCCTGGAGGACCTAGAGGCCTCCGAACGTCAAACAAGTATGCAAAAGGGTCCCAGACGTCCAACTACTTTTGGAAAACGACCAAAGCCCTTCCGAAAATGCCCGAAAAGCTTTGCGACAACCTTCCTCCCTCCTCGATCCCTGAGGGTCGGAGGCGCTTTTTGTACTCGGTCCTGTCCACCTTCCCCGCGGTCTTCATTTGCGAATGATCGATGAGGAGCAGGATGAGGTCCGAGGAGGAAAAGGAGGAATGATAATAATGAGGATCGAGCATCGAAGAGCAGGAGGAGGTTAAGATGAGGAGGAGGTTAAGATGATGATGATGATGATGATGATGATGATGATGATGATGATGATGATGATGATGATGATGATGATGATGATGTTGATGTTGATGTTGATGATGATGATGATGATGATGATGATGAGGAGGAGGAGGAGGAGGAGGAGGAGGAGGAGGAGGAGGGGTCGAGGAGGAGGAGGAGGAATATTGCGGGATACGGCGGCAATCCAGATCGGCGCGTGCTCTGGAGAGCTGGCGCAGACCGTGAGCAAAGGCGTGGAAACGTATTCCGACACCGCTGGCGCGACCTCTCACGGCCAGGCACACAGGGAGCCAGCACCTGGGCAGCAAAAACACAGGCACACCCCAAGCATAACCATGGGCCACCGAGGCGCCCACGGCGTATGCGCTCCCTGCCGCCCCCTACAGCCCGGCGGGGGGCCTGGCGGAAGGCCCACACAGTCAAACACTCGCGTCAGAGGGTTCACGCCTCGCGCCGCGGATGCGCTTCCTGCCGCCAGGGTTTCACTAAATCAGCCCGCACGGTAGAGGGGAACCCGCCGTCCCGACGCGGTACCTCACATGGTGCAGCAAAGAGCTGCGGAAGACCGTGCCTCCGCCCGCGCGCGCCCCCGTGGCCGACAGGGGTGCCCCAGGAAGGGGAGGAGCACCAAGCGGCACAAAGCAAGGGACCCCGAGCCATGGGAGGCGAACTCGGTAGCGGGGCGTATCTTCATCCCTTCTCAGAGGAGGACCGAGCAGGATCTAGGAGGAGGGGGAGGAGAATGAGCAGGAAGAGGATCGATTGCCAAGTGTTGTGTCCGCCTCATGGAGGTCCCCACAGATCCCGTAGCCATTTTGGCTCAAGCCATTTTGGCTCAAGCGCTGCTTGGCCCCCCCCGCGCCCGCTCTCTGTCTCCGCGCCCTCTTCTTCCCTCCGATCGTCAGGCCAGCGCTGCCCGTGGAGCCCCAGAGCTGGGGCGCGTCTGGCGGAAGCTGCGGGGTCACCGTCATTCGCGCAGGGCGCGCCGGTCTCGGCGCGCAGCTGGCTCCGGACCCTGCTCGCGGGTTCCCGCATCAAGTTCATCGTGTTTCAGTTCTTCGTGTTGAGTTTCGTCGACATCTTGATTGTGAAAATGATCTCTCTGGAGGTGCAGGCTATGATCCAGGCTGCTGCCCAATCGGCGGCCGAGGCGACGGCGGCGAAGGCCGCCCACCTGGCGGCAGTAGAGGCCGCGGAGAAGGCCGTGCAGGGCGTGATGGCCCGGGTGAAGTCCATCGCGGAGGAGGCCGTGAAGACGGCGCTGGACCCCATCAACGAGAGGATGAGCAAGCAGGACGCGGAGATCAGGGAGCTCCGGACTTCGATGAGCAGTGCAGCGTCGGTGGCAAGCAGCGCTTCTGGCGGAGTGCGCAACCCGTATGGCGACGAGTTCGTGCCGAAGTACGTGGAGATCAAAGGCTTCATCCTGGACTGGGATGATCCGGAGGCGTCGGCCATGTACGGACGGGCCGTCACGGACTACCTGCTCCGGCTACAGCAGCAGCTCCCGGAGGGCATGGTGGCCATGATCGACACGGAGAAGACCAACGAGGAGATCGCGAAGCGCACCTTCCAGTACAAGATATGCCTCTTCCTCAAGGACGCGTCCTGGGAGACGGGGCGCAAGTTCAAGAAGACCGTCTCGGCGGTGGTCTCGGGGCCAGGGTGGACCATCAACGGGAAGCAGGTGATCGTCGGCATCGAGGGCTCCCCGGACACCAAGCCGACGACGGCGGCTGCAGGCAAGTTCTGGTCCCTGCTCGAGAGGGAGGGCGTTGACAAGAACAAGGTCAAGATGGAGTACGGTTGGAAGGACAACAAGAGGGCCCTCACGGTGTACACGAAGGCTCTCGACGGAACGAGGCCTGTCAAGGTGGCCAAGTTCGTCGACTCGCGGGGCTGGGCCGTTTTCGGCCCCTGCTGGCAGATTCTCTGCCCCGGATCAACCGAGCAGGACGCGCTGGGCAAGCTGCGCTGACCCAGACCGCGGGCAAGGAGGTCTGCACCGAGTGCGGGCGAGGGGCTCCAGCTGGTCAGCTGGAGCGTGGGACGGCTCGCAGCGGCCAATGCGGGCGCAGCATTAGACATGCTCTCGAGCTACATAGGCAGTCAACATTTTGTAGCGTGCGTCCAGGAGGTCGGGGGGTGGCCGCCGGGAAGGGGGATAGAGGTGCTCGGCTGGCGGATCATGCACGACGCAGAGTCGTACGTTGCTCTTGCTTGGCCGGTGCTTCTTGATCACAAGGTTCAGTCCAAATACATGTCCACGTCGAGATGCTGTTGTGTCCGCATTGCGGGCGTGCTGGTATCCGGAGTGTACTTGCCAGACAGCTCCAAGGGTGTCGCCGAGTACTTGGAAGAGACATCGTCTGCCTTTTCTTTCATGGAGGAGTACAAGAGGAAGGAAGGCTGTGTGGGAGGAGGAATACGTCATGGGCAGGAGGTGGAAGACGAGGGCGATGTGGAGGAAGGGGGCGGGCACAGGGCAGGGCAGGACAAGGCGAGAGCGGGACATCGGATCATCCTCGGGGACTTCAACGTACAGATCCCGTCCTTAGATGAGCAGCGCACGGGGTACCACAGGAGCGGGGTGAACGTGGAGTGGGCAGTCGGGGAGGAGCACAGGAAGCAGGACGTCATCGTTGAGTACATCATGCGTCGTCGTCTGGTCGTCGGCTCCACCTTCCTGGTCCCCGGGGCGCCCCTGGAGACGCACTTCCACCATAACTCCGTCTCGTCATCCATCATCGACTACGTCTTGCATTCATCTTCATTGCAGGGCCGGTGCGACGTGGCCAACCGCCGGGAGTGGCGCATCCCAGGTTCGGAGGGGCGGCGCGACCACGTACCTATCATCTTCCAGGCGCTCGGCGTCGTCACGGGCAAGGGCTTTCGGGTGCCACCCAAGCGCTGGACGGGCTGGCAGGCGCGAGACCCGGAGGCCGAGGCTACTTTCAGAGAGCTCGCAGAACAAGGGCTGGGCCAAAACGACTTGTGTCTGTCCGCCTTGGGAGAACATGTCCACAGGGCTGCCGCTGCCGTCCCGCACGACACCAAAAACGCCCGCCGGCGGAAGGTTTACGAGAAGCCGGCGGCAGTAAAACAAGCCGAGGACAGACTACGGGCTGCTTTGGACGGACCCGCTGAGACTAAGCGAGCTGCTCGACAGGAAGTGCGGAAGGTGACCCGACTGTGGAAGCGGGAACTCCTCCGTGCCAAATTCCCCAGCCAACGGCGGAAACACAAGCAGGCTGTCGTGGATGCTCTCCAGAACGCTGACGGCGACCTGGTGTACAGCAGAGAAGATTGGGCGCCCATCGTAAAGGAATTCTGCACCCGGAAGTACCACGACCCGCGGGAGACGCGCCAGACGCAGGATGATCGTATCGACCAGTACCTGCGACGAGCTACGAAAAAAGAGCAAATGGGCCGCCGGCAGCCGCGCATGCAGTGGCACCACATATTGCAAGCCCGCGCGCGTCTGAAATGCGGCAGTTCTCCTGGGGAAGACCGGGTCACGGCAGAGATGATCAGGGCATTACCCACCACTGCAGTTTACCACGTGTTTGGATTGTTCAGTAGCCGGTACGAAGGGGGCATCGGCGACCCTGTGGGCCCCTGGACCACCATACTGATGACCTTTCTCCAGAAGGTGCCACACGCCACGAAGATGTCCGACTACAGGGGCGCCTGCATGCTGAGTGTGATCTACAAGTGGTATATCAACACGCTGGTGGAGATGCTCGAGGAAGGGGACGACACCGCAGGCGTCTACCGGCAGGTGGTTCTCTACGGGTTCGTCCCAGAGGTCGGCTGCGCACACCTGGTGGCTCCACTGCGCAACGTGCTGTCCATGGCGCACGAGTGGCATGAGCAGAGCGCCTTCAATCGCTTCTCTGGGGACGTTCCCCAGGCGTTTGACTTCATGCGGAACGACCTGGCGGGCACAGCTCTGAGCAAAACTGGGACGCCAAGCCGGCTGGCGGCCGCCTTCCTCCGGGAGGGCCGCGACCTCGACATGCACTGCTTGTTCCCGCCGTTAGAGGAGGCGCCGGAGGTGGCGTACACGCGGTGCGCCCAGACCGGCGGGACCGACGGCACAGTGAAGTGGAATGCAGTCACACGCTTTGCTTTCGGTATGGTTTTGCCGCATTGGAACGAGCTGCACTACGGCGTCCGTGCCGGCGGCAAGTGGCACACTCACGCCTGCTACGCGGACAATTGGTTCTTGTACGCCGCCTCGCACAAGCAGCTGCACGATATGGTGGTCACACTGACGGGGGCCATGCTCTCACTGGGACTGTTCTGGAAGCTCTCCTCGATGCGCGTCCTCACACCAATGCCTGGAAACAAAATGTGGCACTGACAAGTACCCCAGCCCGAGGACGAAATCTTCGCGGCGAGGCCACAAGGGTACACAAGTGTCACAGAGGCTCCCGGCAACCGCGCGTTGCCGGTCCGTGCTGTCGTTGGAACGTGGCTTGTACCCGAAGTCGAGGAGACGATGGTGCTGGGCACGCTGCTGCACCGCACGGGTGCCGCAGCCAACGCAGTACAGCACAGAGAGCGCCTCGCTGTCAAGGCCTTCTACGCCACCACTGCGCTCCGATCGCGGGAACTGTCTCTGCAGGAGAGCGTCTCGCTGTACTCGGAAACGGTGCCGGCGACGCTGTTGTTCGGCTGCGAGAGTTGGGTGCTCACGAACTCACTGGTGCTCCGCCTCAAGCAGATGGAAGGGGGCATGCTGCGCAAGATGGCCGGCGTCCGCAAGAAACCAGGAGAAGCCTTAGCTAGATACCTGCGTCGAGCCACGAAGTCGGCGCGGAAGCAGTATTTGGCTCTCGGGCATAAGAGTGTCGAGGAACGGCTTCTGGAACGACAACATGGTTTCGTGCTCGACAGTTTCGGGCGTGCTGACGCGGTGCGGAGGCAGGTGTCTGCTTTCATGCACCATCTACCTGAGACTCAGTGGCGCGACGAAGTCCAGGTCGTCCGACTTGTGCGTAGCTGGTCGAGGGTGCCGTGGAATCAGATCAAGGAGAAACCGCGGTGGCGGCATCGCACCGGCTGGAAACGTGTGGCGACGTACGAAGACTGTTTCATCCACTGGCGCGGCCAGACATGGCGCCAAGACATCCTGAATACAGCACAGCACACGAGGGGGGATTTTGTCACCGCCGTCCTGGAGCGCTACGGTATGGGAAGCAAACACTTGGCTGCCCTGCGTCGTCGCCAGCACAGAGCCCCAGCGGAGCTTCCGCCACGGCCGCCACGCGCCGTGAGGTTCACAGAGCCCACACGATGGACCAGACAGAGCCCAGCGGAGCCGCTCCTGACCATCCAAGGGGACAGCCAGATCGTGGTCGACTGGGTGGAAGGACGCGCCCGCTGCAGGAACCAAGCGCTGCTACCGATTCTCCGCGACGCACAGGAGATCTTGGGGCAGACGTTGGTCCGGGGAGCGAGGCCGCCGCAGGTGGGACAGTGCTTGGTGCACCACGTGTACCGTGAGAACAACAAGACAGCGGACGCCATGGCCACGCGCGCAGTGGCGGAGCCCTGTCCCTGCGCATGGGGCTGGCACAGGCGCTGCTATGGCAGCCGGCTTGGCCGTGGCGCCTCTCCGCTGCCTTCGACGGCGGTCGCAGAGGCACGCACGCCGGCTGCGGCTGGGCCATCTGGGTCCAGGCCCCGGATCGGCAGCGCCCTCTCCTCCAGGGGTTCCGCTATCTGGGGGACAAGACGGCCCCAGAGGCGGAGTTGCGCGGCTGCCAGATGGTGCTGGGTGAACTCCATCGGCTTCTGCAATGTCGACATTGGGCACAAGTTCTTGCAGTATGCGACGAATGACGCCGTGACCGCCCTGGCGCACGACGGAGAGCCGCAGGCTAACCACCAGAACGAGGGTTGCATTGTCGTCATCAATTTCACGATCTACTTGTTCATTTTCATCATCATTGTCGGTGTTTTCACCAGTTGTCTCCGTTATCTTCGTGCTTTTCTATATGGTCTGAGTGCCCTGCGCGGTCGCCGCGCGAACCGGGCTTCCACCACCACCACCGCCAGAGGCCCCCAAGTGGCCACAAGCGTCAGAAAGTCTTATTCATCGATCCTCGAGGGTGGAAGGCAAAACTCAACACCTCATCTAGAGGAGAAGCACGAATATCTAGAAGGAGGAGGAGGAGGGCCGATGAGGAGGGGGATGACGAGGAGGAGGAGGAGGAGGAGGAGGAGGAGGAGGAGGAGGGAGGAGGAGGAGGAGGACTGAGGAGGATAGTAGGATTAGGAGGAGGAGGAGGAGGAGGAGGAGGAGGAGGAGGAGGAGGAGGAGGAGGAGGAGGAAGTGAACGAGGAGGAGGAGGTGGAGAATGAGCGGGAGGAATAGGAGGGGAAACCAGAACGAGGATGATCGGGATGGAAGAGGATGGCGACAACGATCGATTAGGAGGAGGACAGGGAACGGGGCTGGATGATGGTCGAAGAAGCAGAATGATCATGAGGAGGAGGAGAAAGAGGTGGAGAAGGAGGAGGAGGAGGAGGAAGAGACAAAACAGGAGGAGGAGGAGGAGGCGCAGGAGGGTGGCTCGAATTTCGGGTGGAATCCAGCCGTGGCACTGCCCAAGACCTCGACGCTCGAACCTCGAATCTCGTCCCCAACCCTCTGTACTTCTCTCCCTCCTCGCTGCGCGGCCACGTCCCCGCCGACCCGCGCGGAGGGCCAGAGAGGCCACCTAGGTTTCCAGCGATTGCCGCCAAGGCACAGTATCGAGGCCTGCCGGCGTTTGCCCCTTGCGTGCGGCCCTTCGGCGGCCTTTCGGTAGCCTTTTGGTGGCCGCTCGGCGGCCGGTCGGAGCCCTTCGCTCGGGACGCTCATGATTTTGATGCAGTCGTCGACCTCGTCCTCGCCCTCGTCCTCGTCCTAGTCCTAGTCCTAGTTCTTCTCATCATCATCCTCCTCTTCCTCCCCTTTCTGCTCGAAATCTTCGTCCTCCTAAGCCCCTATTCGGGGTCATTGTCGTCGTCCCCGCCACCCACGCGCGCTCCCGCGCGCGTCATCTTCCTCCTCGTCGCCCTCCTCCATTCCCACGAGATAGTGAATTTTTTGGAAACAATGGAAATGTATACGTAGCCACGACGCAAGTCTATCCCACGACACTGGCACCTGAGTGCGCTGAAGACAAATGGCAGGGGGGCAGGATGCATTCCATATGCTACGGGGCGCCAAGACACGGACAGCACGAACTGAGGGCTCCTAGCCCTTCCGCGCAGGCCTCCAAGGGGCCCCGCTGCCAGCAGCAGCACGGCTCGCTCGCTCGCCTCACCTCCCCTTTCCCTATTTTCATTATTATCGTCCTCGCTCCCGCCTCATCCTCCCCCCCTCTTCCCTCCTTCGAGGAGGAGCAAGACAAGGAAGAGGACTGCGACGACGCCGACGAGCATGGCGAGGCGCCCAGTCGCCTCCCCAGGGGGGGGGGCCGGCGGTGCGCTCCTCCTTTGGTCCGCGCCCGCGGCCTGTTTTCGGTCTTGGCTGCATCCGGAGGTTTGCGAGATGCGAGGAGGCTGCTGGGACGCAAGGACAGCTCGGGCCAGCGAGCGAGGAGAGAGGAGGAGGCGAAGGAGGAGGAGCCGGACGGAGTGGGAGGACGAAGAGGGGGGGGAGGAGGAGGAGGAGGAGGAGGAGGAGGAGGGAGGAGGAGGAGGAGGAGGAGGGAGGAGGAGGAGGAGGAGGAGGAGGAGGAGGAGGAGGAGGAGGAGGAGGAGGAGGAGGAGGAGGAGGAGAGGAGGTGGAGGAGGAGGCGGAGGAGGAGGAGGGGGGAGCAGAAGGAGGGACGGTTGGAGGAGGAGGAGGAGGAAGGAGGAGGACGGGGAGGAGGAGGAGGAGGAGGAGAAAGGATCGAAGTTAACCCCAGGATTGCCAACGATGTTGCAGGACCCCCTCCGGTCCCAAGTCCTCTCCCCATCAGTCATTCAGTGCTCTTCTTCACAGCGCGAAGCGCCCCCCATGAAAGACGAGCGCCCCATGGGTCCGCAATCCAGGCCAGAGCTCCGTTTGATGAAAACAACCACCCATTTGCCGAGCTATGAGGCGTGTGGGAAGGTGGCTATTCAGTTTCACGGAAGTGCTCGGCACCAGCCCCGCTTTGAAAAGAGGAACCGCCACCCTCCATCCGTGTAACTGGCACACAATGCTGCACGACTGTGCGCGGCGCTGGAGCGAGAGCCGCACTTTGAAAGCCGCCGGCCCTGCACCCGTGAAACTTTTGAAAGGTTTCGAGACGAATGTGAGCTGCGCTAGCGCGAGAGCGTCATTTTGAAAACCATTGACCCTCCATTCGTTCGACTTTGGAAGCTTGTCCCTCCCGTGTGCCTGGCGCTATTACGAGAGCCACATGTTGAAAGCTATCGCGACGAATGAGCGTCGCGCTACGGCGAGAGCCACAGTTTGAAAGCTACCAGCCTTCCATCTGTTAATTGTTAGGTTGTTAGGTGGCTTTTCTTTAGAAGAAGTGTGCGCGGCGCCAGTGCGAGAGCCACATTTTGAAAGCCACTGGTCCTCCATCCGTGTAATTGCGGGTTTGCTCAAACGAATTGTGTGCGGCGCTGGGGCGAGGGCCACATTTTGAATACCACGGGGTCTCCATCCGCGTCGCTGTTGGAAATGCTATTTCCCATGAAGCGAAATGCCGGGGCCAGCCTACAGACACGCCTGGTGCTGCGACAGGGGTGAGTTGATGTTGGGGTACAGGAGGAGGACGAAGAGGAAGGAGGGAAGGAAGGGGATGCAGGAACAATGGGACAGGAGGTGGGAGAAGAAGGGGACGGGTGGCTACAGTTGGAGGCGATGTCGGGCTGCACTGCAGTGACGGTGGTGGCCCGCGGCCTACAGACCCGAAAATTCGGGCCAGCGGGCGGTCGAGAGCCAGAGGGCCTGACATTGAATCACGTTTTATACTGCCGTGCGAGTGTGCAGACTGCGGAAGACGGCGCAAGCGCCGGTATAGGGTTTGATCCGTGCCCGCAGGTGCTCCGAGTGTATCTTGAACCCCGAGATGGCACAGATACGCTTGTGCTGGATAGGACAGAGGTGGAATAATGGGCAGTCCTCCGACGAGCCAGGGTGGGGTGGCCCGCCCTCCTGACGCGAGCGTCATCGGACGCCGTGCGTCTCGCCATCCTAGATCCTAGACTCGACCGCGACCGTGCGGCTTGGCCCGTTCGTCGACGACGTGCGATGCCTGGTCTCGTCCCGAGGCCAGTGTGGCCTGGCGGCTGCTGCAGACGGCGGCTCGGAGGCATCGCAGCCGCTCGCGCCACGGGCCAACGAAGTCCGCTGCCCTGGCCAGCGGGATAAAAGACACCAGGCCTGCGGCTTGGTCAAATTCGCGGATGGCTGCACATTCCTGGGCGTGGACCGTGATTCTGGGAGCCCGATCAAGCGCACCTGCGCTCGTGCCTGGTAGCGGCGAGGCAGCTCGGAAGACAGCCCATCCACGCCGTGCAGGACCACGGTTTTCCCTTCCAATTGCAAGTGCAGCTCCTGCGGGCGTGCACCTGAGCAGATGCCCTTTGGGGCCTGGAGCTGTGCATCCACCTGCCCTAGTTCGACAGGGAGGTCAACGGGGGCTCAAGAAGTGGCTGCTTGGCCTCGCTGGGCAGGTGGCCCGCATCAGGATACTGGATGCCCTTGGTTGGCAAAAGAAGTGGTCCCCGTACTATCGAGAACCAGATTGGCCCTCGATGTGCACAGGCGCGGACGGTCCTGAAGATCACCGGGGCAGTCCAAGGGTCCTGGGCAGCGGCGGTGGCGGCGCTTCTTGGACGCCTTGGACCCCGACTCCCAGGAGAGCCCCAGAGCCGCGGCAAGGCCAGCAGCCGACGCCTACTGCTGGGCTTCCGGAACTGCGCGCGCCGCCGTCTGCGCGCGCTCATGGAACAGCGCGTGGCTGGCAGCGCCGTCGCAGGTGCGCGCCTCATCTCCTAGCTCTGGCGGGCTGCTCGGGAGAGGAGATACAGGCGTGGGCGCGGCTGGCGCTTCAGGGAGTTCTGCAGAGCGACAGGAGGCGCCAGAGACACCAGGCCACCTCGTGGGGCAATGCCCAGCTCTCCCAGAGGCGCACAGCAGCATGGACCTCATCTTCGGCGCGCCTCCAGTGGAGGGTACTGCAGGGGCGGCGGCGGCGGACGCATGGCTCCAGCGGCGCTGTGAGGGCGCCTTAGGCGATCTGGCCGTGCCCCGGAGCCGCTCCTAGCCGCTTGCCGCGCATCAGGCAAGCCACGCGGGCACTGTGGACATCTGTCCGTTGCCCTCGCCCATCTCGGCCGCAGCCCGCCCGCTCGCCCGGGCCCTGGGGCTTCGGATGGTCGGCCCTGGGGCAGACGGTGACCAGGCGTCTTAAGTGTGTTTTTTTAAGGCCGATTTGGTACACGTAGGACGCCTGCCTGCTCGCTGGGTCCCAGGGCAGCGGGTCTGGGGGGTCTGGGCCGGGTTGTTGGGGGGTGGGCGGGGTCTGGAGGAGGCGGGTTTTTGGGTCCAGGGCCCGGGGTGTCGGCCACGCCCGTGGCGCTGTGCTCCCTCGCGTTCCGTGGCCCGTGGTCCTGGGGTCCAGCCTCGCTCGCGTGCTCCCGTGCTGCCTCGTGTCTCGTGGCCCCTGGCCCGCTGGCTGGTGCCGGCTTCTTGCCCTTGCGTGGCCGTGGCTGTTCGTAGCCCCCGTTGCCCGTGGCCTCGCACAGGGATGTCCAATGCATGTTTGTCCGCCCTGCCCTCCCCCCTCCCCTCTTCCTCCCTTTCCCTCCTGCCTGCCCTCCTGCGTGGCCTCCCTTGCATCCCCTGGCCGGGGATGAAGATCCCCCTCGTGAGGCCTTGGAACGAACCAGTACCTGTGTGGGCCGACGACCTTCTCTTGGGCATGGCGCGGCAATGGCCCGATTGTTGGCGCCTCATCCGCGGCTTCCAGCGTGTACGAAGCCCCTCTGGAGCCCCGGAGGCGGCCGGCCTGCAAAGACCCGCTGCCCCATGCTTGGGGAGTCTGGCTTAGGAGGAACGGGCGTTCGGCGCCCAGGAGTCAGCATCAGCGCATGAGCGATGTTTCGTAGGTCCCTTGCCAGCGTGGCCTTGGTGGGGGGGAGGCGCCTGGCGCGACTGTCGTGGCCCGACAAGCGGAAAAGGAGGAGGAGGATGAGGTCGAAGCCCTGGGAGAGTCGTCCTGGGGTACCTTGGGACAGCACAGGGTTCTCAGGACATCTTTGGACATCTCTGGGTGGCGGAGTATCTCAGGGCACCAAAAAAGCCTCCAGATATCTCAGGACATCCCGAGGATCGACGATCAAGATTCGAGGGTAACGATCGAAGTTCGAGGTTGTTACCATGACATCCAAGGGGATGGTGTGCTAATGACAGCTGGGATAGCCCAGAAGAGGTGGGCGGTTACGCGTACGCGTGGGCATCGCGGGCTCCGCATTTTGAGGCCGAACTCGAGACGGATGAATACAAGGGCGAGGAAGAATAGGTGGACGACGACGACGATGAGGAAGGAGAGGACAATGAAAGCAATGAACCAGTAGGAGGGCGATGATGGGGACGAGAATGGCGAGACAGGGGAAATGGAGGCTGACGAGAGGACTAGGCCGGAGAAGACCACAACGAAGATGAGTAACGAGGTTAGTGTAAAGCATCTTTTCCCATCACATGGCCACAGTTGATTCTCAGAGGCGAAGCGCTCGAAGCCTTGAGCGAAATGATCCCCGTGTAAATCACGAGGTGGAGAGGGGGGGACGATGACGTCCCTACGTGTAGCATCACGCTGCGCCTTGGCGAGGAGGCGAGAAGACGGACAAGAAAGGGGATGCGCATGAGGAGGAGAGGGAGGCGGAGCATGAGAAGGATGAGGAAGAAAAGGAGGAGGACGACGACGACGACGAGGTTGAAGACGGACCGGGAGAACTAC